>CM057162.1:10198-75000 GCA_029962745.1 Echinometra lucunter | reverse complement strand
ACATCCGCCACCACTACCTCTACCGAAGATGGCATTAAGAAATGGCTGAGATATAGTAGCGATCGCTCTGGAGGACGTCGCAAGAGAGAAGAGAGGAAGAAAGATAGAATATTTGAAGCTTGGTAGCCAGCTCAGAGCCAGCCAATAAAAAAAAGTGTGCACTTGAATGCGCAGTGAGCAACTTGCATACACAACTATATATGTGCAAGTGTATAAGTGAGCAAGTAAGGTCCATAACCTTCCTTGGATGAACTTGCATTGCCATTGTTTTCTAAGACAGTGAAAGCAGTTAAAAATCAGGATGGTAACATGCATATGTGACCTGCTAAACTCTCTGTTCTTTTTTGCTTTCTCCTAGTTTTCGAAAGCTCTTTATTTGCTAGAAATTGATGACTTTGAATGAACAGACTCCACGTTGAAGGCAGAATTATTTAACATTGTACTTTTTGGTGGAATCCCCCCACTCCCTTCCGATGTGATTTGGGATAAATTTTCAATGAAATGAGTACCAAAAGGATTCGGTACTAAAACAGGGTCTAATCTTTGTTATGTGAAACAGAACCACCTTATTTCTCCTTGGGCTCATTCTGAAGTCTAGAAATCCTGTTCAAAGAATTAAACCTTAGAATGAAGCATTCTGAAAAACAATGAAATTGAATGCCGCAACAATAGACAATGATCCCAATAAAGAACCCCCAGTAGCATTGCTTGATCCTCCTTATCTCTGATCAGAGGAAAGGGTTGGGGGGGGGGGAGGACAGTAAGACACCCACTGTGACTCTTGTTAATTTCTTGGAAATATTTGAGTCTCTTGTAACCTGTATGAAACCTGTGCTCTTTCTTCATACAGCTGCTGCCCAGAATGTAGAGACCGTACAGGAGGAAGAACAAGGACTGGGAAGTGAGAGTGAGGTGGGAACAGATACCAGTATGCTTATTTAGAGCATTCCTTCATCTGAACTGGCTGGATAAGGGGAAGGAGGGGGGGGAGGGGTGGGATAAAACCTTTTTATTCTTTGGTCCCCAGTAGTATTGTATACATGTTTTTTTTCACATTAAACATAATATTTAATCATTGTTGTAATGAAAAAAGAAAAGGAAAAAAATATTTAGGAGCCCAAAGAAAGTTGATCATAAAAGAAAAATCAGAGGAATCGAATGAGTTACAAAGTGAGGAATGTCAGACAACTAATAATGAAGTTTTGATTTTCTGATGTTCTATTTTTCATGTTTTCCCTGGATTCTAAGTTTTTAATTGCATTGCTGTACAGCTTAATTGTACTTGATGGTAATATGTTCTTTAAGCCATATTATACTGGGCTATATTGAGCCCCTCCCTGAGTGGGAGAGGGGGGGGGGGCATAATCTTGACCATTGACCACATGATCACAATGTAAATAACCATACATGTGGCCTGCAACGTACTCTACAAAAGTGTATCATCATTTTGTTTTTAAATAATTTCATTTCATTAATTATGCTTTTTCGTCCAGTCCACAAAATAAAGCTCCTAATGCGCTATTTTTTATTTCATTTTTTATTCTTATTTTTATTGAAGTTAATGTTTTCTTCCGACACACAGGATTGGTTAGCAGGGAAATCTGCAGAAGAGAATAAACAGACAACTATGTCAGCAATGAAGAAAAGGAAGGAGGTTCGTGAACATGACAAGATTCATACAGCAAATGTATCCAAAGCAGTAAAAGACAAAAACTAAGCCAGTAGAAAGATGCTGTCAGAAAAAGAGAACAAGCAGAGAGAAAAACAGAGGAAGTGATAGAACACGTATCAAAGGATGGCATTATGGAAAACGCATCCTCAATAGAGAAAGTCTTCTCAGAGAAGCAATCAGTGACCAGCAGGAAAAACTTCCTATTTCATCAAATTAAATTTCGACAGCTAATAAATCTATCTCCTAAGCAAGCACTCTTGAAATGCAATGTGGAAGAGCTTAAGAAAATCTTAGAAAGTGAAATCACAAAGAACATGATGAAAAGATGAAATATGTTGTCCCCCTCATGAAAAATCCAAACTCACTCGTGAGCAAACATTTCACCCCAAAATGGGAAGATCACCAAGGGGTAGAAATTTGGTGGACAGGAGCTGTTCTGAATTACAATGGAAATGAGTACGATATTGAGTTCGACCAAGTGGACGAGTTTTTCTACATGACTCAGTCTGAATTTATTTGTGACTTGGTCTCAAATGACCTTAGAATTTTATAATTTGTTGGCTTGTTTTCTATGATTAAACATATGTTGATTCTCCAGACCTGAAAGTTCCGTACTGACAAAAATCCATCTTCAAACAGAAAAAGGAAAATGTATTGAAAATCATGTTGATTTTCATCCAGTTATGCTATGCCTATACGGCTCTACCTATTTTCCAAAGGCAAATATAAATACTGCATATCCTTTTTCTGCGGGCTCTGAAAATGCTCCAGAACAGCAATTCTTATCTTGGTATGCCTACAACTTACATGGTTGATAGACACAAGTGAAGCAAAAACGGCAGGAGTGATCTATGTTGTACCATCCCACTACTGCCGTAGTTCTACTTAACGTCAGTATCTCCCTGGGAATCTTAGCATAAGGAAAATGTATGATCTGTACAAACAAGAAACACCAAACCCCAAATGTCTCAATGTCTACCGTAGAATATTCAATACGGAATTTAACTTGGGGTTTCACATGCCCAAAAAAGATGAAAGCAAGGAGTGCACGACATTCAGGAATGCCTCACCTGAAGCAAAAGAAATCCTTCGAGCTGACCATGAAGAGCATGTAAGAAATAAAATAAGGTCACGAGAAGAAGAAGAGAAAGACAAACAAAAGGCAATGAAGGATAGCACCTACCATTCTTATTCATTTGACCTGCAGCAAGTGTTACCCTGTCCCTCTGGAAATGCGTCGCTCTTTTTTTATAAAAGAAAGCTATCAACGTATAATCTTTCCTTGTACAGTCAGGGCAGTGGCGAGGGCTTTTGCTATTTGTGGAGCGAGGAGAAGGGTCGTAGAGGGGCATCAGAAGTAGGTTCCTGCCTCCTACGCCACCTCCGCCAGCTATCAGGAGTAAAGCGTGTGTCACTGTTCAGTGACAGCTGTGGGGGGCAAAACCGCAACAGATTTGTCGCAGCAGCATTATTGCATGCTGTAAGAACAACAGAGATAGAGACAATCGAACACAAGTTTTTGGAACCAGGTCACACCCAGATGGAGGTGGACTCCATCCACAGCACAATTGAGACTGCAAAAAAAAATATCCCTGTGTACCATCCAGATCAGTGGGCAACTGTGGTTGCCCTTGCTCGCAGAAAGAAACCGTATCATGTCACACAAATCCAGCACCATGAGTTCTTTGACCTTAAGAAACTCGCTGGAGAAATGCTGCACAATTCACAGAAGGATGTCGCAGGGAACTAGATTTACTGGTCAAAGATGCGACATGTGAAATTTGAGAAGAAATATGCTCACAAAATGCAATTTCGATACTCATTTGATGAAGAAATGAGTGAACTGAGGGTAGCTGCATCGCGCAAGATGCAAAACATCAATCTAGAACCCCTCTACAATGATCTGCTCAAGATCAGTGCCGTGAAGAAGGCCGACCTCCTTGCCCTGTGTGTCCAGAACGTCATTCCTCAGGCGTATCAGTCATATTATAGGGCCTTACCTGCAGAGGAGTGCAATGCTGTTGACGCGGAAGACTTTGAGACTGTAACAGAAGAATAATGTGTCAGTCTTGTGAGACTTCAACATGATGTACAGCCTGCGTTAGGAGGGTAATTCTCATGATTTTCTCAACATGCGAGGTCATTATGCCTGGGAATGATGTTTCCCACCAGCTTGATTTGGCCTTGATTTAGGTCACTGTAAAGGATCAAACGATCAAAGAGAGAGAGAGAGAGAGAAAAATGTCGCATACAAATAGTTCCAGACCTGCAGTGTGGGTTGCTTGTGTGTGTGTGTGTGTGTAACTTATGGGCAGAAATGAGGCCCTGCAAAAGTATATAGCCTCACATTTGTTTTCCTTTCATAAGCTCTCTCACTTTCCTATCAACATGTTTTTAAAGATCTTATTCTAAATAGTATTTTCATGAAGACAATCCAGTTTGAACAAGGCTCATTAATAAAAATTAATAAAAACTTCTGGGGCATCGTGCATTATTTATTAAGATACTCTTAAATAAAATACTAATAGACTGAAACACAAGCCAGCAAATTTTCAGGAAGAACCAGTACTTCAGTATCCCTTTAATCACTGATGCAATTTATATACTGAAATGTTTTCTATTCTGAATGTGAAACATTGTATTAAATTCAAATGTGATATCTATATGAACTTTGACAACTCTTTTCATTCTCTTCTGAATATAAATTATTTGTTATTCACCAAAATGCTTGCCATTTTCATGTATCATTGATGAAATTTATATGATGAAATGTTTTATCGTCTGATTATAAAGTATGTTTATTCATCAAAATTGTGACTTTCTTGGAAAAGATTTTGCATTCATTTTTGAACTGATGCAATTTATGTACTGAAATGTTTTCTATTCTGAATGTGAAACATTGTATTTAATTCAAATGTGATATCTATATGAACTTTGACAACTCTTTTCATTCTCTTCTGAATATAAATTATTTGTTATTCACCAAAATGCTTGCCATTTTCATGTATCATTGATGAAATTTATATGATGAAATGTTTTATCGTCTGATTATAAAGTATGTTTATTCATCAAAATTGTGACTTTCTTGGAAAAGATTTTGCATTCATTTTTGAACTGATGCAATTTATGTACCGAAATGTTTTCTATTCTGAATGTGAAACATTGTATTTAATTCAAATGTGATATCTATATGAACTTTGACAACTCTTTTCATTCTCTTCTGAATATAAATTATTTGTCATTCACCAAAATGCTTGCCATTTTCATGTATCATTGATGAAATTTATATGATGAAATGTTTTATCGTCTGATTATAATGTATGTTTATTCATCAAAATTTTGACTTTCTTGAAAAGATTTTGCATTAATTTTTGAAAATTTCAGTCACATGTATTTGAATAATGAAATTAGTTCCAAATGTTTTACATTGTTGTTTTGGGTATCAACGTCTTTCAATGTAACCAAAGTACTGTCATTTGAAATGTATGATGAAATAAATAAGGACATTCCGTCCTCTTTATGGTAGAGCATCCCTTTTACAGAGTGAATTTATGTAACATTGCAGATTGATTTCAGTTTAGCTTTCTTGCCCCTTTACTTTCTTTGTTACTTTCTTCTCCCCCTTCATTGATATCCATTTCCGTAAAAAAAATAAATAAATGAATGGATGAATTTTGGATGGATGAATGAATGATTTGGATAACTGAATGAATGAATGGATGGGTGAATGAATGAATTAATTGGATGACTGACTGAATGGATGAATGGATGGGTGAATGAATGAATGAATGAATTGGATGAATAAATGAATGGATAAATGAATGGATGGGTGAATGAATGAATGAGTTGGATGAATGGATGAATGGAATAAATGAATGGATAAATGAATGGATGGGTGAACGAATGAGTGAAACTTATTGTCTCTCCATTCCCAAAGCTTTCTTTTCAATGAACTATGACACAATATGAATTACAACAATAAAAATCCTCAAGTTTATTGATTTGGTCATACATTTTATTTCATTTTTGTTTCTTTGAAAAGAAAAAGCATTCTAAGGTTAGGAAGCATGGAATGATGATAATGGTGATGGTGATGATGATGAATAAGATAATATAACAATAAAGAAGAACAAGAATAAGAAAATATACTGTAATAATAATGATGATGATAACAATAGTAATAATACCAAAAGGAAAAAGAGAAGAAAAGGGTATAGCATTTCTCTATGCTATTTTTCCGCCGGCGCTGTCGTTACGACAATGTACGGGCATCAATGTTCGCGCGCTTTCACTTGTGTTCTAAGCAAATTGTCGTTGCGCACATTACGCCATTGTCCGTTACTGGTATGTGTGCTGTTGTGCACTTTGCGAATGTCGTTACGCACCTTGCGCCAATATCCCTGGATCGAAGACGCACTATTTTGGCCTATGCAAAATGTCGCTGATAATAAATCGCTTTTATTTTGAAAACTACTATGTAATTTTGCATGGAATTTGATGGTATTGTTTTTTATATCCTTTTCCACTAGTGCACCGAGTTTTAAATCGATCACATGTTCTAAACTAGGTTAAAATATATCTAAACTTTTAAATGCGATTTTCTCGAAACTAGGTTTTCTGCTCTCCGCGCCGCTAACGACAATATGCCATGCGCACGACGATATGTATTGCAAGAAGAGTGTGTAATCCTTTTCCCGTCCTTCATCACTTTCTCAGCCTGCCACTTATCTTTATATCTTGTGATCTTTCCCTTTCCCCTTGTTTTCCCCCTATTCCTTTCTTTAAAATCTTTTCATGTACAGTATCCTCTATTATGTATATCTCATTACTTTTCCCCTTTTTATCTTTCCCTTTAATTTTCTATCAATACTCCTCTTTTCGATAATTTTCCTCCTCTTTCCATTTCATTTTCCTCCTTCTATCTTGCCTTTCATTTCTCTTTTGTTTCTTTGTTTCGATCTTTCTATCATCTATCATTACACCTGCAGTATTCTCCATTATGTATCTCATTACTTTGCCCTTTTTATCTTTCCCTTTAATTTTCCATCAATACTCCTCTTTTCGATCATTTTCCTCCTCTTTCTATTTCATCTTCCTCCTTTTATCTTGCCTTTCATTTCTCTTTTGTTTCTTTGTTTTGATCTTTCTATCATCTATCATTTCATCTGCAGTATCCTCTGTTATGTATCTCATTACTTTGCCCTTTTATCTTTCCCTTAAATTTTCTATCATTTCCTCCCCCTTTCTATCATTTTCCACCTCTTTCCATTTCATCTTCCTCCATTTATCTTGCCTTTTATTTCTCTTTTGTTTCTTTGTTTAGATCTTTCTATTATTTATCACCTTCTGTTCTCTATCTTTCGGATGATTCTGTTGTAATGAAAGGAAAATAAAGGAGAGAAATAAAGTATAACAGAAGGAAAAAGATGAGATACAAAATACTAAAGAAGTACATAGAGCACGATAAAAGAAATGAGAGGGGAAAAAATTATGATAAAATGAATTCTAATCAGATCATTGACTGACCCCAAAATCTAATCAGATCATCGTTTCTCCATACAATGAGCAGTTTGAGGTAAAAATTTGCATCCTCCACAGGGGCAATTAGAGCGAACCCGCATCTCCCCCATCACACCCTCTCCTGTTCATTCTAATATCAGCAGCTGAGGTGAAGAGTTTCAACTGAGCTCAAATGAAATAAAACGAGACTGACAGAAAAAGAAAGAAAAAAAACTGAATCCTCGACCGCGCGCGATTGAAATGCACGCATCCGCTGTTGCCAGATCAGAAATGTACATGAGCCAAGTCTGAAACGGGTTCCTAAGTTATCGCTATTATGAGTCATTTTCATATAGGATCTCTTTGACCTTTGACCAGGAGACCTCAAAATCTAATCACATCACTGTCTGTCCAATATGCATACATGAGCTAATCGCTAGAACGAAAACGGGACGGACAGACGCCTCTGCCTCCGGCAACTACAGTGGGCCGAGGCATATACATGTAAACCGGAGTATAAACAACAATTAGCTATTCATTCCTTCGGCTGTAAAGTACAGTTATCATTTCACTCGATCACTACATTGCAACAACAGGTGAACAAGGTAGAAGTTGACATGAAATGCCATGAGGACATGCACCGTCACCAGTCCTACTTGGAGGCCACTGCTTGGGGGGGGGATAGAGGAAAAGCGGTCCAACAGTCTTTTTGTTTGTGTTTCCCCCATTTTTCTCTCTTTTCACCATGTGGGGGGGGGGGGGGGGGGTCTCATAATTACAATGTACGCCACCAGTGGCGGTTTTTTGTTATTGGGGTGCCGGAAACATCAAAGGTGTTTCAAGAGGTTGAAGGGGGATGAATGTTGTTATATATCATCAACATTGCTTATCATCAGTGATCATTATCTTGATAATGTTAAAAGCATCATAATCGTCACTGATCATTTAACTATAAAATAATATCGTTAAAAGCTATCACCATCATCATATCAGCGATTATTACTATCTCAGTAATATCGTCAAAAGATATGACAAGCATTGATATCATCATAATCTGTCATAAATAGCTATCTTATTTCAGAATTCATATTTGAAAATGTGATTGAAAACAAGAAAAGTTATTATTTTGGGGCCTGCTCGTTTCGCTTTCTGATCATATTTTAGAATTTTAATATGAAAATGAAACTAAAAACCAGAAAAATGGTTCAATTTTTTGGGCTCGCTTATCATATTTTAAAATTTCGATTTGAAAATGTGATTAAAAACCAGAAAAAGAGGCTATTTTGGGTTTGCTTGCTTCGCTTGCTCGCAAAATGAGAATCAAAATGTGTGTAAGAGGGGTTGTGTGGGTTGCTGAGGGTGTGTGTTTATACTCAAGTATGAATTCGACAGAAAAAAAGAAATTGGCAAAAGAGTCGAGCATCTCTGTATTGGTGAAAGCGGATTTACGCTGGTGGTATATTACGTAATTCCGAAGGTTAGTTAGTCCGAAAAGGAAAAGAGGTTCATTATTAGGAAGGTTCGTTAGTCCGAAAATGAAATAATTAAGGCTTGTTTGTTTGTTCGTTATTTTCGGTCTAACAAACCTTATTTCATTTTTGGATTATGGAATTTTCGGAATATAAACGAATAGCATTTCATTTTCGGATTAACAAACCTTCGGAATAAGGAATCTTATCTGATTTTTTGGTCAACGAATCCTTGGAATAAGCCACAAATGTTTGGATTAATGAACCCTATTTCACTTTTGAACTAACGAACATCTGGGTATATGAAATTTGTATGTTTCGGAATAAGGAACCTTCGGAATAATAAAATTTCGGAATATTAAATGATTCTTCGGAATGATGAACATCACCTATTTTATAAAGCTGTTGGTATAAGTTACGCACAACTTTACGCACGACTGGAACATGTTTTTACGTGCTAGATTCTCAATGATATTATTATTTTGGCCATATCCTGGTTTAGGAAACCACTCGTTCATTTGACGCACGCACTTGTGTACAAAGAGAATGGAGGTGGAAATAGGTAACCAATGCGTGTGACTGAATAAAGCGCTGCTGTACAAAGTGAACGGTGGTTTCCTATATCATGATAATGCCATTATTTTTTGAATTTCTTTTTATGACCTCTTGAACTAGTCTGGCATAAACTAGGGCTAGGCCCGCTCGGACTGTAGTCCACTGCAGGGGAACTTAGGATCTCGATAACGTAGAGAAAAGCAGCGTGAGCAGTTGGACTTTCAAATACCATAGATCTAGATCTAGTACAAAGTTCCTAGGAATTCAATCAAAATCTATAACGTTAGTGCTAAGGTATAATCAGTAACTAACATCACTCGAAAAAAAGTTTTGTACTAATAGCATAAAAAAGAATAAAATCACCTAAACAAAATAACATGCCGACGATTCTCGTCGCTATTATTGTGTGCATTTGTGTTACCGCTGGTGCCTAATTTCCACAAATGCACCACCACATATATACACTATTTATAATATGAGGTAATACTGTTATGTTTTGACCTCTTTGGTACCAGGACTAGGAATGGTCCAGCGCAATGCAATCATAGAATTTTGTTGTGTCCATTGATTGAACATGCATTCATATTTTTTTGGGGGGGGGCATGTGCTAGTAGTATGTTGTCAGTGAAGTCGTGTGAGTAGATAGACCCCTATTGGGTCTAGATCTATATAGAGTCTACATGTAGGTACTCCTTTTTTTTTTCATGTATGATATCCACGATAATGAAAACGCGTAAGAAGGGTATAAATTTCAGAGTCAGTGTGATCTGCGCAGACTCCCGTTTAGGGTGTCAATAACAGGCGAATATGGAAAAAGGGAAAACGTCATTACATTTTCTTATTAATTTTTTAGACAAAATCTTCTGTTCCAGTTTTGCTCATTTGTTTGTATTTTTACAAAAAAATGAAGTTATTGCTTTGCTCACACTACAAGTAGTTACCTTTAGCTTTTTCTTTATCTGTGACAGGTAGCACTAAGGAACCTACAGCGAAAAGACAGAGAGTGGAAGATAACCCACCCACCCCACAACGTCTGGATTTTGATGATGCTCTGTCTGATGATGACATGAGTATGGCAGATGCTGAAGATGAGCCTGCTTATGATGGACAAGATGGTGACACAGAAGACAATGGGGAAAACGATGCAGACGTAGAGCAAATGCGCTGGGAGAAGTTGCGAAGGGATGCTGAGGGACCAGGGCCCAAGGTGTTTCACTTCCAAGGTAATTTTCCTTTTCTTTATGCCTGAATTACAACCCTGGGAGGTCAGTCCATTGAATGGTGAACACCAAAAAGGACCCTGAACATATATAATTACCGTGGTTTATTTTCTTATTGGTCTAATGCCAATCCGTCCAATCACCATCTCATCTACTATCATTTGGTCTACCATCAGTTCGTGGTCTAATTGCCATTTCGTCTAATAACCAGTTGGTCCTATAGCCATTTAGTCCATTAACAACTTGGTCTAATTGGACTAAGTGTCACTTGGGTGAAATGAATGAAAAGAAAATGGGTATAAGACCAAATGGTTATGAGACGAAATGATCATAGACGAACTGGTTATTAGACGAAGTGATTATTGGACCAAATGGTTATTCAACCAAATGGTTGTTAGACGAAATATTGGATGAAATGGCATTAGACTAAATGAAGGTAAACCATGCGATGGGTGCACAAGTTGGCAATAGATGAATTGGCAGTTTACCATTACCATTGGATTTCAGAATACCCTAAAAAGTATTTTTCCTTGTTTTAGCTAGCCTGAACAAAGCATCAAATATATTATTCATGGGAGGAAAGGTACCCTTTTTTCTAAATTTTGGCATTTTTATACCCTTTTCATTGTATGTGCATGCACCGCCCAACTGTCAAAATATAACAATAATAATACAATAAAATAAAAGAGTGGGAAAATGGCCTCAAAAATGGTAGTAATCACTGATAATTTTCTGTTATTTTCATTTGTGGAGAACGTATTTTGATATGTTTACAAATAAAATTTCAGCCTTTTTTTAATGGTAACCATATCGAATATGCTATTTGTACTAGTGAAAAAGCCTAACTGTGCTCAAAATTTTCAGGGAATAATCTTTCAGAGCCAAGGAAGGAGTGAATTGTATGAAAGAAAGAAGAATATTTATCATCTTATAGGTTGCGACCAAATTTAAAAAAAAAAAAAAAAAACTTCAACTAAATATGGACTTCAGAGGGGCATTTTATTCTTCTCTTATAGAAATGAAGTTTAGAAATAAAATTTTTGTTTTCATTTTTAATTTACTGGGATGGGGGTGGTGTTTATATTTTTTGTCTCCATACTGTCACTTGGTTCATGTTCATTCCGTAAAATAATCAAGCCTTTTGAAGCATACAGTCCCCAGTTACTTCACTTCTTGAACTGTTCCAGTCATTGTAATTTGATGGGATTACACTTATTTGTACATATGAAAAAAAAGATCATTTCAGGAAAGTACATGTACTTAATATTCTTTTTAAACCTCATTGCAATAGTAATGTTTTGATGATTTAAATTTTCATGTAATTTTTGTTTTGTGTTCAATATTTTGTGCAGGTACTCCAGGGGTAGATCCAGACTGTGGACTCACTGCAGAGACAGCAACACCGCTCTCATGTTATAAACAGTTTGTATCAGACGAAGTCTTCCATCACATGACTGAAGAGACCAATTGATATGCTGGCGAATGCTGTGGAGAAGATGCTCCAGCCTGGAGTACAACCATCGGGGAGATGAAGATCTTCTGGTCTTTGTGTATGTTGATGGGCATACGTGGGAAACCCACGATAGCTCTGTATTGGTCGACAAGAGCTATCCTGTTGACCCCAATCTTTTCAAAGATGATGGCGAGGGACCGATTCAAGCAGCTGCTTAGTTATTTCCACTTTGCAAACAACGAGGAAAGGCCAGCCAGAGACTCCCCTGATCATGATCCATTGTTTAAAATCAGGAACTACTACAATGCAATTACATCAGCCTTCACTCGCGTCTTCACTCCAGGAGAGTACATTTCTATTGATGAGGGAGTGATTCGTTTTTTTTGGAGCATATTTTTAAAAACGTATGCCCCAATGAAACCTGCCAAGTATGGTATGAAGGCGTACAAAGTGTGTGATCAAAGTGGATATACATGGAAGTTTCAACTTTATACTGGACGGGTAGATTATGTTTGGCGGCAGTATACTGGCCTTGTTGCTCTTGTCATGAGCATGTTTGATGGACTATTGGACCAAGGAAGGAAGGTTTTCATGGACAATTTTTATTCTAGTCCCACCCTTTTCCTTGCCCTCTTCAAACGTAAAACCAATGCATGTGGGACAGTCCGGAGCAATAGAAAACACATGCCAAAGGAACTAACAAAACCACAACCAAACTGAAACAAGGAGAAAGTATTTTCATGAAAGCAAAGAACTTGATCTCAATGCTTTGGCATGACAAATGTAAAGTTTCAATGCTAAGTACTATGCATGACTCATCGTTTCAAGAAACAGGGAAAACTAATCGAACAACTGGGGAACCAATAAGGAAACTGTCAATGGTGTTGGACTACAACAAGTTTATAGGCTCGGTTGATGTTTCTGATTTTTTAACCAACGTTTATGCAGACATGAGGAAAACTTTGAAATGGTATAAAAAGTTGGTGTTCCACCTGAATGATTTGTCAGTTACAAATGCTTATATTGTATACAAACAAGTTACAGGAAAATCAATTCAACATCTGGACTTCATTCTGGACTTAATCGATGAGCTTCTCCTTGAAGGGCAACGTGAAGGAGCAGAGCGGCCCAAACCGTGTAAAGGACGAAGATCACCCATGGGACGTCGGGAAAATCCTGTCCGTTTAGAATTTTCGAACTCAAGTCACTGGCCAAGGTTACTTCCACCAACTCCGAACCAAGCAAAACCTTGAAAGCTTTGTGAAGTTTGCAAACCAGCAAGGAAAGAAACTCAATTTTTCTGCCCAGCATGTGATGTTGCACTTCATCTTCAGTGTTTTGAACCATACCACACAAAATTGAGATACAATATTCACGAAGAATAAACACTTTGCAGTTGTGTTTCTGCTTTTTTTTCCATACACATCTACATATATTCAGGAACTCTTAGCTTTTTGTGAACTTTTTTTATTTCATAAAATGTGATTGCATTGTGTAATGAATTTACATGTGGCATTCACCGTGTTTTCAAGAGCAAGCACATAATTCTGAGCGTACATGTAATGCATGGGTTTAAGTTTTTCATACACCACTCCGGAGGGCGCCCTTGATGATGATGTGTGAATTTTAATTTCGCTCAGTAATCTGACGGTTTTTTGGCACAAGTAAGTACAGTTTTGAGGTAATTTTATCATTCTTTTCGGTGTTAAGAAAAAGATACAATGGATCAGAAAAGGCAATCACACTGCATTGATGGAGAAAACACTCCTTCAAAACGTGCAGGTAAACGTGTGGCAGTCGAAGGCTCAGGCGTCAGGGGAGGGTCGGGCGAGGCCTCTGTTGCACGCCCACTGGACTTTGCTGGGGAATCTGGCGAAAATGCAGTTGAAGTTGATCGTCCCCCAAGCTGGTTTCTATGTTTCTTTGAGGGTTTTGAGAAGCGTCTAGATGAAAAGATTACAAAAAGGTTGGATGAAGTGTGCCTTAAAGTAAAGGAACATGATGAATTCGTCACAGCCTGCTCACTCCAAATTGACACTTTGGAGAAGGAAATCCAAGCTTTGAAGAAGGAGAGATCTAACTTGAAAATTAAACTTGACGACCTGGAGAACAGGAGCCGCAGGTGTAATCTGGTGTTTCACGGCATCCCAGAAAACCCAAAAGAGAATTGACAGGCTGCTATGCAAGATATGCTGACAACGTTTGTGGGTCTGGCTGCTGGTGACTTTGTTATTGAGCGTTGCCATCGTACTCCGAGTACACTGCTTCCCAGAGCTGAGCCTGAGAACGAGAAGAGGCCTCCCCGTATCATCACAACATTTCATTTTACCTATCTTGTCTTAATTTCTTCAGCTTAGTTTGGAGCATTGTACATACATGTACATGGGATTGTTTTTTCCTAGATGCAAGAAGTACCTTGATTACCTTGATTATATATAAAGACCAATGCATATAAAACTATGTTCTTTTAATTGTCGAGGGTTGCAGGACTATGTCGAGAGAAGAAAGGTTTTTCATTACATGCAGTCCTTTGAGTCTGATATAATATTTCTTCAAGAAACTCATTCTGTCATTAATGATGAAAAATTATGGCAATCTCAGTGGGGGGAACATGCCTTTTTTGCTAATGTCACATCCAGTAGCCGAGGCGTCGCTATTCTAATTAGAAAGTCAGTTAATCTTAAGGTGAAAGCCCTTTTTAGAGATCCTAATGGTAGATTTTTAATTCTAAATGCACTTGTACACTGTGAAAAAAAGAGTAAATTTACGTTGGTAATTTTTTTGTTGGGTAATATATACGTTGGTTATTGTTTTGTTGGGCATTATGTGACCAATACTTAGGCAAATTTTTACTCTGCCGCTGCCAAAATACAGATGTCCAATTGTTGGGCTAGTAATTGCCCTGCTGAGTGGTAAATGTTGCAAAACTTTACGATCACGAGTTGCGCTTGTAGCTTGCTACACACGGTCGATAAGATATGGAGGAGCTTCTAGATGACTGGGGGCTGGGAAGCCTCGCTGAATCTTTCATAGGTGAGTTGCTTAAACGTTTTTTTTTATTTTGGACTTTACGTTAAGCATAATTTGTAAGGAATTTGTCAGAATAGGCCTACATATATCTGACGCTGTTTTGTTTTTGCTTCACGTACTCACTTGAGATATGCACTTGCACTTGTATGTAGTGTTAGTGTGCTGCGCATGCAAAGCACTTTCGGATATTATATCTACAGATCGACATGGTCCAGGTACACGAAGTGAGTGTCCCATACAGTTATAAAAACCATTCATTTGTACAGGATTTTAAAGAAATATTTCGTTTTTGCTATTGGTTGATATTGTGTTTGTTAGAAAAGGCAAATGTGGATTAAATAAATTTATGCTAACTTTCCTGTACTACTGTGTAGATATGCTATACGGTAGATTCTTGCCTAGTCTACTCAATTTAATATCAAATCCTGTGCATTTATTTGTACAATGATGTACAATTTATTTGTACAATAAATCAAACGAACACATTTCAGATGTGTTGTAAGTACGGTCGGTCGCGTGTGCCTGTTGAATGCCACTTCTGTTATCTTGTCACTTTGTTTTCGAAAGTGCTAGTAGTACCAACTCTACACAGTCAGTTCAGTGTACCAGGTCCAGGTCCAGGGTGTTGCAATTTAGAACAGGTTATAGATCTAATTCTGAACACGACACTGTGGTACTAAGAATGCCTGACTTGGCGTGGATTTTTTCTGACACTCTTCAAATATGTATGAAAGACAAAATGTGACAATTTTTAGTGAAATATGATCCATCCTGGGTTTTGCATTTGGGGTAGATTTGTTAACTAGGTCTAGTGCTAGATCTTGAGTCGAAATTTAATAGTGTGCAGTGAGTGATGTGAATGGCAAGCAAATCGGGCCATTATGTCCACAAGGTGAAGGAAATCTACCCGAATTTATTGCACTAAAGTATGCATGTGCACATTGCATTTCATTTCCTTCCCTTTGCCATTATGGCCCTATTTGCTTGCTTTACACATCACTCACTGCACACTATTCAATCTGGGCTCAGTTAGCACTCAAAATCTACCCCAATAATTTAGACCCCTAAAACCCAAAATTGTTGACAAGTGCCCTCATCTGGTGAACAGAAACATCTTAAAATTTCTCTTTGACAATTCAACTCTGAATATGAAAAATAATGTAAAATCAATGAAAGCCATCATGCTTTAATCATATTATTTCTTGGTTTCCTTCTTGTGAATACCCCCCCCCCCCAAACTTGTTGTCAGACAAATTTGTAAAGGGAATTGAAGTAACTACAATTAGGCTAGTATGATGAAATGTGCTGTATCTGAAATTAGGATTTTTTTTCCCTCTAAAGAACTTGACAGCTTGTCTTTATTTTTCTTTTATTCTGCAGACCAGGGCATCGACATAGAAGCAGCTGCTTTGCTTAATGAAAATGATATCATCATGTTGATACCTCGAATAGGACCCAGAATTAAGTTCATTGACAAGTGGAAGAAGCATGTAAGTAAACTGTAGACCATGTTGTGTTTTAAGTGCTTAATAAATATTGAAGGAGACACAAAGGACATATTTAAACATTTGAAATACATACATGGGATACATTCTGGAACTTCCACATATATAGTCTGCAGAGAAGAAGGCTGCAACCTGAGTTTTAATTATCTCTCATCATACAAGCGTCATTTACAAGCAAAGCATGCACAAATTGGGTCTACTTTGAATGATGAAACTTTAGGACAAGACTCTTGTACTAGTACAACAAATGAGATTTTACTTGATAGTGAAGATGAAGATGTTTTGCAGGACCCCAAATCAGCCAGTGATGAATATTGTGGGACAAAACAGTTTGAAGACTCCATCAATGAAGGGTTTATGCACTTTACTGCTAGATTAAGGGCATCGGCAATACCTTATACACAGGTGCAAACAGTTGTCAACGAAGTGGATGAACTCCTAACTACAGTTGTTGGACATCTTCGGGAGAAGACATCGAGAGTTGCTGAAGCTGCTGGGCAGCAGGATATTGTTAATAATCATCTAGAAAAGGATTACCAAGCAGTTCAAAATGTAGCAAAAACATGTAAGTCCAGACACAAACAAGATAAATATTTCATTGAGAAAGGAGTACTTATTACCCCCGAAGAGAAAACTGTTGGCACCTCTTTTGTTTCACAGCATGTTTCTTCTACCGGAAGAACAAAGCAAACGCTGCATAAAGATACATACCAATATGTTCCCATACAAAAAATATTAAAAAAACACTTGGAGCAGCCTGGAGTGCTAAGTTCAATTCTGAATGAGCAGCAATGTCAAGATTCAAATGTTTTGAAGACATACCGTGGTGGAAGCTACTTTAAAAGCAAGTATAATGACAATGACAACAAAGATATATGTATCCCTCTACTTCTATACTGTGACGATTTTGAAACAGGAAATCCCCTGGGCTAAAAAAAAGGTGAAAACAAACTTGTAGCATCTTATATCAGTGTTCTCTGTCTACCTCTTGAGTACCAATCAAACCTGAACAACATTCTTGTAGCTGCCTGCTGCAGAAGGAAAATAGTAGACAAGTGTGGTATTGATGAAGTGTTATCATCCATTGTAGATGATCTGCTATTAATGGAAGAGAAAGGACTTGAAATATCCTGTGTAGAATTCACAGGAACTGTTCTGCCATTTCTGTTTCAAGTCATCGGTGACAATTTGGGAATACATGAAATGCTGGGATATGTTGGTAGTTTTAGTGCAAACTTCCCTTGTAGATTTTGCAAAGCACCAAAAGAGATGGTACATGAGCAGCTTGAAGAAGATACATCACTGCTACGGAACAAAAATACCTTTGAGGAAGATCTGTCTATGGGTGATGCATCCAAAACAGGACTGAAGCGTTCTTCAGAACTCAATCGACTAGAATGTTACCATACATCTCAAAACCATGCACCTGATACAATGCATGATTTTCTGGAGGGTGTTATGCCAATCGCAATCAAGCTTACCATCAACACCTTAATAGAACAAGAACATGTCTCTCTTGAAGAGCTCAATAACCGGTTAGAAGCTTTCAACTATGGATATGTAGACAAGAAAAATAAGCCAAGTCGCATCAAAATTTCCAACTTGAAAAATCCGTATGGACCAGGTGGCCAGAAAGCAGAACAAACAAAGTGTCTCTGTTTGTATCTTCCAATGATAGTTGGAGATCTTGTCCCTGAGTCCTCAGATGTATGGGAAATGTTATTACTGCTCATAGACATCGACAAGATAGTGTCGGCACCATACACTAGCAAATCAGGAACATTTGTGTTAAAGGCTCTTATTCGTGATCATCACCAGCTATACCTTGACCTCTTTGGCAAGAAGCTTCTTCCAAAGCACCATTTTATCATCCACTACCCAAGCTTGATAAGAACACTGGGACCTCTTGGGCAGTATTCCACTATGAGAAAAGAGGGCAAGCATAAGATGCTGAAAAGATGGGCTCGTGCTTGCAACAACTATCAGAACATTGCACAAACTGTTGTAAAGAGACACCAGGAACAACAAAGCTATGTTTTCTTGTTAGAAAAGCCACTGACATGTGACACTGAACTGAAAGATGAAGTTCCACTTGAATTTTCATCTTTAGCTCGATCTAGTGTTGTTAGTGCTTGTGCTGAAGGAGTGATAGATGACAGCACCTCCGTAGCCAGTAGTGTCCAAATTCATTCATATGAGTTCAAGGCACAGTGCATGGTACTCACTGGCTGGAACGATGATGGACCAGAATTTGCCCAGCTTGAGCACATTTTCATTATGAAAGGAAGTGTTCACTTCCTCTTACAACCTTGGAAGACACTTTATCATAACAGACACCTACAAGCATATGCAATTAAAACATCTGAAACATCACAGATTGTCAAAAGACCTTCATCTTTAGCACAGTGCCGCCCATTTCACATAATGAAATGTAGAAATACAAGAGACTCAGCCTGGTATGTTATATCAAATTATAACATTGTGTGAGATACTACATGTGTGTTTCAAACGGAAATGTGACTTAAATGGAAAACAGAGGAAGGGACTTTCTTCAAATTTTCTGATACATTGTCATTGAGGAATGGCTGATCATTTATTAGGTGGTCTGTCATCTTTGACAGATCACCTTCTAATTTCGTCAGAATTTTCTTTATTTATTAGGTGGTCTGTCATCTTTGACAGATCACCTCTTAATTTCGTCAGAATTTTCTTTCTTTATCATTAGGTGGTCTGTCATTTTTGACAGATCACCTTTTAATTTCGTCAGATTTTTCTTTATTATTATTCTCTTTATTTGTACCCACTTTTTTGTGCACACGAGATCTCGGAACTGGCTGAATCATTTTTTGTCAAATTTTCAGGAATCATTAGTCATTACGAGATCTCGCATTTTTAGTCATTTTCAAGTTCATCGGGTCATCGTGACGTCATCCAGGCGCCATTTCGTAAAAATCATGTCTTGATCATATCTTCATAATGGAATGTCATTTTTCATTCATATTTGGCATGATGAATATTCATATCAATCTGAACAATTCCAACTTTTTAAATGCGCGCGTACGCGTACGTCCGCGCGTCAGTGCGCGCGCAAAATTTAAAAATGCTCAAAATCACTCATGGATCAAACCAAAATCCATTTCAGGTCATTTTAAGCATTTCAAAAAATTCCGCGCGTAAGCACCCGCAAATAACGTAAAAACGTCGTTTTTTCACTTGATTTGCAATTCTGAGACATTTCTTGACCATTTCCATCAATTTAGAATCGATTTCAACTGACCATAAGGCCGCACGCACGCGTCGAAGTTCAAAATCCGTGTGCGCGTCTATAGGGCAAGTAATGTAAAAACACGCAAAAACATGCCCCTTTAAAATCCGCCATAGCTCGTTTAAAAGCATGGTGACCCCCCATTTTTTTTACATTTCCTGAAAGCCTATGAGTTGAAGATTTGAATTTATGAAAAAAAATTGGGGGTCGGGTAGTCGGAACGTCGTCATATTCTCATGTGAACTCAAAATTTCATTTTTTCAATTATGACGTCATATCTTTTACCTTTAATCAAGACTATCTCGCTTATTGTTGGTCGATTTTCGCCGGGATTTCAGTATGTTGTAGATGAGACAATGCTCTTGTATATTAATTGCCTTCATTTTTCATTTTGAGAACTGCATCATGGTCTAATCTTACGATAAACGGAGGCATGTCATTTTTTCACATTTTGCGTGTATTGTCTATGGGATATGACCTTTTTCTAATTCTTGATTCTACATTCCCGCGTTTTTTGAGCAACAGCTCCGTTATTTCTGCTCAATTTTCGCCCAGCTTCGAGTATGTTGTAGCTGAGAAAATTCTATATTGTAAGTGTGCCATTTATTTTTTAATCAGATGTCAGGAACATATCGAAATTTCAACTGGAAGATATGATTTAGGAATCCCATTTTCCATCTACGTGTTATCTCTATGGACTATATTCTGGTCCATCGGTAAAGCAGTGGTCTCACATCCTAATGGTCCCTGGTTCGACTCCCGGCGACGGTGGTGGCATTTTTTTTTTTTTTTTAATTTTTTTTTTTACATTTTTTGCACTTTTATATTACCATCTCCATCGACTATGTTTACACATACAGTTACAAACAATGCCATAACTGCGTTATTTTGCCTGTTATGTATATTGCAATGCAGTATACTATAGTTAATGTACAACCCTATTGCAAATCTCATTCGTTAACGTATTAATACACCTTTTGGGTCAACTGTTCGTGATACTGCGATTTCAAATCATCCCATATCTATATTAGTCTTCTTCCCAGACGTTATCTTCTTTATGACATTTAATTTCGACGTCCCCCGAGACACTTTTATTAAAAGAATGTGACAGACCACCTAATTCGTCCCGTGACAAATTACATTTCTCGTTTATTTTTCTTTATTCTAAGCACTTTTTTGTGCACTCGAAATCTCAGAATCGGCTGGTTCAAATTGCATGAAATTTCGGTCAGTTATCAATCGTAATAAGATCTTGCCGTTCCAATTATATTCATGTTCATCGGGTCATCGTGACGTCATTCAGGCGCCATTTTGTGAAAATCACCTTAGGGTCATATCTTCATAACGGATGGTCATTTCTCATTCATGTTTGGCATGATTAAAGTTAATTTTAATCCAATAAATTTCAGATAGCCAGACGTGCGCGTAAGCGTACGTCCGCGCGTCAGCGTGCGCGCAAAAATTAAAAATGCTCAGAATCGCTTCAAATTTATTTTGCACACGTTTCAGGCCATTTTTAGCAGTTCAAAAATTTGCGCGCGTCCGCGTCCGCATGCGCGTCATACGCGCGCGCAGGTCCCAAATGACGTTAAAACACCGTTTTTTCACTTGATTTGCATTCCTGATACTTTTCTTAACAATTTACATCAATTTAGAACTGATTTCGACTAACCATAAGGTCACACGCGCGCGTCAAATATCAAAATCCATGTGCGCATCTATTGGGCAAGTAATGTAAAAACACGCAAAAACATGCCCCTTTAAAATCCGCCATAGCTCCTAAGAATGCGCGGGGACCCCCAATTTTTTTTACATATTCTGAAAGGTTATGAGTTGTAGATGTGAACCCATGACAAAAATTTATCTTATCGATATCATGAGGTCATCCTATTCTTATGTGAACTCAAAATTTTGATTTTTAATTTTTGACGTTATATTTTTTGCCTTTAACCGAGACTATCTCGCTTATTGTTTGTCAATTTTCGCCGAGATTTCAATATGTTGTAGCTGAGACAATTCTCTACAAATCTTTTATTCAGTGTTACTCATTTTGATGAGGTTATCATGGTCTTAATTCATGATAAATGGTAGAATGTCAATTTTTCTCAGTTTACGTGTATTCTCTATGGGACATGACCTTTACGTAATTCTTGATTCTACATTCTCGTCTTCTTTGATCAACATCTTCCTTATTTCTGCTTGATTTTCGCCCATCTTTAAGTATGTTGCAGCTGATAAAATTACCTATCTTATGCGTTCACATGTTTTTAATCAAATGACGAAAACATGTCGAAATTTTGACTGGAAAACCTGATATTAGAATTCCGTTTTGAATCTACGTGTTATCTCTATAAGCTGTTTTCAGGTATACCTTCAAAGCACTTGCCTCACATGCTCAAGGTCCCTGGTTCGAGTCCCGGAGGGAAGGGGGCAATTTTTTTTTTTCCGTTTGCTTTCTTTTTACATGTTATATTACTATCCTCTTTAACTATATAATTACATATACAGTCACAGTCAATGAAATAAACTGCTGATTTTGGCCCATTATGACAATTGCAATGCAGTGCACAGTAGTTTATGTACAACCCTATAGAAAATCTGATTCGTTAAGGTGAATTCAAGCTTTGGATCATCTTTTAAGTATTCTGCGATATCAAATCATCCAATTTGTTTGACGTTAGTCTCCTATTGAGACGTAAACATTTTATCAAAAGTCTTACCAACGAATTTATCACAATCCATGTCGGAACCTAAAAGATGCCGACAGACCACCTAATTCGTCATGTGACGAATTCAAATGTTTCGTTAGGTGGTCTGTCATCTTTGACAGATCACCTCTTAATTTCGTCAGAATTTTCTTTCTTTCTTTATTTATTTTTCTTTATTCTAGACACTTTTTTGTGCACTCGAAATCTCAGAATCGGCTGGTTCAAATTGCATGAAATTTTGGTCAGATATCAATCGTCATAAGATCTTGCCGTTCCAATTATTTTCATGTTAATTGGGTCATCGTGACGTCATCCAGGCGCCATTTTGTGAAAATCACCTTAGGGTCATATCTTCATAACGGATGGTCATTTCTCATTCATGTTTGGCATGATAAAAGTTAATTTTAATTCAATAAATTTCAGATAGTCAGACGCGCGCGTACGCGTACGTCCGCGCGTGCGCAAAAATTAAAAATGCTCAAAATCGCTTCAAATTCATTTTGCACACGTTTCAGGCCATTTTAAGCAGTTCAAAAATTTGCGCACGTCCGCGTCCGGATGCGCGTCATATGCGCGCGCACATCCCAAATAACGTTAAAACGCCGTTTTTTCACTTGATTTGCATTCCTGATACTTTTCTTATCAATTTCCATCAATTTAGAACTGATTTTGACTAACCATAAGGTCGCACGCGCGCGTCAAAGTTCAAAATTCGTGCGGGCGCCTATTGGGCAAATAATGTAAAAACACGCAAAAACATGCCCCTTTAAAATCCGTCATAGTTCCTTAGAATGCGTGGAGACTCCCAATTTTTTTAACATATTCTGAAAGCTTATGAGTTGTAGATGTGAATCCATGACAAATTTTTACTCTGTCGATGCTATGACGTCATCCTATTCTTATGTGAACTCAAAATGTTGATTTTTAATTTTTGACGTTATATTTTTTTCCTTTAACCGAGACTATCTCGCTTATTATTCATCGATTTTCGCTGAGATTTCGATTATGTTGTAGCTGAGACAATACTCTACAAATATTGTACGCATTGTTACTCATTTTGATGACGTTATCATGGTCTAAATTCACGATTAAAGGTACAATGTCAATTTTTCTCATTTTACGTGTATTCTCTATGGGACATGTCCTTTACGTAATTCTTGATTCTACATTCCCGTCTTCTTTGATCAACATCTCCCTTATTTCTGCTTGATTTTCGCCCATCTTTAAGTATGTTGCAGCTGATAAAATTACTTATCCTATGCGTTCATATCTTTTTTAAGCAAGTGTCGAAAACATGTCGAAATTTTGACTGGAAAACCTGAAATTAGAATTCCGTTTTGAATCTACGTGTTATCTCTATGAGCTATCTCGCTTGTGGTTGGTCAATTTTCGCCAGGATTTTTATATGTTCTAGCCGAGACATCACATCCTGCACAGCCAAGGCAAGGCAAGCAAGAGCAGATCCCAGGCATTGTTCCATTTTTAGTCCAGAGCTCCGGTCTATACCTAAATTTCACTCAATCTCCAGTTTGGAAGGGGCTGCAGAGCTGAAAATGGCCTCATCTGATAGAGCAAAGAATTCTGCACAAAAAGTTACACAGGCGCAAGGGCGTCAAATGACGTCTTCGGGTCGATAATAGCTTTAGAAAACAATCTAAACAGGTTTTTACAGGGCAGTCCCACCTTCTATAATTGGTGTATTTTTTTTTTTTTTTTTTTGTGTGTGTGAATGTGTCTGTGTCCTCCGAAAAGACATTCCCTTACTAGAACATATTGACAGACCACCTAATTCGTCTCCAGTGACGAATTCAAATATCTCGTTTATTTTTCTTTCTTCCACCCACTTTTTTGTGCACTCGAAATCTCAGAATCTGCTGGTTCAAATTGCATGAAATTTTGGTCAGTTATGAGTCATAATCAGATCTCGCCGTTCCATATATTTTCATGTTCATCGGGTCATCATGACGTCATCCAGGCGCCATTTTGTGAAAATCACCTTAGGGTCATATCTTCATAACGGATGGTCATTTCTCATTCATGTTTGGCATGATTAAAGTTAATTTTAATCCAGTAAATTTCAGATAGCCAGACGCGCGCGTACGCGTACGTCCGTGCGTCAGCGCGCGCGCAAAAATTAAAAATGCTCAGAATCGCTTCAAATTTATTTTGCACACGTTTCAGGCCATTTTAAGCATTTCAAAAATTGTTTGTATAATAAGTGAAATCCAAGTTTTGCAAGTCGCAACACATATCATCGCATGAATACACATCGCTCATGCAGTGCAGTGCAGTGCACACTAGCGATAGCTGTCGAGGCACAGACTTCAAGTGGGAATTCAAACAAGTGTGGCTGTATCCTCATATTGATGCTGCGGATACAACCACGCGCATGTGGCCGTAAGGTAAAGACACATGCGTGTGGATGTATACACTGCCATAATTATTTGAATTAGGCTTTAGGCTTTATTTGGTCACCACTCTACCACATAGTGCACCGGAAGGGTCCATGCTTTGGGGGGGGGGGCGGCGGCATGCCCCATGTACATCTTCCCCCAACAAGTGCCTCCCCTAGCATATACTTTTATTAAAAACTGTTTCCCATCTTCTCTCATCATTAGTACTGAAATATGCTTATTTCGTCACCGCTTCTAGCAATTTAGGATGATGTGAGTAACCCAGGAGACCGGGCATGGCAATGGGAGGGTTATGAACAGCATACTGGCAAATTTTGGCGATGGAGCTGACACCCTTTGCCCGAAAATTAGCTATTCAGTTTCACAACTTCGTCTGAGTGAGCAATTTTTTTTTTCAATTTTGGAAGTGAAGATGTACAGATATTTTATTTTCCGGTCTTGCCCAAATATGAAAAAAATATGGGCGCCCTAAGTGGGGAGGGAAGGGGGAGGCAAAATAATCCCCTGAATAAAGCAAGCATCAGCTTTTTTTAATAGGTAGACAGAATTTCTAAATACTGAGAAATGTTGCTTCTACTATACAAGTGTACATGTAGTGACCGAGTAAGAAAATTTTGATGTTTGAATGCATGATCATTTTACATGGTTGTTTATGATCCAAATATTTTTTTTTGTTCTTCCAAGGGGGACCCTGTGGACTGATTTTGCCCCCCTTTGAATGATGGGAGGCATAAAAGAAAAAAATAACCCTTGACAGTTTAATCTGATGAACAACAAACAGGGCTGCTTTTCATGAAACCATCACCAGTCCTAAGTTAATGGACATAACATTGCAATTATGCGAGTGAATTCTATAGCACGGATGGGATGTCCAAGAAGTTATGACAAAGCAGCCCTGTTCATCAAAGTCCACAGAACATTTGAAATGGGATGGAAAGTAGGCTTGAACTTGGAAATTGAATAACGAATATCGAATACCATTTTTTTAAATGTACATGTTCAAAAGTATTATTTCATTTTGAGCATGATACGTCTTTTTCTTTCCTTAGATGATCAGTGATCGCCTTGAAGAAGCTGGCTACCACCGATCTAAGATTCAAGTGAAGCGCAAGCTAACATCCCTAAAACAGAAATTCCATGCTGTTCGAGACAGCAATAGAACAAGCGGTCAAAAGAGAGTAGATTTCAAACTGTATGATGTATGCTTCGCCCTTTGGGGCCATAGGGCAAGTGCAGAGCCTTTACACTTGATCTCGAGCACAAATGGTACCGGTGACAATGCAGATACCGAACCTTCAGTACCAGAAGAACAAGAAGAGCTCGATCCTGATATCCACGCTGTTGATGACATCAGTGATGTGATGATTCAGATCAGAATCGTCCTTCCTGTGACACGAGTCTGGTTTCCAGTAATGGCTCTCCTTCAACCACCATTGAAGCAGAAGCTGAAGCTGCAATACCAGCCACTAAACACTCTACAACCTCAAACAACAAGCGACAAAACAAGGACTCGTCTGGCAGCAGTTCTCAGGGTATATGTACAAAAAAATGTACCTTTGTTTTCAACAGCAATATGGAAATTGGAAAATTGGTTTGTGATTATGAACATGTTATTGTTAAAGCTAAACTCGAGTTGTCACAGTGAGCAATAACTTTGAGAGAAAGTCTTTAAAAGTAAAGTGAATTGTTATCATCATATCAAGTTCTGGTATTGTGCAAGTCAAACGTTGTGAAATAATGAAAACTACATGTATCTGAAAACCGAGTATGCTGAAAATCACCAGCACATGGGCACGTGACCTGGTCATGATCGATTATATCCTCAAGAAAAGATCTGCCTAATGACAGAATGCCTTGGTATTTTTACTGAGCAATTATTCATTTTATACCAGAATCATTTGGCACGTGATATTTTTTGATACACACAAACAAGTTGGTGGTCATTTTGTTTGTTTACCCCTGTTGGAATTTGTTTTGTGATCGTTACCGTAAACAAGAGTTTATCTTTAACATCTGACGTGATAGAATTTAAAGATTATCCCTCTGACTACAATGCAGTTCATGTGATTGTTACTCCATTGATGAGCACTGATAAGGATTTACCTGTAGTGAAGAAAAGATTTTTGTTCATTAATATAGTTAATTAGTTACGTATTGTTACATCTACAATGTAGAATTATTATTAATTTCCCTGTACAGCTGCACCACGAAGAAAGAAGACGCGAATGCAGCAGTCCTTTGAGTTCATGGCGTCATCGTTGTTTGAAAAGATAGAAGTCGTTGATTCAAAAAGCGAGGCAGCTCTAGATCGGAGGGCAGAGGAACAGCGAAAGTGGGAGGAGAAGATGGAGGAAAGACATCAACTATCGCAAATTAATCTCTTTAGAGAAATGAGCCGACAAACTTCGCAATTGATGGATGGGTTTTTCCGAATGATGAACCAAGGTAACATGCAGCAGCAACATCAATACCCATGCCCTGCACATGCCATGCCCCACCAGCCATACCCAGCATACCAAAACTCAGCTGTACCACCGCAAGATAATGTGAACCGGTATATGCGACCACATCAGCAGGCACCCCATACTCTCTCTGTGGCTCCTAATGAAGAACAAGAGGAGAAGCAATATCATCACCTGTAAATTTCAGAGGTGTTCTTATATAGTGTGTGTGTAGTTTTATACCGTAGATGTTTCACAAAAGTTTGTAGGTGTATTCTTTCAAAAGCCACACATTGCCAGCATGATTTTAATTGAAAAAGTTGCCTTATAACACTGCCATTTCTCAAGCTATACTTGCTATCACTCTTTTCAGAATTTTTACTACCAAGTGTGTCCCCCCCCCCAAAAAAAAGTAATAAGATCTTAATATACTTAGCTGACATCTCTGATATCATTATACTAAACCAAAAAGTCTGAAAATGTTTCATGCTTGGGTGAGCCCAGTCCATCCAGTTTTGGAAAAAAAACCCTGAAAATTAGGTTGCGCAGGAATTGGCTATGCACTTCGGGTGAAGTGAAATGTTATCCACTTTAGCAATTGCTGAATGTCTGATGAGTTTATGGTAAATCGTGATGGATATAGGATTATGCAGTGAATGGCATGGCTTACATGTATGAATTCAAAAATTTTTCATGAGTGACCATGTATCCTTTTCTTTTTAATAACCATTTGATTATGGAAGTTTTTTCCACACCCTGCATCATCTGTTATTTGATCTCCAAATTGAAGTGGTGCTCCTGGTAGTCCATGTTGGGGGGAGGGGGTGTGATGTGTCACAATTGTGGAAGGTGATTTTTATTGTCATTGGTCCATCTGTAAAGATTTTGCTCCATATCTGTAGTGTGTTTGTTGTTTGGAAGGACAACGGCTAGATAAGAAGTGTCAAAAAAGTGTATCGGTTGGGGGACACTTCGTATCCTCCCCCCTCCCCCCCCAAAAAAAAATCTATTTTGAAAAGATGGTACTCTTCTGTGTAGGATGTCTTTTTGAAAAGAATAATATTTATTATACTTTATAAGATGGAGGCATTATGTTTGGGGGTTGTCCGCCCTTTCATCCTTCCCGATTTGTTCACACGATAACTCAAGAACCATTTGATGGATTGGCTTCATATTTGGATCATGTATACATGAGAGAGTGACCGTGAAATGATTAGTTTTTTGGGTATGGAGGTCAAAGTTTCAAGATCACAGAGGTCATTCTATACCTTGATTGCCTTGTTCTTGCGATAGCTCAGGAATCATTTGACATATCGACTTCAAACTTGGGTCATGGTGATCTGATAAGTTTCGCAGGTTACAACGTCAAAGGTTCATGGTCACTGAGATCATTATATACCTTAGATTGCCTTATAATTGTGATAGCTCATTAAAGGCTAAGTCCCCCCCCCCCCACAAAAAGTAGATTCGAATAAGAGAAAAATCAAACGAGCAGAAAATTTCATCGAAATCGGATGTATAATGTGAAATGAGAAAGTTATGGCATTTTAAAATTTTGCTTATTTTCACAAAACAGTTATATGCACATATATGCAAATTAGAGAGCTGATGATGTCGCTCACTCACTTTTTCTTTTGTATTTTATCATACGAAATGTAAAATATTTTGATTTTTGCAGTTTTGACAATATGGAAGCTCTTTATTGAACCACACTATGTTGCAAAAATTGATTTTCCACATATTCAGGGAAGAATAAAAAATTAAAACTATAATGAGGATAAATTCAAGATATTTCATATTTCATATAATAAAATACAAAAGAAATAGTGAGTGGGTGACTTCATCAGTCCCCTTATTTGCATACTGACCAGGATGGGCATATAACAGTTTTGTGAAATTAAGTGAAATTTTAAAAAAATCATAACTTTCTTATTATATATCCAATTTTGATAAAATTTTCAGTGTTATGCTTGTTTGATTTTTCTCTCTTTATCAATATCCACTTTTTTCTGGGTTGGACTTGGCCTCTAACCCTTTGAGGTACCAACTTCAAAATTAGAAGATGTATGATTAATGATGATGAACACAACATGTTTTATGCACCACATAATGATGGAAAGGATATGCATCAGCATGCCCTTGTACATCATGATGTGTCCAATGTGATTTCTCTCCAATGTTTCCATATCATATGTTTATATTAGTGTCAGTTCCCACTTTGAATAAGCAAATTAAAGAAGGTTAAACTGTAGATTTCAAGATACATGTATGTTTAACAAAAGCTTTTTTTAAAAAAAAAAGGTTCAGGGATAAAGTAAAGTTCTAAAGGGCACGTTGACTTTGACCTTAGACTGAGTCATTTAAATTAAGACAAATAGAAAGATGTTTTCCTAACAGCCTCAACTTTATCCCTGTTATGTTTTATTTTTTTATCCTCTTGGTTTTTAATATTTCAAATTTTGAAAGTAAATTCATCAGAATAAAGTATGCAATATAGTTTAGATGGCAGAGGCATAAATTTTGACTCTGTGCAGTCAAGAATCTATCTAGCTCTTGTTTAGTCTTGTAAATCACAGCTTCAAGAACCATTGAATATACATGTACATGCATATCAATAACATTAAGCATGCATAAGTAGATAGGGCCATAATATTTCATATTGGGGTGGCAAATGGTGATTATGAATTATCTGAATACAAGCGGAGGCATAAAGGAGATGTACAGTGTCATCGTATCCTTTCGCTTGTTACAACGTACATCATGTCACCTGTTAAATGAAACGTGTTTTTATGATTCACTCATGATTTTATTTTGTTACAGAGTCATCTGAGAAAATCAAGAAGATTGGGGAACCGGAGAGGGGAAGGACAGGATGCGAGACCAGAGGATTACCTATTTGCTGATAGGGATGGTTTTTGCATCAAGGTGTTGCCAGATAAAGGTGAATTTGATACAGTTCATGTGAAAAAATAGCATGTAAATTATTATGGAAAGAAATCGCTAGAATTTTGTCCAAAAATATCAGGAAAACTTTTAACATTTGTTTCAAACTTTACAATTATTTCAATTTATTGACACTATGTGTTTTAACCTAATCTGTACTTGGTTACAAATTTAATACACACAAATCCCATAAAAATGTAAAAGCGCCAGTTTGCAAAGATACTAAATCATGTGTCCAAGACGCCAATATTTTGTAAGAGTGAAGCTCTATATGTATGATTGCATAATTTGGTGGCTGTACATGTACATGCTTAACCATGGTAGGGAGAGATTGAACCCTAGAATCTGTGTAGGCATACTATGATAAATCTTATGTGTGGTTTGATGGATTCTATTTGATTCGACATGTTCAATTATTTATGTAAGTAATCTTTTGCATGTTTATGTGTAAATATGTAATGTAATACACATTCATTGGATACACAGTCTTTGCAGAAACATATTTCATGTACCTCAACTTTTTAGGGGCCCTTGTTTAATCATCATGTTTGGCAGAATTTATGTTTTAACACCATGTAAATAGTCTTTTTAAAGAACCTCAGATTTTGAGAGGGTCAATTTCATTCATCATCCTGTTTGAACAGGGTGAGCTGTCTCTACAAGGCAGGATTTCAAGAAAGGGGAATTTCTTTTGAACTACCGTGGTGAGCTTTTTGATAAGGCTGAAGGAGAACAAAGAGAAGAAACAGAAGAAACAGGATTTCTGTATTTTTCGGAATTCAAGGGGAGGGCATTTTGGTAAGTGCTTACATTAAAAGCAATTTTATTATTATTTTGTTGGAAATGGAAATAATTATTGATCAATTGGTTTATAAATTGATTGATTGATTATCTGTCGTATAAGCTGCAGCTGTAGGCCTATATTGGCTGTAGGTGGACATTCAGGTATGAAGGAGGGGGGAATGGGTTAAGCTTTCTTTCCATGCCCCCAAAATCAAACATATAAAAATACAACAAACAAAACTTTCTGGTCAAGCCGAAGGTTAATGCCCCTACATGTTAAAGGCAGGGTATTCTGTAATTGTCCCATACATGTAGAGCACTGTGAGTAGATTATCTTTTACAGAAACTTGTCTTACTTGAAGTGTGTGTTCAGTCTTTGATTATTCTTTTCATTTTTTTTGGCCAGCATTGATGCAACAGCAGAACCAACCAGAGTGGAAGATTCGTTAGGCCGCCTTGTGAATCATGGAAAAGGCAAGGAAACTAACTGTAGGATGAAAATTTTGGCAATTGATGGACAACCAAGACTGTGCCTTTATGCCACAAAAGACATAAAATCAGATACCGAACTGTTATACGATTATGGTCTTTCTGCACACTTCAAATTTCCTCCACCCTACCATGTCAAAGCAATACAGCAGGCCAAGAGTTTACTTACCAGCTCGGCTATTTCACTACCGCAAGAAGATTATGAGAGTAAGAGGGGAAAGCAATCACGTGAATCACCCAAAGACACAGATGTAGATGTCGACACTGTGCAAGAGAGTTTACTTACCAGCTTGCCTATCTCACTACTGCAAGAAGATAATGGGAGTAAGAGGGGTAAGCAATCACGTGAATCACCCAAAGACACAGATGTAGATGTCGACGCTGTACAAGAGAATTTACTTACCATTTCTCCTATTTCACTAAGTCTGCAAGAAGATAATGAGAGTAGGAGGAGAAAGCAATCACGTGAATCACCCAAAGACACGGATGAAGATGTTGACAACCGTGCAAGAGAGTTTACTTACCAGCTTGCCTATTTCACTACTGCAAGAAGATAATGGGAGTAAGAGGGGTAAGCAATCATGTGAATCAAGAAAAAAAAAATGCAACCAAAAAAGATGAAAACTGTTAATTTTTCAGACGATGATGAAACCAGTTATGATGATGGCGATCCAGATTATGTTTGTCCATCAGATGAAGACAGTGACTCTGAAATTCCTTTTCAATGTATGAAAAGATCTTTTCCGATGATTTCCCATTTCCGACAAGAACTGTCACAGGAAACAGGAAATGAACAGGAATGTGTGTCTCAAGATGAAGAGGGTAAGAAGTTATTGGTGTGTGCTTCCAGAAGCAGGCAAACATTTGATGATCCAAACAGATCTCCAAGCAGCAGTGAATGTCAAATAACTTGCACTTCTGCAGGAAAAACAAGTTACAAAAAACCATATCGATACTGCATTTTCTGCAGTTGATTGTTTTCGAAACTTCGCAACCACCAAGAAAACCAACACAAAAACTTAGAGAGAGTTCAAAATGCAATGAAACTGGGGAAAAAAGATAAAGATAATGTCTTGGACACCATCACAAGAGAAGGAATCCTTGAATTCAACAAGCGACAAACCTTGAAGAATCCAGACTGTCCAAAGCTGCAAAGGGAAAGAAAGAGACCAGAAAACTGCAAAGACAGCTCTTTAGACATGTGCAACATATGCCCTGCATTTATAGAGAAGTACAGATCTCGCCATGAACAGGTATACAATGACAAATCTGATGCTGCTGTAACAGTAACTGCAATCCCAGTGGGTTTGCTGAATAGGGGTGGTGAAACAGGCAGCAAATCTACGACCGACAGTGATTACACCACAGAAGTATTGTCACGGTTAGAACAGATGAAATAGGACGCAAATGTGTCAGTGACAAGCTATTGGTGGAGGTTGTTAAGACAATGTGGTATAAAGTAAAGAGCAAGAAGGACAAAAAGGTTGAAGTGAGGAGGCAAGTTATGACAGATATCAGACGCTTAGCAACCCTTCACCTACACCTTCAGAATTCAGAAGACATCTTGGGAAACCTTCCTGATAAAGAAGGTAGTATCATAGACCTTTTTAAGCGTTCCAATTTCAAACATCTCCAAGAAGCAATTGACCAACACACAACTTCAGGTTGTGATTTTAAGGCTGGTTTGAAAATTTCCCTGTATTATTTGCTCAAGTCTACAAGCAAAATACTGACTGGAATGTTTTTGATTCATGATGAAGATGAAAAAGCAGATGCCATCTGCAGATTTGTGACAGTTTAGGAAATGCATCAGCATTTATTTTTTGGAGATACAACATATCAGCAGAATAAGAACAGAGAAGAGAAGTTGAGACGTCCACAAGAACAGCCACTTGAGGAAGACATCCAAGCTGTGAGGTCTTATTCTCAGCAAAGAATGGCAGAGCTAGAAAATGAAGTGTTAGATCCACACACTTACATCGAACTCAGAAACCTTGTTGTATGTAGACTGGTTATGTTCAATGCTCGTAGGGGTGGTGAGCCCACCAGGTTATGCATCAAAGATTGGGAAGATGCGGATAGTAATGCATGGCTGGACGAGAGACACCTGAAAGGATTGGATGCAATAGATGCTTCCTTAGCAAAGATGCTGAAAGTAGGGTATCAATCAGGAAAGGGTAAACATCTGGTTCCAACTCTTTTCCCATAAGACACGCATAATGCCATAAGGATGTTGACAAACAAGGATGTGAGACAAGCATGTGGAATAGCTACACAGAACTCCTACCTTTTCCCAAGTGGAAATAATTCTCTTGAGCATGTATCTGGCTGGCATGCGGTAGCTGCTGTGTGTGACAAAGCTAGCCTTATTGACAGGGACTTAATAACTGCTACCAAGAACCGTCATAGGGTTTCAACTGAGTTTCCAATGATGGATGTCCCACCATCTGAGAGGGAATTTGTGTATAGACACTTAGGCCATTCAGAGAACACAAATATCCATGTCTACCAAGCACCATTAGCTGTTCGGGAGTTGACAGCAGTCGGAAGACGACTACAGGAATTAGATAAAGGTATGATACACTTGAACAAAATATTTGTATTGATATATTGATATGTTATGCCATATTCAAAATTTTAAGTAATACTCAAAAAATAATTTTGTATATGTGGCATATGGAATCAATATTAGGACTCAAAATTTGTGCAATTTGTGATTGGTTTGTAGATATGGAAAGCCTTTCAACTGCAAGGAAATTAGATAAGTTTTGTGACTGATGGTTGGTATTTTTCCATAAATGTGTGTAATACACCTATTCCGAATTGTAAGGTCTTGCTTTTTTTTTTCAGCTGTCCATTTCAACTCAATGCAAAAGTGCCTTCCACATGGGCTGTGAAAAATGTATCTCAAATGGCCTCTTTGCAAGGAAGGAGATAAACCCACCAAGCCATGGTAGCAATTTCTGTTGTATTCCCCCCCCCCCCCCCTATTAGCTGGGGGTGATGATGCCCTTGAGCCCACTGATGGAGCAAATGATTGAAAGAAAAAAAATTGAAGTAGATGGAGCATTCCAGCCTGCAACTACAGAAGAAAATGAAGATGCAGCATCCCACTCTGTTGATATGGAGGAAGGAGAAAATGCACCAAAACGTAAGCTAAATATACATGTATATCATGGATATTGTTTAACCTAGGAAAACAAACACGAGTTCACGTGGATGTCAAGGTGAAAGAATTTCATCCTGTATGTAAGGCAGAAAAAGAAATATTATGCTGATGAAAAGAACTTTATATTCTTATCTATATAAATCATTAAGATTGTAATCATTTCATGGTCTACACATTTAAGCATTGCTTGTTGTAGTTAGAATTTGAGATTAGATTTAGTTAGAATTTGAGATTAGATTTAGCCAGAATGGGCAAATATTTTTGTAAGATTTAAAAATACATTTTTATGGACATTCAGTTGGTCTGCATGACATATTTGCTATGTGCAGGAAATAAGGAGCTAATCCATGTCTATAAAAAGATCATACTCGCCTTACAAAAAGTGGAAAGACTTTAATACTGATGCAAAAGGAGACTAGCACCCACATTTTTATTGTACATGTAAGTGGGTGAAGATGTAGAAGAACAATAGTGTTAGTGTACCCATTTGATTTCTCTAAATCTTTTGAGATACTTCTGCAAATACATGTACATAGGTAGTGTGAAATCCCAAGGTTTTATACACTATTTGTATTTTTTTGAAAATTCTTGATAGGAGTAAGGAGTTATACGCACTGGAGCATGGAATGCAAAAAGAAAACATGTGAATATTTCCTGAAATTCATAATGGGAGAAGCCGGCAAAAAGCTTCCAGGTAAGGACAAGTATTTGGTGAATTTATGAATCTTTAAAGTCTGTGAGTTCAAAGGTTGAGAGGGCCTGATTCGAAATTATGTGCATGGATGGACGTGTTGAGTTTCCTATTGAGGTTTGCGTTAATTGTCTCGAGGTTCACTTATGCATTTGCTGCTTTTCTGAAAGACGGAAGATTAACGATATCCACTGCACACAGAGAGAAGCAGATAGAAATAGCATTTAGATTGTTTGGTTACATGGAGACCGCTCATTGGCTCATTGAGTCTGTGACGTACAACCCCCGACACCATCGATGACATAACTAGACATAACCCGTGAAGAGATACCTTGCATCAGCAGTGCAGGTTCAGTCTGCAATTTAATGTAAACAATAAACACTTGTTTAGTCATACATGTCTCAACAGTTACGATTGTTCACATGTATCATGAAATGTTTCTTTCCAGATGCAAATAAATATTATCTTGCAAGAGATACCATAATGATATAGTAACCTGACTCTAGATATGTGTTATCCCTTTCAATATTTGCTTACACCAAGCTAAATTTTCACATCTTGTTCTAGAACCCTCTCTATACATTTTGAAGAGTCCCTTAAACTAAGCTTTGAAATACTTAAACCTTCTCTATCATTGCCCCTTTTATCTCATATGAACTGAATTATCATAAATGTACTCCAAATTTCTACAGGCCTGTTATCTAGTCACAGCCCTCTCATAACTTTAAACAAACAACTTATATGAATCTTGTAATTATAAATCCGCCATTTTATACAGTGTACAACAGCGCACTAAATGACAACTGAATGTAAACACCCACATACCCGATTCATTGTACATTATGTAATACATAGTGTGTGCATTAACACGCACCTTCACCCATACACTGAAACACATGTTCCACTAATTTGGCATCACAAATTATACTACTTATATCTCATGACATTCCAAGCAAGTGGGTTTTGTCTTGTTTTTTGTTTTTGCAAGAACTCTTTTTCTCACTTTTCGTTAGCTCTGTTTGGCACTTTTGAAAGCTGAGTTGCTCCCACTCCCATGCATTTTCTTTGCTATTGGGAATAAAAATATTGATGGTGCAACGATGGGTTGGTTCGGTCTTTTACATGGCCCTGCATTCCGTGATGATGATATAGTAACATGAGAATTTATGCTTGATCAAACTTTACTTTTCAACTTATTTTTTAGAGATTTATATTGTTTTCTTCTTCACAGATGCAACATCTAGAGCAGCGTTTGTGTCCTTTCCTGGACTACTTCAGGAAAGTGTTGACAACATTTTTCTACTCCCTGAGGCTGAGGTCAGTATTGATTGATTAGATTTTGTGCTTTATTAAGTTTAATGGTAGCCGAGCAAAAGCCAGGGTAATAATATTCTTGCAGGGCCCTCTGGGAGAATAGTTAGTACTGAAGAGGCTATCCTGGTAAACAAGAGTTATTATTATCATTGTTGTTGTTATTATTACTAATATTATTATTATTATTATCAATATTATTATTATTAATTATTATTATTATTATCATTATTGTTATTATTATTATTATTATTATTATTATTATTATTATTCTTATCATTATTGTTATTATTATTATTATTATTATTGTTATTATTATTATTATTATTATTATTATCATTTTAATAATGGTGTATAACAAGACCTAAGGTGTTGACAGAGGCATTGTGTTTTTGAGTTGTCCATCCTCAAATTCCTGGTATTGTGATTATGGACAGAATTATAACATGTACCAATTACTAGAATTTTGTTGGAAGCATTTTTATGCCTCCGCCCACCGAAGGTGGATGCCGGAGGCATTGTGTTTTCGGGTTGTCCGTCCGTCCGTCCGTCCGTCCCACTTTCGTTCTCGCGATAACTAAAAAACTGGTCAACCGATCAGCTTCAAACTTGTTTCCAGGATACATATCTGGGTGAGGATGAGCTGATTAGTTTTTGGGGTCTCAAGGTCAAAGGTCAAGGTCATATAATTCAATAAAATACATAAAAAATTGACCGTTCTCATGATAACTCCAAAACCCTTTGAAGAATCAACTTCAAACTTGGCTCATGTGTGCATATACATCTGACAATGATCTGATTAGATTTTGGGGTCTCAAGCTCAAAGGTCGAGCTCATGGAACTCAATAGAATACATAAAAATGGACCATTCTCGCGATAACTCAAAAACCCTTTGAAGAATCAACTTCAAACTTGGCTCATGTGTGCATATACAAGTGACAATTATCTGTTAAAATTTTTGGGTCTCAATGTCAAAGGTCAAGCTCATGGAACTCAATAGAATACATAAAAATGGACCGTTCTTGCGATAACTCAAAAACACTTTGACAGATCAACTTCAAACTTAGTTGGCTCATGTATGCATATACAAGTAACAATGATCTGAGTAGATTTTGGGGTCTCAAGGTCAAATATCAAGGTTACAGGGTTCAATCAAGTTTATAAGTTTGTTTTTTGGAGAAAAAGTTATCACAAGATCAAAGGTATAGTATTTTTTCTTTATGGAAATAGAAATTAGGAAATATATTTCTGGTCTGGCAGTGGCGGAGGCATACATTTCGACCGTGCGTGGTCGAAGATTCATCTAGTTCAGCATTAATTGTTTCTTGGCTATAATTTTTGGGGCACATGTATTAAAAACAAAATCTATTAATTAACAAGACAAATTAAGGTATTGGATTGTTGTGCCTGTATTCTTTAACTTCCTGCGAGGGGGGGGGGCGGACCAGGCATATACTCTGTAGGTCAATATTGTATCACTTGTGACTGCCTTCAATTTTGTTTTTATTGTGACTGCTTATTCTTTTGGAAAATGGCTTTTGCTCTTTTTTTTTTTAGACAACCATCCCAATCTACATTCAGTGCAACAAAGAAATGCTGGGGAAGACCTCCAAGTTCACCCTCATGGCTGATGGGGAGGAAGCTATGCACAGTGCTTCTTTCTTTGGAGCAGTGGCTTCATATTTTGCCGCATTTTACGTTTTCAACTGGGCATACCCGGGAGCGATCCAACATTCCCTAACGTTCGTGCAGAAGATCATCCTGCAAATCCAAGAGGAGCTGCCAGCAACCAAGCCTGTCATAACCTTGACAAATAAGCTGAATGTACTGAATAACAAGTAGTGTGGACTTGTAAATTAGAGTGTACCAATCACCCCCCCCCCCCAATTGTGGGCTTATCTCGAAAGGGTGGGGTGCACTCTTGTATTGATACTTGTCCAACATTATGGGCAACATGTGCCAAGTTTTTGGACAATATGATAATCGCTTCATAGTATTTGATATTGAGTTCTATTGCACAATACCTTGCTAGTCAGAGTGCTTGAATAGACTGCAAACTTTAAATTCTTTTAAATAACATTCTGTGGAACTGGTCAATCTGATGTCTATTTCAGTGGATTAGAAATATCCAGTGCTAATGAGCTATATATCATTTTAAAGCTGAGAATTTCCTCTTTCAGAATCAAAGCTTAACTGAAAATTCATATCTGGTGACTTTGGGGGTTTTTGTGGTGCCCTGTCACATCATTTTTGGTAATTGATAATTTGTAATTAGTAATTGGTACATTTTAATTCTTTATATGAGAAGTCTAGAGTCTCCTGACTTTTATGAACTCCAACAAGCAAATTTTTATCCACTCTGATAACAGAAATGCTTTTTCCATTAATATGTATGAATTGAGTCTTAATCTCTGATTTGTCGTTGAAACCTCACTGATTAATTGATATAAATGTTTGCAGCTCTGCTTTTAATGCCTATATACACCCACCAAATATGGTGAAGGCAGTATGTTTTGGGGCTGTCTGTCCGCCTGTCCTGGACGTCTAATAACTTAATATTTCAAGAACTGCTTAAGGTATGAACTTCATATGTGGTCCTTGTATGTAAAATTCAGGTTATTTTCTTGTTAATGCAATATCACCTAAACAGCTTGAGGTATGGATGTAAAAACTTGGTGTTAACATGTACCACCATAGGAAGACGATTTGAAAGGATTTTGGAATATGTAGGTCAAAGGTCAATTTGTGAAATTTAGGTTATATATGTTTGTTTAAACACATTGTCACCTTAACAGTTTGAAATATAGATGTAAAACTTGGTGCTAACATGTACCACCATAGGAGATGATCTGAATATATTTTGGAATATGTAGGTCAAAGGTCAATTTGTGAAATTCAGGTAATATCTTTGTTAATGCAATGTCACCTTAACAGTATGAAATATGGATGTAAAACTTGCTAGCATGTATCACTGGGAAGAGGATGCATTGAGTAGTGCATGTTTCATTAACTGTTTTTGAAAATTTGACTCAATGTCTCTAATCTTCACATTAACTGTGGGTGAAATAAGAGGGGGGGGGGGGGGGGGGGTGGGGGAGGATTCCACCACCTTGATTTGCTTGGCAAGCTTCCATGTCATTATAGCCTACAGTCATATCTTTTTAATTGTAATTATGTGAATATGTGAATGAATATTACTAGTGCTGTAGTCAAACGTTTATCCGTCCGGTAAACGACCGCCCATGCCACTAACCATTTTCAATTCGACGGTTTCGGATAAACGGAGATTTACTGTCAGCCAGGGATTACACATTGTTTGTGTAGCTACTTGTAATATTTCAAGTTTTTCTGACTTAATTGTCATCATAAATCAACTCCAAGACTTACGATCTGTGTCTTTACTAGTGATCTTTCTCAACGCAAAGTTCTTAAACGACGTCAGCTAACCATTGATAAGCTCACCGAAAGATTGGTCCCTCACGTCACTCGTACGTCGTGGCGCGCACGGGGGTGATGCAGCACCTCGATGTATCAAACACGTATGCGCGCCTCTCATTGCCCCTGCACAAGCGATACACTCGGATGTAAGTAACGCAACGCGCACTTGTTTGCTGGCTCGCGATCGCCCTCCAACACGAAAATATGTGCATTCCGCAAAAAGTACCATGAGCAGAGCTTTCGAAGCCAATTTGAAGATCGGGAATCGCCCATAGAGATCGCCTCATTAATCATTGATATGTCCTATCGGTACATGTACTTTCGATGTGCAGCAAAAGTACATACTCTTTAAATTGAGAATAAAAAATGATCGATACCTTCAGCATGTATAAAAGAATAGTTCCGCGAGAGAAAATGCTGTACTAGTCTATGGGATTTCATCTTTGCAACTTTTCACTGACAACTGAAATTAAGCAACAATTTCGTAGTGCCGTTACCACAACACTAGAAAAACGTTCGTTGACCGTTACACCATGTACGTTCGCTGGTGTCTTCAGCTATGTGTAGAAAACGAACACGAATACGGCGCAGCGAATTATTGCGCAATACAATCGCAATGAAAGCCAAATAGATCTATACATGAGCTCTCTCGCACGGTATTTTGTAAGTACAATTACTAAAGTTTACAACCTAAATAAATAAGTTGTTTATTCATTTTTTCTGCCGGGATACGGTCTCAATCGATTGATACTGGAACCGTCTCGGGGCCTGAGGCCGCCGGGATTTAATCCCGATCCCAGACCGGCTGACAGCACTACTTTCAATAGGCGGCAAGTTTGGCAAATTAAGGCGTGATGTTTTCGTTTATCCGAAAACCGTTCGGTTTTGACTCCCCGTTAAACGGAATTGAAAATAACCGTGATGTTACAGCACTAAATATCACCAATAATTTGAAAAGTGTCCAAGATATTTTTGGGAAACTGTGAGCTTATTTCATATGATGATTTATCCACATGCAAAGTTTCAGATATTGTTTTCACTGTGATATAAACAATAGAATAGAAACATCCACATGTTGTCTAAGAAATGACTGTATTTTGCATAATAGCATTTTGAAGTTTTAAAAGTTTTGAAGTTTTAAGAATTCATAGACTTATTAGACTAGCTGTTGATTTGCTTAGATGAGTACCAGTATAAGGGTATCAGAGAGAAAATGGTCAGCATTTTCTGTTAGAAAGAATTGGCATTTATTGAATGAACTTTGCTTGATGTACATGGTTCAATGCTCAAAGTGCATGTATCATATAAGGGTATGCAACTCCATTAATTCATAGCTGAATATGTATGTATACTACAATAGCAGACAATTTTCAACATAGGTATTTGGTACAATATACTTAGCTGAATTCTACAAGTATTGTATTTAAAAAAAAAACCTTGCAGTGGATTGATATGTCATACAGGATCATAGTTGCCACCCATTGTAAGTCTGATTGTTCTTTCTAAAAACTCATTTTATCGGCGTGTCAATGATAAGGTCAGTATAAAGTGTTCTTTAGTCTAGGTAAACTTGTGACTACTTTATAAAATGTAGTGGTCAACCCTCCGCGAAGATTTAGAATTCAAATATTCCTCCTTCGCTCCTGTGATGTGGTTTTCATTGACAAATGAAGCCAATGGTCAACAGTATGATCATTGTCATAGTTTAAGTTACCAGGAGTATTGGAAAATATTAATTTTCAATAAAGTGTCTGGTAAAGACCAGTCTGACAATTTGAAGTCATGCTCATGTAAAGAGGAACAGAATTTCAAAGACCGGGAACTTTATCAAAAGGATAGGAATGGTGAGCGATTTGACTCAACATTTAGCACACACTGAAAACAAAAGCTTGTTTTTCGTAGTGTTCTACTAATTTAAATTAGTAAAGTAAACTGGTTTAGCGCGTGCTATCAGTTTTTACGATGCTTTACGAGTTTTAGATGCAAGCGGGCGTATGTGCAGACTCGTACATGTATGAATATAGTTGTAGAGCAGGTTTTACCAATTGAATTTGGAAGTTCTACGACAATGCAATAATTAGTAAAGTATCGATAACTCGTAAACGCTGTTATCAGAGCGTTTACGAACTTGTTGTACTCATTGGTTTTACAAATTTTGTGGTAGCTTTACGATGTTTAGAAATATTCCCGCTGTTGAGATCACGTGACAACACTTTTTCAGCGTGCAAAATTTAATCATCGCAGACGACTTGTAATATCGAGCAGCTGGGTTGCAAGGGAACTTGACGTTGAAAACAATGGCAAACAGGTAATATTTCAAGTTATTTCTTTCAAAATGAACACTAGATATTGCACTGATTGTATTCAGCTTCTGTTCATGTGTTTGTATGCTGTGGACAGCCGACAGTAGTGTGTGGTCGTAAAGTAAAGGGTTCGGTGTAAAAATGTCAGAGGTAAAAATGTCAGAGGTAAAAATGTCAGAGGTAAAAATGTCAGAGGTAAAAATGTCAGAGGTAAAAATGTCAGAGGTAAAAATGTCAGAGGTAAAAATGTCAGAGGTAAAAATGTCAGAGGTAAAAATGTCAGAGGTAAAAATGTCAGAGGAAAAAATGTCAGGGGAAAAAAATGTTGAGGTAAATTTGTCAGACGTAAAAATGTCAGAGATAAAAATGTCAGCTCTGAAAATGCCGATGTGAACGTGTTACAGGTAAGAATATTGAATTTGAAATTAGGAAGAGCACGAGATATTAAAAAAAGAATTCATACTGTATAAATGGAGCGATCACAATAATACTGCTCTCTGTAAAAGTGTGTATGTTCAGTCATTCGACTGGCCTTCCTGTCTTACTCATTTGATGTGAAAGTGATGATGCTGCCCCATTCAACCACCTAATGAGACCAATTTTGTTTTGGCCGGGAGAACATCCTGGTATGTGCGCATTGCCCAACAGTGTTTTGATCTTCTGAGCACTTGTTTAGCTGACTCCAAATATAGCAGCAAACGAATGCCCAGCTCCCTCTCTATGTTTAAGATTCGGCCGCTTGACACGATTGCACTGTGAAACATATTTATGACAATTTCAGCAAGCGATAAGTAAATCGCGCGTTTTAGGTAAGAAATGTAGCATGGGATGACGTTCATTATTTTCTTTGTGAGATTAATTAAGTTACAGGATTATATTTAAAGGTTTAATGATCTTAAGTGGAATGACAGAATCATTCTTATGGTAGATGAACTTAAGAAGGGATATCCACGTTTGATATTTTGCATATGCTAACGCAATTATCTAATTGAATAATTCTCTTTAAAAGTTGTAAATTCCGCAGCGTATCGGATGAAATAATACAAAAGGTCGAGAAATAGATCGAATAAACGATTCAATTTCGCTTACTTCCTATTCTTCCTTACGTATAAGGACAATAATATTGAAGCATTCGTTCACGTATACCACGCTTTATTGGAGTAGGGGGGGGGGGGAGCTTATGAAGAGGAATGTACATATTAAAATCGCGCAGTCGTGTGGAATGTGTGTGGTCAGCTACTCGTGTTACCAACCCAGTTTTTTCCCACCATCGTTTTTACAATACCCGTCCCCGCGGTGAAAACGAGGGCAATGCGCGCATACCAGAACGTTCACCCCGCCAACACCATAACCGTTATTTCCAAATGGCCAAGACAAGGGCATTCAAGTATAGACACAGTAGGCCCTATGTTTACAGAAAATATTTGAATATATCCCACTCCCCATAATTTCTATAATTCAGTATCCGTACCTGAAACATGTCACTTAAACATTTCCAAATCTGGCATACCTCTGACATTAATTTTTTACCTCTGACATTTTACTTCTGACATTTTTACCTCTGACATTTTCAACCTCTGACATTTTTACCTGACATTTTTACCTCTGACATTTTTACCTCTGACATTTTTACCTCTGACATTTTTACCTCTGACATTTTTACCTCTGACATTTTTACCTCTGACATTTTTACCTCTGACATTTTTTCCTCTGACATTTTTACCTCTGACATTTTTACCTGACATTTTTACCTCTGACATTTTTACCTCTGACATTTTTACCTCTGACATTTTTACCTGGCACCAAGTAAAGTCATGAATGACTGGCGGGTGCTCTGTTGCGTGCGCTAGTGCCGGTAGAATCTAACTTGGATCTACGTAACTCGAGGAGCTCCGCCGCGACGGCGGAGCTCCTTGAGTTAACTTGGATCTAACGTTAGGCAAACTTTACAACTAAGCCTATAGATCTGGGTCTGTCACTCTGAGGCATGTAACGTTATATCAGTTGGTCCAACTTTTCTCAGAAACAAGAACACATTTACTCGCGAAAAAACAACAACAAGAAATAGATCTAGTCTAGATCTAGGCCTAGTCTATCTAGTCTAGATCTAGGTCTAGATCTAGGACTAGATTAGCCTAGGTCTAATAATATGAAACTGAAAATTGTACTTCACGTTGCCATGGTAACCAAAATTTTATCAAAACTAACAAAAAAAAGTTAATACTAGCCTTCTAACATTTGAGCAATTAAGATATAACAACTGAAGTTTGAAAATGACCCCTGAATCCTGATTTTTGAAGTTTTATCAAAGTATTGATGACCATGTTTCTTTAAAACTTTTTAAGCCTCCAGGGGCTTTCAAATTTGAAATTGTCAGACTTTTTACCGTAAATTTCAACTTTTTGAAATAATTTTATGTTATTTGTGACATATTTTTATATTTTGGTGGTTTAATTTCAAAATTAGTTTAACTGTACGAATCATGGGTGGTCTAATCTATATAGATCTAGACTAGTTGTGCAAGACACCCTTATATTTGTACCCGACCAAGCGTTTCCATGGTAACCACATATTTTTGCGAAAATCTTGCGTCATGAACTCCTACAGTTTTTGCAACTGAAATGAAACTTGGTGTATGGGATGATATTGAGGCGTAGATGTGCAAGACGTGTTTTTTGTGTTTCTCCGACAAAGCGTTGCCATGGTAACCAAAATTTTACCAAAACTTGTAATGGCCAAGGTCATATTACCTTATTGGCTATGTTTTATCACAGGAGTCGGTCCTGCTGGGACTCTCAATATTTTCGAGCAGGTACCTTGGACTAAAAAATGGTCTAAATTGAGGAAATAGGGCTACAATGCCCTACACTGTGACTAATTTACATTGATTTTTAAATGACTGTGACAGGATTGAGTGCAAACTTAGATGTTTATTTTCATGTACCAAACAGGCTAATTTTGAACCCAGGCAAAAGTCGAATAACCTGGACTTGCTCCCACCACAAGTACACACTCTTGACCCCCCCAAAAAAGAAAGAAAAAAAAAAAAGAATTTCAGACCAACTGGCCCAGTTTTGGCACCCCAAATGGGAAAAAATTGCTAAAAATAAGATATTTTTCCTGACAGACTGACCCGACTTAAACCAAACATTTTTAATCAAATTTGGTATGATACTTTTTGGTGTCAATTCTCTAGGAAAAATCAGAAAAAAAAAATCTTCATCCATGAATTGGGCTTCGGGATTATGGTTTACATGTACTTCTTTTCTCTTTGAGGTAGGACAGTATCTTCTTCATTTTTAAATGCTTTATTTATGTGATCATAGCAAAAAAAGTATCAAGAGAAGAAGTCAACTGACCGATCTTAAAGGCATTGGTTAACATTGTGCACAGTTTAAAAAAATCTGAGCTGCATGGTCGTAAATGCTTTCAGAATATATAATAGGGTGCAGAAATTAAGCTGTGAAAATGTTATACTTCAAAGTTATCATATAGTGATTCAAAAAGTGAAAACTTGAAATATCAACTCCATAAACTACTGTGCTAGAATTATTATAGTAGGCAATAATAAAAACAATTTTCATAGATATCTTTATAGTACATGTATGTAAATGAATTACTGTCATTATTTGTGCATTCTAGTTGTTTTTTTATCTGAACATAATTATACAGGTCAGGCAGCTCAGTTTTAGAATTTTTTAAATCGATCAACAACAATGTTAACCAGTGGCTTTAAACTTAAAAATTTAGTTTTGCAGATAGTGACCTTGTAAACTGGAAAGCATTTCAACTGTAACATTTTTTAATTGAAATACATGTACCTTTGAAATTGTTGTGGAGTCATATTTAAATTGTTTCATTTCTGTGTATTTTAATTTTTACAGAACTCCTCTCATGCAGCAATACTATCATTCAGCTCATCATGTGGCTCATTCCTTTGCTTAGTGCATTTGTTAAGTCGTTAAAGATATGCACCCCCTAGACAATGACTAAGTACAATGCTATGAATCTTGCAATTGATATACACACATAATTGAATTTATTTTACTGTTTACTGTCTGAAGGGTTTTCATGTGTCTGCAAATAGGCTATAGTGTTTGAATTATGTTGGAAATTGTTTGATGAACATGTTGTTTACCTGCTGTGACTGTGACTTTTCGAGTCCACACTTCTTTTTATTGTTGAAACACTACCTTTACATTCACACTGGGCCTAATTTCTACATCACCTGTGGAATTGATGGATGCCATAAGACATACACTAATGTTAGATCATACCGTGTTCATGTTCGATCCAAACATAAGGAAGTTCAGAAAGATATAGATCATCCAGCTGTTGAACCAGTAGAAGATGAACTGGAACAGGGACAAGATGACCCGCAAGTAGACCCTAGGCCTGACCCATCGAAGGAAGCTAGCTCTTTTCTGCTATACCTAAGAGAAAAATATTTGGCAACTGGAAAGACATGTACCTTTGTGTCTGATGAAATTGCAGATTTGATGGAACAATGTAGACAAGATATATCAGCTAAAGTCAATGAATGCCTTCGAGAAAATGGAGTAAATTTGGATCAATTACAACAAAATGGTCTTACTGAAGCTCTTGAGAAAACTGAATATGAAAAAGCATTTACACACTTCAGTGATCAGCGTAATTTGAATAAGCATGTTAATGAGAACTTCAACCATGTGTCTCCTGTCGAATATGTTCTAGGAGAAGATGGAAAAGAGACATTTCAGTATGTACCTATACTGAAAACTATTGAAAATTTACTGGAGCATGATGATGTGTTTTCTGAAGTTTATGAAGGACATGCAGCACAAGACAATGTTTTAGGTGACTTTTGTGATGGAGATAATTTCAGACAAAATGCATTGTTTGCAGAGGACCCAATGAGCTTGCAGATTCAATTATACCACGATGATTTCACCACAGGTAATCCGTTAAGCAACAAGGCAAAAGGGTTGAAAATTGCAGGGTTTTATTTTGTTTTGGGGAATCTTCATCCCCAGTTCAGATCAAAACTGTATGTCATTCAGCTTGCCATACTTTGCAAGTCTTCTCTTGTTAAGAAATATGGCTTTGAAAGAATCTTGGAACCATTATTAGAAGATTTAAAGATTTTAGAAACAGATGGCATAGTTGTTCATAAAGATGGTGTGGAACATGTCATGCATGGCACACTATCATTTCTTGCAGCAGAGAACCTAGGTGCCCATTCCATAGGGGGATTTATGGAAAGCTTTGCAACTGTAGATCGAGTGTGTCGCTTTTGCAACATTCGCAATGCATATTTGAAGGATCATTTTAGGATGTCAGAACAACTTAAAAACAGATCCAAAGATTCTCATTCCCAGCAAGTACACATGGTAAACAGAGATAGGAAACTATGTTCAGTCTATGGGGTAAAGAGTGATAGCTGTTTGAACAAACTTGAGCACTTCCATGTTACAAGTGGTCTTGCCCCTGACATAGGCCATGATCTTTTTGAGGGCATTGTGCCAGAGGTACTAGGAAATGCAATATCACACTTTGTTTTGGAAGGCTATTTCACCTTGGAATACCTGAATAATCGGATAAAAGAATTTCCATATGATGCCCCAGATAAAACCAACAAACCATCAGTTATGGCACCTACTCTGAATTTGTTCAAAGTAAAGCAAACTGCTCTACAAACTTGGTGTTTATTGAGGTTGCTTCCTCTAATGGTAGTGACAAAGGTTCCACAACATGACCCCTTTTGGGAGGTTGTGTTACTGCTGTTAGATGTTGTGGAGATTTCTACAAGTCCCAAGGTATCCCCAGAATTGGCAGGTTTACTGGCTGATGTTATTGAGGAGTTCTTGACGAAGTATTATGATGTAGCTCCTGAGGAGACAACAATGAAGCCAAAATTTCATTTTCTAATTCACTATCCTGAGAAAATGTTGGCTTTTGGTCCGCTGATTCATTGTTGGACAATGCATTTTGAGGGTAAGCATAATTATTTTAAGGAGGTGTATCATTCTACAAGAAACAGGAAGAATATATGCAAAAGCTTAGCTGAAAGACATGAGTATATGCAGGCTTCAAGAAGGACCAAGACTAACTTCTTGTCACAGGAAGGAGTGGAGCATTCTGGTGGTATCATGTACCCACTCATATTATTGTCAAGAGAGGAAAGACAACAGCTACGTGAAATTGTAGGAGATAATGAGAAGGTGTACAAAGCAGAAATGGTTACTTTCAATGGCATCAGATATTTTTGTGGTTCAGCTGTACTGGTTGAAAAGCAGACTCTCGGGGATCAATTTGCCATCATTGACTCTTGCTACATAGTAGGAGGAGAGCCGTATCTGTTATGCAGACATGTAAAAGTACATTACACCCGTCACTTCCATGCTTATGTTGCGGAAGAGGAAAACAACTTTGGATACATTCTATGTCAACCCTCCGATCTTGTTGACCACCATCCACTGGGTATATACCATAGTGATCATTTAGATTTCATACCACTGAAATATCACATTGAGCTGTAGAGCTCTTTATGATTTCAGGAACAGTAATTTGAATCTGCCAATTCGAGCACTTTAAAGCAGGTTGGTCTTGGTCTTGATGTTAAATGCTGTATTGCTGAGGAATTATTCTTGGCCTTAATACAGCTAGCTTAAATTTGAATCTCATTCACCCCATCCACCAAAACTTTCTTAGGTGGCAAATATTAGATTTTATACAACACCTAAGTAGATCTTTGTCATTTGATTGGAGGAAAATAGGTCACGTGTTATTAAACATTTGTTCCATTCCATTTTTTATTGTGTATTTTTGTTCCATTCCATGCCTCAACATTTTAAGTGTAATCGATAACACATAAACCATGAGCAGACTCACACATTTAATGCACACACCCGCAGAACACCGTTTGGTGTGCCGCAGGCTCCCTGAGTCTCCGGTGCACTGCTGAAGTAGGAACGCGATGCGCGTAGCGTGCCTCAGTCTCCGAATTGCATGCCTCTAGCAGAATTCTTCATATGAAACAAATTAAAGATTTATAGTGGAAACCATGTTCATATGATTGGAACACATTATTTTACAGTCAAAATTTGTAATATAACCTGAAAATTTACAGTGAATTTCTTGAGTTTGCTCAATTTTCATAATACAGATTTTGAATCCATCATCGAGACATTTCACTGAATTCATGTGAGGCGGTGTTGGGCTATTGATATCATTATCGGTATCGCTCCTTGGAGCTGAACGACTGGTTTTAAATTTTTGAGTCCACCAACACCAACATGAAATCACCCATTGTTAGTACATTTGTCAATTTTTATATATCATATGACAAGGATGTACTTCGATGTATAAAACAAATAATGGATGTTTTTCATCTGTGCAATGGAAAGGATATCTTAATTCGGTGAAAAATTAAATGTTCCATTCAATCTTTCACCTCATGAAAATATTCTTGCCATTCCACTCATAAATATTCATTGTTAGTTTATTGGTGTACTTGTAGGCTTGGACATCTGGAATTTTGTAATTTTATCAGCATACTACATACATGTACAGTACTTCATGTACTTCACATATTCAAAGTGGCTATTTATACCCCAGTGCAGGTGCATGTATTTACCCTTTAGACAGTTAACTTGCAATATTGTGTATGAACTTTTAATTATCTTGCAAGATGAGCTTAGCCAATTTGTTGTGTTTTTTTTATAATGTTTCAGGCACAAATTCCTGTTCCTTTATAACAAACGCTGCAAAAAGGTTGAGCTAGAAAATGACAACCCAAATGGAGTAAGCATGGAAGAGCTCATGGAAAAAACAAGCAACTTGTTCGGTATTGATCAGACAAATATCTTGCTCCAAAAATGGGACTCTGGTTATGAATGTTTTATCGACATCGATGGTAACGAGCCTGCTGATGAAACTATATCTGGGGGTATCAAGATTAAAGTTCAATCCATAGTGCACTTCATGCCAGTGCACATAGACATGGTGCAACCCACTGCTGCTGCACAACCAGTCGTGTCTGAGAAACCTGAAGATACTAGCACTGAAGATCAACCTGATGCTGGTGGCAGAGATGTTGAAATGGAGGTGGAGGAAAAGGATCAAGGAGAAGCACAGATTTATTCTCATGAAAGGTCCAGGTTGAGGTAAGCCAAACCAGAGATAAAACTATTTTATACATTGAAAAAGTAATATACAACTGAGCTGCTGAGTGCTGATGAAAATTTCCATTTAAAATGATAAAAATGAAAATTCCCAAAATTCCTAAAATTCTCAGCCTATTGAATTCCTGAAACTTTCCATGGAAAGTTTCCAAAATTCCCAGAAAGTTTCTAACCCTTTGCAACCCTATTACAGCTTCATGCATATGTTGATGTTGCATTTTTGTACACCATTTTTAAAAAGTCGGTTAGATTTTTCCTGCTATTTCTGTTCTCTTCTTCTTATGCAGAATTTACAGCTAGGTGTTCAACATCAAAATTAACATCAACCTCAGAAACAGTGGAGTCATGAAGTCCTACATGTATTTCCTCGCTCTGTAAAGACTTAAACAGACAAATAACATAACATATGTAACATTAAAGCATGTTTCAGGGCACAGGGCCCAGGGTGGAGTTTTGTGAAGAACCATTCTACATGTGTACTTTCTACACTTGTAGCTGAGAAGCGCTGAACCAAAATGAGTGGTAGTAGTAGCTTTTGCAGTCAAATGTTTATAAATTAAATGCATATACATGTACATAGCCTAGTGAGTGGGTGATGGATAGCTAATCTAGCTTTTATGTTATTGTTTGATTATAGGCCAGTTTCATGTTGGATAGTAAATTGGAAGTTGCCAGATCTACCTCCAGCAATTCACAAGAAGCTACTGTCACTGCCACTTGGAAATGACTTGAGGGTCTCGGAAAGGTCAACGATATTTGACATAATATTCAAGTTTTAATGCAGCATAAGAAGTAAGTACATGTGTGAAGGTAAATGTAGTGGTGTACATGTATGCTATCGACAAGTTTTCAAGTAGTGTAGTTATAATTCAGTATGCGACTCTTAATGTATAAAGTTATTACTAAAAACAGTGCTGTCATTCCATTGGGCAACGTGTTATTTTGGGTGGTCAAACGTTACAATTTGTTGATGCATATTTAGTATGTGACGCTTGCTATTCTACCGACCAGTTTCAGGTTAACTGGTTTTTAATTGGTCATTGTACTAAATGTCATAGGGCAGAGGCCTGATGCACCTGTTCAGAATTTGGACATGCCCTAGCTTTTGCATTGTGATCACTGGTGTGAGCCACGTTTAGCATAAACCTTTTGATATAGCAACAGTGGTACTGGTAATTAAAGAGATTTGAGCAAATTTGATCCAGAAATGTCTAAAATATCAGAAAAACTATTGGCATGCCAAACTATTTTAGGCGCGGGTTGCGTCAATTTACCACGTGCTCCACTAGCACATGTAAATACAAGGCAAATTCCTATCCCCGCATGTGCACAGCGGAAGCGCTGTGTGTCCCACGCCGGACACACGGGCATTGAAATTCGGAGACTGACCGCTGGGTTTACCGTTATATTGCGTTCCTCTCAGACATTTTACACTAAAATTCACCAGAAATCATTGAAGGAATATCACACAATGTTACATACATATCTTTTTATGCATGAAGAGCAATATTAGACTTCTTTCATTCCAATTTCTTTGCCTTTATAGTGTGGTACGGTATGTCGCTGAATCGGCTCCCGTAGGACTTTTTTTTGTGTTCATTGGGGTACAAGCTATCAGAAATTGATGGGGTGCAAATTTTCCTGACCCCCACCCCCTCTCGGGGGGGGGGGGGTAGTCACCTATCCTGGGACCCCCTAAAATTGGGAGTTTTATTCATTTAATGACTGGTTTCACAAAACTTGAGTTGTTTTCAAGAACTGTGTTTATTCCTCGACAGCCAGAAAGGTATTTTAGAGATTATCAGTGGGATAAACCCTCTAACCCACCCATGCCATCCCCTACCCCCCCATCACTCCAATTTGCCTAATTTTGTCATTGTTTGGCCCGCTGTTCTCAAGTGAAATATATGTGATCACTGTTATTACAATTATATATTTACTAGCACATTTACAAAACACGAAGTCAGACAATCAAACAGACAAACAGACAAACAATATACATGAACACAAACCCACCCACCCCCACCCCACACACACATCAAACATTCATCGATAAACGTGCTCCTTTGTCCACTGGCATGCTAATGCATTTTACCATTTAGAATAATTTTATAGTACTAATACAGTTAAAATAGTATTTACACATGTACACACACCCACCCTCACACCCACACCCACCCTCACACCCACAATCACCCTCACATACACTCGAAACATTCATAGATAAGCACGCATTCCTACATTATTATGTACATTATTGTGGTGCTGTGTGGGGACAATCATTATTGTGTTCAGAAGTTCTCCTGTTGTAAAAATTTCTCTACAAATTTGACAGGATAGAAATATGACATCTTATTCTAACTGATGTGGGTCGTGAAATCGGTTAAAGAAGAAGAAAATGTTTATTAAACATAGTTTTGGTAAATAAAAGCCACTATGAGAAGGCCAAAATAACGGAGGACTTTATTAGTCTTGATTCTTCAGGATAAAATATAAGGCAAATCCACTTTTGTAATGATTCTCAATTCCTTTAACATTATTTCAATGTCTCTTCATGAGATCAGAACTAATGTAGGTTCGATAAATGAACCCATACATGCACGCCTATAATTGCATATGTTGGTGTACAGTCACACCGCGGGTAGCCAAAAAAAAAAAAAATCTTTATTTTATTTCCAATTCTTCTTGACTGCCTCAGTTAATGAATATATATTGACTATGGAAGCTAATTTTCAAAACGAGTTAAGGGTCTAGTTAACATTTACTAATGTTCAGTATTTACAGTATCAGTTAAAGAGGATGAAATAGATATTCATGACAGGGTCAGGATCATGCAAAATGTAAAGAAAGAACATTTTGTATGATCCTTCAAAAGTCAATTCCAGCCCTCTGCAGTCAGTTTTTCAGTGGCAGATGATTGTGAGATCTTGTGAGGTCTTCTTAGGACAGGGAGAAAACAGACTCTGACTTAATCCGTAGCAGATGAAAAAATCAGATAAACTAGCAAAGAATGATATTCTGTCAACATGGGCAGCAACCAAGTCCTTATTGTTGTCTCAGTCCTCAAATGCTGGCATGCCTACAAACACAATGGTGGTTACCCCATTATTCACGACCTCACAAACTGATTATGGGAACCTCCATACTGTTCTTTGGTTAACCCAAGAAATATCTGTGACTGTCGCACGTTGGCCCTCACAGAAAGACATTTATAACATTACATCTTGAGCTTTACTACCAAGCGTTGAAGATGCTCAGTCAGAGCAAGAGGAAGCACCAGTTGGATCGAAGAACTGGAGCTCTCCATTTCGCTGCCTTACAGCTCTTTGCAAACCATCATTGGTAGCAGTCTTGACAGTTGTCCTATCAATCGCAATTAATGCGGTGCATACACCTCAGCATCTCTTCAAACGGATATTTGGCAGTAAAGCGTGACCTCGAATTCCACATCACTGCAACTCTTGCAATCATGCTGGTGTGTTTTGATGCCATACTAACGGATCTTTTAAAAGGTCCAGTTCTCATCCAGTGCAATACACTCAAAGAAAAACTTCAGGAATGCAACCCAGTGAAGGTGCAGATCTTTGAAGAAATCCAATTCTGGTACTCCGGCAATGTCAAATCACTTGAAGACGTTGGCAAGTTTGCCAATTTCTTGACCCAGTATCTTAACCAGGTGGAAATCTTCTACACTAGTTCAGGCAACTGGAAGGGTTATTTGTCATCTCTATAAGACCTCACCAAGTATTTTTTTTTCGCTCGTAATCTCACAGAACAGAGATAGTGCTTTCAAGCTAGTGGTAGTGCTTGCGTATGATATCTTCTTCAAGGAGCATGATTTTGAGGAGGCACACACGTGTACATGAAGACGCTGATATCCTCATTCCTAATGAAGTCCTTGCCTCTGCTGGTAGTGGGGGCTTGAGAGAAATTGCTGTCTGGTCACTTGACACTGATGTCCTCCTCTAAATTCATCTAGCATCTTGTGGAAACAATGCAGTGCCTGCAAGCTTCCCTACAATTTTCTACAGGCAAGGGTACATAGAAATGAGAAATAGATGTGGGTGCAAATCATTGGACAGCAAAAAGTCAAGGCGTCCCTGGAATTGGTGATTTTTTTATGCTGCATGGAGGAAAGTTTGTTGGGATATCTTCATTAAGAAGACATGGACCATATAGCACACATATCCACCTGATAAGGTGCTCAAGGCACTCCAATGTTACCCTGGCTAAGCTAAGACACTGATTTCAGTGCTCGCAGCTTTTAAGGAATTCCTTCCTGCCGATACCCATTTACACCTGGGTCGAGTGTGGCAAATGGAGATTAGTGTCTTGCCAGAGGACATTAGTGCTGCGGCAGGGATTCCAACCCTGCAGTTGTGGTTCAAAGCCCGGAGACAATTTATTCACTGGACCACAACACCTCTGATGATGATCATGATCCTGCTATTATATCATGTATATCTTTCAAAGTACACGGTGAGGGTTCCTTTCCAACTGAACTGAGCAATGGAGAGCTTCAAACACAGGTGAAGGCACTGGAGTATTTCATATGTCATATTTACTGCTCATCAGTTAGGCCTATAACAGCCCTGCCATCTCTCAGATGGGACTTGTTCCGATCCAAGAACCTGGAGGGAGAGTTGTCACCTCCAACTCGTGTCGCATAGTACCACCTCACATCTTCCTGCCAATTACACCATACAAGAGTTACTGCCCCGTGCTTCCTCCTATCGAAGAGAATGGAGAATGTCTTCCAGTCAATGTCTTGCAGTCCCTGCACCACAGGCAGTACCTGAACTCACCAAATGTGGCTGCAAAGCAGAATGTAAGGGATATGATGCAGATGCTGCAAGAATGATTTGCCTTGCACTCCAGTCTGCAAATGCTATGGTGAATACTGCAAACCAGACATTGTCAACAGTCAGTCCGCACAGCGTATGCTAATGAGCTACAGCTGGGATCCCATTCAACTTCCCGTTCGCGGGCTTGGCCGAATTCGAACTCTCGTGTATCACGAGAAAAAAAACGAGATTCTGCAAGGGGTCAACAAACTTACAGCGTGCAGCTTGGTGTTATTTTTTAGTGTTGCAGCATGCATGGGTAAGTTTTCAATGAATTCTACTCTTCAATTTGATACCAAAATCACACATTTTGAGCGCAAATATGATATCGTAAACCAGCAGCGAATTCAGTGTAAATTCTGCTGTCTTTTCTCAACTGTTTTAGTCCTAACGTTGCATTTTCCGAGTTCCTGACTGGTATTGAAATCGAAATTCGTCTTAAATTATTTTTTTGCGATCTTGAATATTAGCCGAAGTCGGCTTTTAAAGATGAATGAGGGGCATGGTTGTTAAATATGCTTTTTTCGCTCTTAAAATGTTGCGAGATTTTCATTTTTACCGGAAGTTGTGAATGAATTTCAGCGTTCGGGATGTGTCTGGCGCGAAATATTGTCCATGTCGCGGGAGTTTTTTCTGTCGTGTACTGTGCGAGTCATTAGCCCCATGTGTGTTAAATTACGTAGGTAGGGACACTGCTATGGTTTATCAACGACGTGAACGTGAATGAGTTTGACCCAACATGCCAAAGTGTTTTTTTTTTAACTTACTCTTTGGATTTGGTTCCAATCGGGTTGGCATTCCTGCTACAGTTAATAATAACAAACGAAAATTGATTTTTATGAGGTCGTTGTTGTGTTGATGTTGATTAGCTTAGTAAGTTAGCATGCATGGTTAGTTAGATAGATGGTCGTGTCTTTTTTCATCATCATCATTCATTGATTCAATGTGTGATTTCTTGAAATTTTACTATTTTTATTTTCACTAAATTACTAAGGCCCAGCCAGGCCAAGGCCTAATAAGTTAGGCAGACTCGAGAGTCGAGTTTGACGAAGAGGGGGGGGGGGGGGGGGGGGGGGGGATAGCTATTTTGCCCGCCAGAATATTTTGTGTAACGCGGTAAGGCCAGGGCCATTAACGTTAGGCCGAGGCCCTATAATTATTATTATTCATCAGAAAATATAAAACTGATAATGATATATGCATGAATTTCGTGAATGTATGATTTTTGTGCTTGAGTGGCAACTGATGATTCAATCGTGGGGACTGGATTAATAAATAATATGTCTAGTTACTCACTTGGCTCTTTTTTTGGAGGGGGGGGGGTAGCCAGGAGGCTTCTAGAGAGTAAAAATCATTTACTAACGTAAGGTTACTCTCATACGAAGCCAGGTATCCGTATCCATTCACGTGCGTGTACATGTACATAGGCTACCTAAACCTGAAACTTTTGCCCCCGAGATTTCTTCTAAAAAATCTAGCCCTAAATCATGTACATGGGATGCAACTTCATTTCTGACATTTCTGCACCATCAATTTTATTCTTAAAGAAGAATTGATCTAAAAAATGAGAAAAATATCATGACAAGATGGAAGAGACTTGCCCGATGTTCGCGCTGCCATCTTGTTTCCTTTTGTTCTTCGCCAACGTTACAGACGCGTGAACATCGGGCAAGTCTCTTCCGGCTTGTCATGATATTTTTTTCATTTCTTTGATGAATTCTTCTTTAAAAATAAAATCGATGGCTCAGAAATGTCGGAAATGAAGTTGCATCCCATGTAAATGATTTAGGGCTAGATCTTTTAGAATGAAAATAGAAATCTCGGGAGCGAAAGTTTCAGGTTTTGGTGGCCTACACGCACGTGAATGGATAGGGATACCTGGCTTCGTATAAGAGTAACCTTAGGTTAGTAAATGATTTTTACTCCCTGGAAGACTCCTGGCAAGGGAGGGGGGTTGAAATTAGCTAGATCTACATGTATTCTAGTTTAGTGGAAATGTAAAAAGAGAGATTTCATCTCTAATGCTATCGAGAGAATGTCTCTAAAAAAAAATAGATCTGAATCTATGTGATTTATTTTTTTATTTTTCATTTTGAAATAAGTAGGGGAAAATTACTGATTGTATTTTGTTTTGCCTATAATCTAACATTGTCCCTTTTTTATATTTTCTATCCTCTGCAGGAGTTCCCATCACTGCACACCGTCGTTTTCCAAGGAAAAAATTTTTATATTTGGTGATTCGATACTCCGTAATTTAGAGGACATTTGCGCATATTCGGACTTCGATTTTGATTATCATGTGAAATACTTTCCCGGTGCTACCGTTCAGAAGTTAAGGAGGAACATAAAAGAACTCTTTTTCTCTGTTGAAGAGGATACACGCTTTGTTATTTTGCACATTGGAACCAACAATTTAGATTTGGAATTTGGGACAAGGACAAAAAATATTTCATTGAACTTTATAAGACCTGTTCAGAAATATTCAGAGGATCTATAATAGTTTTTTCTTTGATATTACCTCGTTGGGACGACGAACTTCTATATATTCAATCTCTGTATTATAACGAACAATTGACATGTCTTGCTCGTACTTTTCACAACTGTGCAATATTTGATGGTAATCTAAATGCAGACTATTCTACATCTGATTTTTGTATGCTGCTGACGGTCTACATTTGCGTCTGTTGGGAAAGTGTTTTTATTTTATGACTTAGAGTCTTTTGTGATTTCTTCATTGAAGAAGATCTTATGCAAATGTGAAATTGTCAAGTCTACAAGGATTCCACAAGAACTAAAAAGGCTTTGGACACCAACTAAAAAAAGGAAGGCAAAAAAAGAAATAAAGGAACCGAAGTATTTTTTGCGTGTGTCACCCCCGCAAGAAGAAGAGAAGGAGTTCAAAGAAGCAATTGCCATTTAAAGATGGAGACTACATTCATCCTAAAAGATGTTGTAAACCTGTTCCTCCCCCTGTACTGCCTCCTAACCGCCACATCCCAGAAAAACTTCCAGTTTATATCCCATATATACATGTGAACCTACATGAACGTTTCCAACATGAAACGACCACAGTACAGTTGCCTGCTCCAACGTCCCCATATGTGGCCAGGAAAAAGAAGGGGAAGAGAAAGAAGAGGAAGAGACAGAGGATACTCCACCAGCGGAAACGGAGGAAGAGAAAAGTAAGATACATGTACAATGTACATGCTCATGTAATTTTCACTTACATGTAATGTTTAATCCTCTTATTGGGACACCTTGAATTGTAATAAAGGTAATAACTTACATGTACATGTAACTCAATTGAAGAGATCTGATGCTTTTTGTTGTTTTTAAGATCTTGTGATTGATGGAATACATGTAAATATACATAAATGAACATGTAGTCCATACAATACAGTGTATTTTCCAACACGTGAATTAAATTAAATTGTCTCATTAGAATATAAAGATCCTATATTGCATACTTATTTTATTTCTACTGTTATCAATATTTTTTCTTATCCACAGAAGTTCGAGCATGTGTACCAACCTCCAAGCTCCTTACTGTCCCTTTCCACTGCTGTGCATGTAGCTTCTGATTGTGATGTCGTGAACGGCGGGAACGTAAAGCTGAATTTGAGTTTTTTAGTTAAATAACTGAAGTGTTTTCAAATATGAATCAAGAAAGAAATATTAATTTTGTAATCAGAATCTGATTACATGTAAATCCTGATTACATGTAAAGACATATTCACTTTGCTTTAACGATGATGAATTGTAATGATGATGATTGTAAAGTTTAGCAACTATTGAAAGATTGAAGGAATTTAAATTTCTAAAATTAGTACTATATCAAAATGATAACCTGCAGTAAAGGAAATATATTATTACAAGTACATTTATGTTAACTGGTAAGGTAAAAATGTGTTACTAGCTCTATTGGGCTACGATGTTTTACACAATCGTGTGTAAAATTCAAATTTGTATTCAAAATTTAAATTTGTATTTGTAAGAATTTTACTTAACCAGAAGGAATAAAAGCACTTTGCAAAAAAAAAAATTTAAGTAGTATTTTCATATCTGTATGACAACTTGTATGTTCGTGTAAATGAAGATTAAGTATTACAACTTTATGTTAAAATAAAGATTAAGTTCTTTCAAGGATGCGATTTATTAGTAAATTTGTACTTGTTTTAATCCTGCAGGAACATCACCATGCCATTCACCATCCACCACTTCCACCGGATCCTCCTCCAGTTCCCCTGGATTCAGTGCCACCTGATCCTCCTCCAGTTCCTCTGGATTCAGTGCCACCCGATCCTCCTCCAGTTCCTCTTATCCTCCCAGTGCCACCCTCTCAGTCCTCCCGATCCTCCTCCAGCCTCTGGACTCGTGATCCTCCTCCAGTTCCTCGATCCTCCTCCTCCTCTCTGAGTCCTCCTCCGTGCCTCCGTTCCTCTGGACTCAGTGCCACCCGATCCTCCTCCAGTTCCTCTGGATTCAGTGCCACCTGATCCTCCTGTGCAAGTGCCCTATCATCCGCCTGTGCCAAATCTGTCTTCATGCAACTCTTCTCATCTTGCCTATGAACCACTTACATGTAATTCTCATGATGTATCGCTGGGGTAAGGGAAAAGAAACCTCGAGCTGGACCCCATGTGGCCAGGACGTATGTGGTCCCTGTAAATTATGTTCTCTTTCACGACCCCTCACAAAGTTTACTCACCTCTGTTCTTTAAAATCCCAAGATATTATAAATGTTATAAAGAGTAAATACCCAGATATTCCAGATAATAGTTGTATATGTGATCCTTGTAGGCAGAAGTTCGGAAAAAAGGCCAGACATCCCCCTTACACACCTGAAAAAAGTCGGAAAAAGCCAAAACTCATGTGTTTTTTATCAACCTTTGATAAGTGTGATTTAGAATCGGAAGTTGAAACAAAGTGTGAATTGGATGATTTTAATGAGATATTTTCTGTAAACTGTACTTCTATAGCAGAAAGTATATGTCTGTGTAAGAAACATCGAACTCAAATTTCAAATTTCAAAATTAATGTATCTTGTTCAGTTTGTGGCTTATCTCTAACTTCTGGAAACAGAAATATTCATCTTTAAATCTACACAATGAATCTGTAGAGAGATTACTACAAATCAATTCTAATTTTGTTGTAGATAGGAACAGTGTATTATGTCAGACATGCCATCGATTAGCGTTACGTTCTGGACCACAAAAAACAACACTAGATCAGATAAAAGAAGATGTTGATAAGCAAATAAAAGACCTTGATAATGTGTCAGACAGAAATGCGCTTATTTCTAAAGCATGTGCTCTCACATATCAGCATGTTATTAAGCTATGTAAATCATGTGGAAGTTTCTTCCTGACTGATGCATATATTTACTTTAAAAATATCTTAAGAATGTATGCAGCACTGATTATATATATCATCAGTGTCATCAGGGCAAAAACTTGGTTTATGCAAAAATAATGACCCCGTTTGGAGATGCACTGTGTAGCAATAAGTCTTCTCGTAGGAAAGGAATTCTTTTATGTTAAAGATCTGAGTAGGGGACGATATATAAGCCGTTTGGCTGCTGCCCAAGCTGAGGTAAGGGAATTTAAGAAAAGAGAAGGGGATAATTTGAAGACATTAAGGAAGAGGAAACATTTTCATTTAATAGTCAATCCCACAATACTAATACAAAATAACCATGAAATAATTTCTCTGTTAAATAGCATTGTAGATGGCCAAGGAAAGAACTGACAGATAATTATGTTAAAAATCCATTATTATTTAGACTTTGGATTTCAGGATGTGAAATCATTTTTTAATCTGTACTTTGGAATATTGTATGTGGAATTACAGGCAGCAGAGAGAGATTTCAGTCATTAATAATTCAGTAGATGCCCTTGATAAAAAGTTACTTTTTTTCCCAGATAGCAAAACAGGCCCAGGGATTCAAAATTTAATAAGAGGATTACATTGATGTTTAATCTTACAGTTTGTTTAAATGATGACAATACTTATCCTTCCACATCATTGTTGCAAATTGCATTAAAAAATTATCTAATTCATCCAAACTTCTTAAAATAATGAATAATTTAGATTTTCATGTTCAGAATCAACATTAGAAAGATATCTCCAGAAGAACTACAGGAACATTCGACAATCTGCTGGTGTTCTCTCTAATTTAATTCCAAATGGCTTAACATATGTATCTCTTGATAATATTGATAAAATGTCATACCATGCAGCCGTAGTAGCAGATGAACCAAGAAGTTTTCATGGAACATCTGCTATGGCACAGCAGCCCAAGCCTTTTTCTGTTAAAACCAGTTCTAAATTACCTGTTGTTTCAAATGAAGAATCTTTAGCCCCAAGTTCTTCCCTCGGTGTAAAAAAACCCAAAGTTCGAAAGAGATTGTCTATTTATGATGAACTTGAGGTGCCAAATAAATCAAAGTACCAGACACCAATTTTGAAAACCCGCATTCCTAGTAAGTTGAAAGCTGATCATTTTGAAATTCTAGAAACAGAAAAGCAAAGTGTGAGTGATTTGGAGTCTCAAATTTTTTTATATATCTCAGAAAGGTTTTATGAAGTGCAATCCAATAGCAATATTCTTGTACCTGGCCTCAAATCAAAGTTTGCTTTATTAGACAGTTCTGAAGTTGAAAAATCAAAATTTTCTTATCTTTATGTTCTTAATGAAAAGGCAGACTCTCCAGAAACACTAAAAAATGTCTAGGTCTTTTATATGATTCATTCCATGTTCAAGATAACGCCAATCATTTAGTCATAGCTGGGGATGGTGCCACAGTTCGAATGCTGTTCAACATAAAAAAGAGGGTGGTGAATCGATGGATTGGTTAATACCATTCTTAGGAGATTGGCATATCCTCAAAAATTTCCAGGAAGTTTTGATGAAATTGTATTGGGATGCTGGCCTTAAGGACATTGCCAAGATGTCTCATAAACACTTAACCTTGCAGAGTTTAGGGGCATGTTCCAATTTCAAAAGAACACATAGATTTTTCTTACAGGTATATGAAGCCATTTATCTCTATCAAATGCAGTGTTTTTTTGATTATCAGATCGGCTTAACTCCTTCATGCAGTTCAGATGACTTTTTGAGTCAAGTCAAGGAAGTTTTGTCTTGCCTCAGTAACGAAAATGGTACTTTTCTGGGTATTTGCGAATTCAAAGAAGCTGAAAAGAAATTACTTTCTAATACATTGAATGTGCAAAAAGAACTTTCTGAATTTCGTGAATCAATGTCCCAAAAGTGTGAGAATTTCAAATTTTGGAATCAGTTTCTCATGGAAGATTGTTTTTCTTATATTGCATTGTGGATTGCAATTAGATCGGGAAATTGGGAGTTAAGATTAGCAGCATTGAAAGAAATGAGTCCTTTATTTCATGCTTGTGACAGACAAAATTATTCTCGTTTAATACCTATGCATTTAAGTATGATGTATACACTGCCTGACTACATATTAAAACCCTTTCAAGACGGTGCATTTGTATCAAATATAAATGGAAATAGTTTTTCCTCTGTAGGCCTCGATGAAGCGCATGAGATGTTAATTAATAAGGACTGCAAGATGGCGCTTTCTCGTAGCTTGCCTCAGAATATGCAAAAGATAGCAGATACACTTCAATATCAAGGCCAAATGATCCATAATCTTGAAAATCAGTTAGGAACTGGAAGAGAAAGTTCTCTTCTCAGAGATCAACATATGTCTGTTATTCAAGCAGAATTTTCTAATGTAAAAATTTATCTTGATAAAGTATCAAAAACAATGATGTTCAGTCCTCAGCAGACAATCAAGTTGCATCATGTTTTTACATCTGCACCAGTCAATCCAAATCAAGAGAAATGTTTGTTAAATTTTAGAGAGATGGGAAAAGAATCATATTTGTCATATTGTAATGTTCAAATTCTCCATGATACCTCAGTAGAAAAACCAGTTATTCGGAAGATCAAACTAAAACCTTTGCCAAGGAAAAGGTCAGGAAAAGAAAAGTAAGTGATCTAGAAAAAGAGAAGAAAATGATAACTTCATGTTATAAAAGAGCTATAGCATATTCTCAAGAACATCAGCAGCCAATTGCTGATTTATGTCAATTTGTAGCTTTTCCGAGGGCAATCTGTTCTACTGACGGTTTGCCGAGGAAAGGGGCAAAGTCTGTTATGTACGATCATTTTAGTAAAAGATACATTTCTGATTTTAAAATTGTTACCAATTCGTTTGAAAAGCCAGAAAGTGAATCATGCGTCATCATTGAGGGAATGAATATCATATATGCATCTCCTTTTAAAGACATAAAACTTTTTAAACACTATGCTAATTTCTTGATCAATCGTTGGGTAAAACCATATTATCGGAAGGGTTTCAAAGAAGTAAGGATATTATTTGATCAGAGTAAGACACAGGGCATTTCACCCAAAGGCATAGATCGCAAACGTAGGGATGTTGACCAGAACGAGGATGTTTATGAAAATATAGAGGATAATGTTCCTGTTCCCCCACATTGGATGAATTTTCTTAAGGTACGACAAAATAAACATAAATTAATCAGATACTTATCTCGTAAATTTATTGAAATCATTCAACAAGAGCTTAAGGATTCACAGGTATTTATAACATCAGGGGGTTTTCATGTTGGTACCGAATCGACCAGTGAATGGTCAGGAGCTATTGTAACACCAGAAGGAGTAGATAGACATAATCTTATACACAATCACGAAGAGAGTGACACTCAGATATGGTAACATGTCAATGAAACCTCATGTCCATCAATATTAATATATTCTATAGACAGAGATATTGGTATTATAGGATTACCATTACAGTTCGAAGATAAAAACATACATATTCAATACAGTGCCAGAGTTGGTGATGATAAATTTCTGGATTTGAATGAGTTGCAATCTGCATGTATGAAGGACTCAGATCTTGCTCCTCTAATAACAATAGGAATTGATGTATGTAAATGTTTACAGGTATTATATATTTGCAGTGGTTGTGATTTTGTTTCTTTTTTTGCTTCCCATAGTAAGAATGTCTTCTTCAAAACATTTTACCAGTATGCAGAATTTATTTCAGGAGGAAGAAATGAGAAAATTCCTGGTCATTTGTGTCAAACATCAATCAATATTGATTCAGATATGGGATTGCTCTCATTTTAGGCTCATTATGTGTGTTTACTTTAATGCCAACCGATCCTGTTTGAATAAGTATGAATCTCCAATGGAATTATTTGATTCCATTGATATTTTATCTGTAAAAAAACATCATCTTAAAGCATTAGAAATTATTAGAAAAGCATCTTGGAAGGGGAATATGAAGACCAACTGCTACCAAGTAGCAGCGCTCTTGAGTTCCATTGGTTAAGGACATGCTGGGTTAGTACAGTGTGGGGGCAAACTTTAATTCAGCAATTCGATT
>CM057161.1:29989132-30003751 GCA_029962745.1 Echinometra lucunter | reverse complement strand
GCATATTATAAATGAGTGCAGAACAGAATAAAAGAAGATGATGAATAAATATTAAAAAAGGTAATATGAGCAAAAAAAATGAAGTAATGTGAGGGCACAATTTTCTTCTACATACTAAAATTGGAATATAATGTTGGCCGTTGCTGTGAAGATTATCAACAACTGTGTTGATGGTCTCATATTTCGCGGGATCTCGTGTCCAGTCAAGATGAGCCTTCATATAGTCAATGTCGTTCCACTGACCATCCTACATGTAAGATAAAAGACTCGAAAGGGTATGACATTTACAACATTTACAATTCCTGACCTAAACATTCTCGTGCTCTCAAGCTGAAATGAAAATTCAATTTGCAAGGGATCATACTAGTATAATTTATTTGAAACTGGTATATAAAAAAAAAGTGGGGACTTGAAAGAAATTCTGTAAGCTTTGCTTTCGAATGATTTGACAAATATTATTTATTTCAAAAAATGATAAATAAATCAGTTCACATATATGATGCAAACAAGTTATATATAGGAGTATCCAAAATGGTGTGGAATTCCTCCACAATTAAGGGGCCTCTCACTGGCCAGGAGACTAGTTAGTGACTAGCTTGCAACTTGAGTCTGTGCTGGCTGCAGAGACATCTTCGCTACATCTCCGTGACATCTCCTTGAGACTAGCCATGTCTCCGGAGAGTCGCGAGAAGTTTAAACATGTTCAATTTTTTTTAGACTTTTTTAAAGGTCCACTATTATGGAAAAGCAAGTTGTTCCCTATTTGTAGTACTTTTTATGCCAAATCCAGATATAGCAACCATTTTCCCTGAAAATCACTCCTAAACACATGAATTCAAAAGAAAGAAGTTTATTGGGAACGCCCCTAAAAATTTAGGCTAAGCCTCGCCCCGCACCGTGATTGACACCTGACGTCACATGCAGAACCAAGCACCCGGAAGGGCAGGGAATCTGTACATGTAATATGCGGGAAATACGAATGATCCGTCATTAGATTCGGAATTTCAGCGAAATATCACCCTAAGAATAAAGCGAAGTATAATAACAAACAAAGATAATGTTGCTTAGGAGATGCTTTTGATCCAAATGATGTTGTGGATTGGCGAACACCAGAAATTTGACTTTGAACTGCAGAACGACCATTACGAAGCGAGTTTGACTGGCTGCCGAATTTATGCAAGCCACTATGCATGGATCTATACGACGTTCGATGCAGCTAGCTGGAAATTGCGTTGCCGTGGTCAAGCTCGAAGCAGAGAAGTTTGAAAAGCAAAAGGTAAGACTCATCTTTGAAAATGTTTTTCGGTAAATCCCGAAGGAGCTAGAGGCACAGATTGAACGTGATATTTATTTTTCCTTCCCTGCAGAGCTTGCGAACCCTCAAATATGCCTCCATAATAGTACATGTAATACCCGGACAATGTCAGGCAACTGCATATTAACTCTGCACTGCAGCAGCTGCAGCATGCAGGGAGCTCCGCCGCCGCGGAATTCCTGCCCTGCCTGGCATTGTCTGGAGACTTTATGCACCATGCAGCACGGTGAAGGGAGTGTGGTTCAGTGCAGTTTTACTTTTAAAAGAGGGTCTCATGATTAAAATGAGGATTTTTAAATAAAAAATCTGTAGACCTACCTACTATAGGCCGAATGCAGGAATTTTTTGCTTGGGTGGGGGCAAGAATGTGTTCTGTTAACTGGCTATCAATCATGGCTGTTGTAATTGTAATCTTCAAATTTGCCTTCTTTGTTTGTTTGTTTTTTTAATAGAAATGTCCAATGAAATAATGATTGATTCAGTTAGGAAAGTTGGGAAGATAAAGCCAGACTAGAGACTCTAACGTTACATGTACATAAAATTTGCAAGATTTCTTCTTTTTCTGATTGCTGTCTGATTTTGTATTTATTTTTTTTAATATAGAGGGGGTCTATTTTTTTTTTCATTTCGTTAGTGCCCACAATCACCACTTAATTCTGATTGCAGTACATTAAGGGGTTTAGATTTTTTGAAAATATTTTACTTATGATTATATTATTTTTTCTTATTCTTCCATTGCAGAGTAGAAAGTGGCTGCTTCGGTGACTACAATATCTGCTTTTATTGCACACTGACAGGAGTAAGTTTTAACCTGAGGAGAGTACATTGTATAAACGTTGGGGCCAGGTATAGTTCTCTCATCACTGTCATTGTAGCAGTCTACTGGCTTCCATTCATCGACATGACCGATCTCTTCACCAAGCCAGGCAGAGACGAACATCGTCAACATCATCATCATTTTTCATTGGTAGAACACTCATCTAGCTCCATCTTCCTGCACCTGATGACGTGGTTTTTGAATGAACTCTTCACCGTGCAGACTTTTATCCTGTTGAAACAGTTTACCATTCATTTGAGCTCCCCTAGACCTATAGGAATGAACTATTGGATTCATACTGGAATAATTAATTTCCAAAAAGTTTTTTTAGACTGGGACTATCATACTCTAAAAAGTTATTTCAGTACAAAGCAGTGGACTCTCGCTATAGAAATAGACCACCTGTTATATCTTGTTAATATAAAATGTTGCATGTTGTCCAATTGTAAACAGATGCATGTCTGTACCAAACAAAGAGGACTCTGAAGTTTGTATGATTGTGATCATAGTTTGAATTTCCTTTAATAAATAATCAATATGGGATTTTTTTCGGCTGCACTGTTATTTTTTTTTGTAAGATTAAATTTCCTTAATTTTTTTTTTGACACATTAATTCTCCATATCACCTCCAAACCCCTTCACAACATTTTCCCTTCTCTGAAATGTCTTCGATAGAGGATGTCTGTGAAGTCACAGTCTCATAGCATGATAGCGATGGAAGTAAGGGGACATGTAAAGTCTGATGACTGATGATGATGATGATGATGTATGCTTGGTGATGATGTGATAATGATATACAGTTATGTGTACATGTATGATTGAGGTAGCTAATGCAGGGCTCTACAAATCCACTTGCCTGCTTGCCCAGGGCAAGTAAGAATCATGTAAGGACAAGTGAATTTTGAAGTCACTTGCCCTTTCGGGCAAGTAAATTCACTCAAAGCTACCATGAGAACAAATAAAAAACAACCAGTAAACAAAATGCTCATAGTGCAAGTAAATTTTTAGCAATGGCTAAGCAATATCAAGGTTGCAAAATGTAATTCAAACTCTCATGAATTTTCATAATTTGTGGAAATTCAGCAAGTGAGATATGTTTTCGGGCAAGCAATTTTCAAAGAAACTTGCCCAATGGGCAAGGAGGAAGATATTTTTTTTTGTAGAGCCCTGGATAATGCAATTAAAAAGAAAGGCATAGAGCATGATGATGATAATGAAGGCAACTGTGATATGAATTTAACATAAATACAAGGGCAGCCTAGTAGCAGTACCAACCTGTACCAGCGACCTAAAAATATTTTCACTTTTGTAAATAGGGCTTCAATGCACTTTGTGCTCTAAAACTCCCCCCCCCCCCCAAGGTTTTTTTTTTTTTTTTTTTTTTTTAAGTAAAAAGGTATACAATTTTTTTTCTATAGTTTAGATAATTTTCTATTTGAAGTGATTCTGAGGGAAAAAGAATATTTCTATTTTTCCTGAGGGAGTTTCACTCTGGGCCTGTGTAGAGTTACGTAGTAGTGGTGGGTACAGAATACGCCAAAACAGGCTGCGTACTCGTGGAAAATTATTTTGCTGCCCTCATGAAGTGTGGATTTTTCCTCGGAATGATGTAGAGGCCGGAGTGTAATCTTGCATAGCAGGGGATAAATACATGGGGGCTCGGGGCGAATTTGCCCCCGAAACACCAAAAACAGCCCTGGAAAACTAAAAAAGAGCCCCTGAAATTTTCATGTGTTGCAATGTAAACTGTAATACAATGTAGAAAATTCGGGAGGGTGGGCTCAAAAAATAGCCCCGGAAAAAAAAAAAAATTCCCTGTGCAAAGGATTGGTGTACAGTAGCACAGAGTTGCGTAGACTTACGTAGGAGTTGTGTAAAATAGTGTAATGCTACGTAGACTTGTATAGAAACTGCATTCCAGTGCTTGCGCAGTACGCGAAAAAAATGTTAAAGTTTAATTTTTGTTGCGTCCATCTCGCTTACCCATTTGCATTCCTCAGCGTAGAGTTATGTAGGCCAGTGTAGGGGCACATATGCAAAGTGTATTCCATACGCAACACTACGCAACTCTATGCAAGGCCCTGTGTGGAATCCCCTGTAATTCCTTTTTTTTTTTTTTTTTTTTCCTTTTTTTTTAACATTCTCCTTCACTTCTTGTTCATTCATTCCAAACCATGAAAACTTTGGTTGCTGTCAGACTTTCTGGGTAGATAAGTGATTTAGCTTACAATAACTATAAAAAGAAATAATAACTTGATCAACATGAACAACACGGGAAAGCTACATGGTCACTGGGTCCATTCTGAACTCATGCAGTCTGCAGGTTTTTCACTCACTCACTCACTCAATCACGTCACTCTCTCACTACACGAAACAAAGCATGTGGGACCGATCTAGAGTATTCCTTCCGATTTACTCTGACTGCCTGCTGTCAATATTGAATAACACCCGTCTACCGTGAAATAACTGGTTATCTTCACGTATATTTAGAGTAAAATCCTTATTTTTCACACTTTGAGCTGTTTTCCGTTAACGCAAATTGACATGATTCCGTCTGCTACTCGCTCGCCTCACACTCGACACTCGCAGTTGCAGACTCAACATGTTTGCGCCTACTGCCTGGTTAATTCGCGTCTGGTGTCAGAGCGAAATGGGCTCAGATTTGCTCTTTTCAAGCTATTTTCAGAGTAAAAAATGGATAGTTATACATTTTTACAAGAAAATATTTGTGCCAGAATAAAATGCAAACATTTTTGCGGGCCACGAATTTATTTCAACAGTCTATGAAAGGGAGATTCCGTGGCATGCAACTTCAACAAAAGTGCAATTTTTGAAGGCTTGATCCGAACCGTAAATTCTGTTTTCCATGGAAAAAAAATGTTTTTCAACTATTTCACACAACACAAACGCACAAGTAAAGCCCGGCTCACACCTTTGCGTTTTTAGCTTGCGTTCAGCTGCGTGTTGCCCGAACGCAGATAAACGCAACACAACGCGATTAAACGAGCTAATACGAGGTCAATACGCAGACCAACGTAGAGGCATTGCGTTCTAGCTCGCTAGTTTGAATTTTTTTCAAACTTCCGCAACTGAACGCAAGAGAAAAATCCATACGAGCAAAGACGAGTGACAACCAGCTGATGCGAGCAAGGACGAGCAACAGCGAGCAGCTTAACGCAGGCCAACGCAGCGCTACTTTGAGCTGCGTTTCACTGCCTAAAGCTGCGTTACCGGCTCGATTTACCTCGACTTACCTCGCTTTAGCTCGCATCAACGCGTGTCTCGTTGCGCTATACCTCGCACGCTGTTCGCACCAACAAGGACCGTTACGGATGTAGCTCGGTGCATTGCGTTCGTCCTGGATCTTAACTGCGAGTCTAGCTCGTCTTTCGCTCGTTTTACCTCGTTCCTGCTCATTTTAGCTCGTTCCTGCTCGCTTTGGCTCACCACAATTCTAATCAAATTCTTCTCATCTGACATGTACGTAGGATGAGAGTGTAATTCTACTTTTCTTTAATTGTTATAGACTAGTCACACAAACTTCATAATAACTGTCTTTCCCTTCAGCTTCAGGAAAAATCTTTTGTAGACAGTCAGTACTTTTAATTTCTTTCTCATAATCGTATCTGCATAGATTTCTCTGTAACATACATCTTATTTCTTGTAATCTGCTTCCCACTTAACAGTTTTATGATTATTCTGAGCACAAAGAAAAAAATTTGTCGGTGTTTTTTTTTTTTTAGTGTGTATAAGTCAACTTCAAAATGATCTCTGTATGCATATGTTACTTTACAAAATTTTCAAATGGACATTTTCACATTAATACTGTAATAAATTAACTCTTATCAGTATAAGTTTGATACTACAAGGTATATATTTCCCAAAGTAAACCTTGCATCAAAACAGCCTATTACGTCAATGCCTAAAAAGAATAACCAAGACCACCATATATCCTTAGAAAATTGTAGCTGTATAAGGCATATCATCAACTTGTGGTCTTTAAAATACACAGACATATGAATGGTTTCTTCTAAACTGACATGCAAATGGGATGGGAGTATAGTTCCACCCTTCATGACGAAAATACTAGTAGTAAGCCCTTTCAAATATTGTCCAAATGAAGAATTGTCCCTCGTAAAGTGGCCCTCTATTGGAGGGACAATGGGACATGAATTCCCAGCAGCACTTGAAGGGCCAGGGAGGGGGGGGGGGGACTAAAATAACAGAGCAGGAAAAGGGAGAGAGGGGAGAAACAAAGTAAGGAATTTACGCCCAAAATCTGAGGGTAAAGTGCACTGGAAATAGAGATTTGGGGGGTCCGAGGCTAAAAATTAGAAAAATATTAAAAGCTCAGTATGGCTTTGCAATTGTGTTTTTGTACCTAGTAACTTTCTTGCGCTATTATAAGGTGAAGTATATGCAAAGAAAATTGCTTTGTTTGAAATATTCCAACATTGAAACACACATTAATTCCGGATGCTCGCTCACAGTCTAATGGTAAATATTTTGCTCCTTGTAGGATTTAGTGTATAAAAAGCATTTGCAAAGGTTCTACATTTGAACTTTAACATTCCGTGCCTAGCTGATTCCCCATACTATGGTTCCCCTTTTTTTTTTTTTTTTTTTTTGGGGGGGGGTGTATTTCGCGCCCCATTTGAGGAAGAAATGAGCAGAACACCGTACCATATTGTTCGAAATTCAAAAACTCTATACAGATTGGTATGGGTGAAGGAGAGGGGATTGCCCCGAGCACAATAATCCCTAGATATGCCACTGACCTCTTGAATTATGTTATTTTACCCGTGGCCAAAAAATGTCTTTTCTAAGTTGAAAAATAGGAATTTCTATAATAAAGTTTTTGTGTCTTATGTGTTTTGAAAGTCAGGGTGTGTATACTGCAAGGATTTTGATCTTGAAAAGGAAAATTAAATTGAACAGTCCTAATCAGAAAGATTTATTGACATCTAACCCAATTTTTACTCATGAATTATTGGGTTATATATATGATACTAATAGTTTTAGATAGCATTTTAAGCTATAATTGATATTTTCTTACATAACTGATCCTGAAGTAATATTTGGTAAATCCTTTGCGGTTTTTCCTTGAACAGTTGCAGTTAACTCACTCTTTTCCATTAACTACTGATTGCTTGCGTATCTTGATATCGTAGTGAATGATTGTAATTAATCACGATGTTTGCCTGTAGATTCGTCAAAAGATTATGACTAGTACCACAAAATGATCATCGCCGCTGCAATATACGACCACACGTGTACGCAGCAGAGCGAACTGTTACGCCGCGGAACGAGCAGCAGTCGAGGTAAAGCGAGTGAATGAGCAGTGAGTCGAGGCGAGACGAGGTAGGGCGAGCGGCTAGCGAGCAACAAACGAGTGGCTAACGAGGTAAACACGCAACGTGGCGAGCAAACTTCGTATTGCATCGTACTGCTACGAGCAAAAGCGAGCCAGAGCGAGGTAAAACGCAACCTAAAGCGACCGTAAGCGGTCATTTTTCGAAAAAATGTACGAGCTATAACGAGCTCCATACGCAACAGTGTGAGGGCTGCCAAATGTTTTGCTGCGTCGTGCTGCGTTTAGGCTGCGTTCGACTATCGCAGCAATACGCAGCTAACAACGCAAAGGTGTGAGCCGGGCTTAAGACTTATATATTTCATATTTGGTAGAAACAGGCGAAGATAATGCTCTAAAATTATGCGGGGAGTTACTTTAGTCCAGGCAGTTTGCTGGAGTAGAGTCAGCCAACAATAAGCTAGCCAACAATAAGCCAGCCCACAATTCCAGCCCACACTAGTTTATATCGGATACGAGATTATGTGTAAATTCAAGATTGTTTCTGGCTGCGTTACTGGAAAACCTTTGGGGTGTTTCCAAGGCGGTACCACACCTTTTTATGCCTCCGCCCACCGTAGGTGGTTGCCAGAGGCATGTTTTCGGGTCGTCCGTCCGTCCGTCCGTCCGTCCGTCGGTCCCGTTTTCGTTCTCGCGATAACTTAAGAACCGTTAGACAGATCAACTTCAAACTTGGCCCGTGTATGCATATGGAAAGGACAATGATCTAATTAAAATTTAGGGTCTCAAGGTCAAAGGTCAAAGGTCATAGAGGTCATTATGTACAAAATAATGGTTCGTTCTCGCGATAACTCAACAACCATTGGACGGATCAACTTCAAACTTGACTGATGCATGCATATGGGAGGGATAATGATCTGATTAGATTTGGGGGTCTCAAGGTCAAGGGTCAAAGGTCATAGAGGTCATTATGTACAAAGAAATGGTTCGTTCTTGCGATAACTCAAAAACCATTTGACGGATCAGCTTCAAACTTGGTTCATGTATGCATATGGGTCTCAAGGTCAAAGGTCAAAGGTCAAAGGTCATAGAGGTCATTATGTACATAGAAATGGTTGATTATCCCGATAACTCAAAAACAATCTGACGGATCAACTTCAAACTTGGTTCATGACGCATATGCAAAGGGCAATGATCTGATTAGATTTTTGGGTCTGGAGGTCAAAGGTCAAAGGTTATACAGGTCATTATATACATGAAAATCGCTTGTTCTTGCGATAACTCAAAAACTATTTGACGGATCAACTTCAAACTTGGTTCATGACGCATATGCAAAGGGCAATGATCTGATTAGATTTTTGGGTCTGGAGGTCAAAGGTCAAAGGTTATACAGGTCATTATATACATATGAAAATCGCTTGTTCTTGCGATAACTCAAAAACTATTTGACGGATCAACTTCAAACTTGGCTGATGTATGCATATGAGAAGGATAATGATCTTATTAGATTTGGGGGTCAAAGGTCAAAGGTCATAGAGGTCATTATGTACATAGAAATGGTTCGTTCTCACGATAACTCATTATCCATTTGACGGATCAGCTTCAAACTTGATTTATGAATCCATAGGGAGGGTTGATAATCTGATTAGATTTTGGGGTCTCAAGGTCAAAGGTCAAACATCATAGAGGTCATTATGTACATTATAATGGTTCGTTCTCGTGATAACTCAACAACCATTGGACAGATCAACTTCAAACTTGACTGACGTTTGCATATGGGAGGGATAATGATCTGATTAGATTTGGGGGTCTCAAGGTCAAGGGTAAAAGGTCATAGAGGTCATTATATACAAAGAAATGGTTCGTTCTTGCGATAACTCAAAAAACATTTTCACGGATCAGCTTCAAACTTGGTTCATGTATGCATATGGGAAGTTTAATAATCTGAATAGATTTTTGGGTCTCAAGGTCAAAGTTCAAAGGTCATAGAGGTAATCTGTACATAGAAATGGTTGATTATCCCGATAACTCAAAAACAATCTGACGGATCAACTTCAATCTTGGTTCATGTATGCATATCCAAAGGGCGATGATCTGATTAGATTTTTGGGTCTGGAGGTCAAAGGTCAAAGGTCATACAGTTCGTTATATACATGAAAATCGCTTGTTCTTGCGATAACTTAACAAATCTGTCAAATCAATGATTGTGGGAAAATGGTAGATTGTTCCTGGAAAACCTTTAGGTGTTTGTAGGGGGGTACACCCTCTTTCAATCCATCACAGTGAAATTGTGACCACTGGTCAAGTTTTACTAGCCCCACCCCCTAGATTTTCCATGTTATTACGGTCTGAAGGAGAAAATACGGAAAAAAAGAAGCAACTATAAGCATGATAAGAACATCAATTGTGGGAAAATGGTAGATTGTTCCTGGAAAACCTTTGGGGTGTTTATAGGGGGTACCCCCTCTTTCAATCCATCACAGTGAAAATGTGACCACTGGTCAAGTTTTACTAGCCCCACCCCCTAGATTTTCCATGTTATTACGGTCTGAAGGAGAAAATACGGAAAAAAAGAAGCATCTATAAGCATGATAAGAACATCGATTGTGGGAAAATGGTAGATTGTTCCTGGAAAACCTTTGAGGTGTTTGTAGGGGGGGTACCCCCTCTTTCAATCCATCACAGTGAAATTGTGACCACTGGTCAAGTTTTACCAGCCCCACCCCCTAGATTTTCCATGTTATTACGGTCTGAAGGAGAAAATAACGGAAAAAAGAAGCATCTATAAGCATGATAAGAACATCGATTGTGGGAAAATGGTAGATTGTTCCTGGAAAACCTTTGAGGTGTTTGTAGGGGGGTACCCCTCTTTCAATCCATCACAGTGAAATTGTGACCACTGGTCAAGTTTTACTAGCCCCACCCCCTAGATTTTCCATGTTATTACGGTCTGAAGGAGAAAAATACGGAAAAAAGAAGCAACTATAAGCATGATAAGAACATCGATTGTGGGAAAATGGTAGATTGTTCCTGGAAAACCTTTGAGGTGTGTGTAGGGGGGTACCCCCTCTTTCAATCCATCACAGTGAAATTGTGACCACTGGTCAAGTTTTACTAGCCCCACCCCCTAGATTTTCCATGTTATTACGGTCTGAAGGAGAAAATACGGAAAAAAAGAAGCAACTATAAGCATGATAAGAACATCAATTGGAGCAAAATGGTAGATTGTTCCTGGAAAACCTTTGAGGTGTTTGTAGGGGGGTACCCCTCTTTCAATCCATCACAGTGAAAATGTGACCACTGGTCAAGTTTTACTAGCCCCACCCCCTAGATTTTCCATGTTAATACGGTCTGAAGGAGAAAATACGGAAAAAAGAAGCATCTAGTAAGCATGATAAGAACATCGATTGTGGGAAAATGGTAGATTGTTCCTGGAAAACCTTTGGGGTGTTTGTAGGGGGGTACCCCCTCTTTCAATCCATCACAGTGAAAATGTGACCACTGGTCAAGTTTTACTAGCCCCACCCCCTAGATTTTCCATGTTATTACGGTCTGAAGGAGAAAATACGGAAAAAAGAAGCAACTATAAGCATGATAAGAACATCAATTGGAGCAAAATGGTAGATTGTTCCTGGAAAACCTTTGGGGTGTTTGTAGGGGGGTACCTCCTCTTTCAATCCATCACAGTGAAAATGTGACCACTGGTCAAGTTTTACTAGCCCCACCCCCTAGATTTTCCATGTTATTACGGTCTGAAGGAGAAAATACGGAAAAAAAGAAGCAACTATAAGCATGATAAGAACATCGATTGTGAGGAAAATGGTAGATTGTTCCTGGAAAACCTTTGAGGTGTTTGTAGGGGGGGTACCCCCTCTTTCAATCCATCACAGTGAAAATGTGACCACTGGTCAAGTTTTACTAGCCCCACCCCCTAGATTTTCCATGTTATTACGGTCTGAAGGAGAAAATACGGAAAAAAGAAGCAATCTATAAGCATGATAAGAACATCGATTGTGGGAAAATGGTAGATTGTTCCTGGAAAACCTTTGAGGTGTTTGTAGGGGGGTACCCCCTCTTTCAATCCATCACAGTGAAATTGTGACCACTGGTCAAGTTTTACTAGCCCCACCCCCTAGATTTTCCATGTTATTACGGTCTGAAGGAGAAAATACGGAAAAACAGAAGCAACTATAAGCATGATAAGAACATCGATTGTGGGAAAATGGTAGATTGTTCCTGGAAAACCTTTGAGATGTTTGTAGGGGGGTACCCCCTCTTTCAATCCATCACAGTGAAAATTGTGACCACTGGTCAAGTTTTACTAGCCCCACCCCCTAGATTTTCCATGTTAATTACGGTCTGAAGGAGAAAATACGGAAAAAAGAAGCAACTATAAGCATGATAAGAACATCGATTGTGGGAAAATGGTAGATTGTTCCTGGAAAACCTTTGGGGTGTTTGTAGGGGGGTACCTCCTCTTTCAATCCATCACAGTGAGAATGTGACCACTGGTCAAGTTTTACTAGCCCCACCCCCTAGATTTTCCATGTTATTACGGTCTGAAGGAGAAAATACGGAAAACAGAAGCAACTATAAGCATGATAAGAACATCGATTGTGGGGAAAATGGTAGATTGTTCCTGGAAAACCTTTGAGGTGTGTGTAGGGGGGTACCCCCTCTTTCAATCCATCACAGTGAAAATGTGACCACTGGTCAAGTTTTACTAGCCCCACCTCCTAGATTTTCCATGTTATTACGGTCTGAAGGAGAAAATACGGAAAAAAGAAGCATCTGTAAGCATGATAAGAACATCGATTGTGGGAAAATGGTAGATTGTTCCTGGAAAACCTTTGGGGTGTTTGTAGGGGGGTACCCCCTCTTTCAATCCATCACAGTGAAATTGTGACCACTGGTCAAGTTTTACTAGCCCCACCCCCTAGATTTTCCATGTTATTACGGTCTGAAGGAGAAAATACGGAAAACAGAAGCAACTATAAGCATGATAAGAACATCGATTGTGGGGAAATGGTAGATTGTTCCTGGAAAACCTTTGAGGTGTGTGTAAGGGGTACCCCCTCTTTCAATCCATCACAGTGAAAATGTGACCACTGGTCAAGTTTTACTAGCCCCACCCCCTAGATTTTCCATGTTAATACGGTCTGAAGGAGAAAATACGGAAAAAAGAAGCAATCTGTAAGCATGATAAGAACATCGATTGTGGGAAAATGGTAGATTGTTCCTGGAAAACCTTTGGGGTGTTTGTAGGGGGGTACCTCCTCTTTCAATCCATCACAGTGAGAATGTGACCACTGGTCAAGTTTTACTAGCCCCACCCCCTAGATTTTCCGTGTTATTACGGTCTGAAGGAGAAAATACGGAAAACAGAAGCAACTATAAGCATGATAAGAACATCGATTGTGGGGAAATGGTAGATTGTTCCTGGAAAACCTTTGAGGTGTGTGTAGGGGGGTACCCCCTCTTTAAATCCATCACAGTGAAAATGTGACCACTGGTCAAGTTTTACTAGCCCCACCCCCTAGATTTTCCATGTTATTACGGTCTGAAGGAGAAAATACGGAAAAAGAAGCATCTGTAAGCATGATAAGAACATCGATTGTGGGAAAATGATAGATTGTTCCTGGAAAACCTTTATGGTGTTTGTAGGGGGGTACCCCCTCTTTCAATCCATTACAGTGAAAATGTGACCACTGGTCAAGTTTTACTAGCCCCACCCCCTAGATTTTCCATGTTAATTACGGTCTGAAGGAGAAAATACGGAAAAAAGAAGCATCTATAAGCATGATAAGAACATCGATTGTGGGAAAATGGTAGATTGTTCCTGGAAAACCTTTGGGGTGTTTGTAGGGGGGTACCCTCCTCTTTCAATCCATCACAGTGAAAATGTGACCACTGGTCAAGTTTTACTAGCCCCACCCCCTAGATTTTCCATATTATTACGGTCTGAAGGAGAAAATACGGAAAAAAGAAGCAACTATAAGCATGATAAGAACATCAATTGGAGCAAAATGGTAGATTGTTCCTGGAAAACCTTTGGGTGTTTGTAGGGGGGTACCTCCTCTTTCAATCCATCACAGTGAAAATGTGACCACTGGTCAAGTTTTACTAGCCCCACCCCCTAGATTTTCCATATTATTACGGTCTGAAGGAGAAAATACGGAAAAAAGAAGCAACTATAAGCATGATAAGAACATCAATTGGAGCAAAATGGTAGATTGTTCCTGGAAAACCTTTGGGGTGTTTGTAGGGAGGTACCCCCTCTTTCAATCCATCACAGTGAAAATGTGACCACTGGTCAAGTTTTACTAGCCCCACCCCCTAGATTTTCCATGTTAATACGGTCTGAAGGAGAAAATACGGAAAAAAGAAGCATCTGTAAGCATGATAAGAACATCGATTATGGGAAAATGGTAGATTGTTCCTGGAAAACCTTTGGGGTGTTTGTAGGGGGGTACCTCCTCTTTCAATCCATCACAGTGAGAATGTGACCACTGGTCAAGTTTTACTAGCCCCACCCCCTAGATTTTCCATGTTATTACGGTCTGAAGGAGAAAATACGGAAAACAGAAGCAACCATAAGCATGATAAGAACATCGATTGTGGGGAAATGGTAGATTGTTCCTGGAAAACCTTTGAGGTGTGTGTAAGGGGTACCCCCTCTTTCAATCCATCACAGTGAAAATGTGACCACTGGTCAAGTTTTACTAGCCCCACCCCCTAGACTTTCCATGTTATTACGGTCTTGAGGAGAAATATTTTTTTTTTTAAAAAGCATCTGTAAGCACGATAAGAACATCGATTGTGGGAAAATGGTAGATTGTTCCTGGCAAACCTTTGGGGTGTGTGTAGGGGGGGGGGTACCCCCTCTTTCAATCCATCAAAGTGAAAATGTGACCACTGGTCAAGGTTTACTAGCCCCACCCCCTAGATTTTCCATATTATTACGGTCTGAAGGAGAAAATACGGAAAAAAAGCAACTGTAAGCATGGTAAGAACATCAATTGTGGGAAAATGGTAGATTGTTCCTGGAAAACCTTTGAGGTGTGTGTAGGGGGGTACCCCCTCTTTCAATCCATCACAGTGAAATTGTGACCACTGGTCAAGTTTTACTAGCCCCATCCCCTAGATTTTCCATGTTATTTCGGTCTGAAGGAGAAA
>CM057161.1:29899767-29988632 GCA_029962745.1 Echinometra lucunter | reverse complement strand
AAAGAGAGGAGCTTGTAACTTACTGAGGGGAAAAAGCTGATCTCTAAAAATAAACATGATGTCTTTTTGGCATTTTGACGTTGATATTCATTACTTCAGCATAAGTTATATTAAATTTCCAAGGATTTTTGTTGTTTCAGTATAATGTGACTTGAATTGATAATTCATTGACCGTCCTTAACTCAGAATTCATAAGGATATTGTAGAAAATGGCCTGTTTGGAAGAATGGATCATCCAAGGAAAATAAAAATAACTGTGAAATGTAGAAGTGAAGCAAGCAATGTGTTACCGAGTGCTTGAAGTAACTTTGGGAATGAAATTCACCAAACCTAAATCCTGCTGAAATACTGTCTGCAGTGTTGTTGAACCTTGAACTGGCTAGCCAGTTAGTATTTGATGGAGTTGCCCACCATGTTTCTACAAACTGTCAACCAGGTAACAAACATGAATGTATCAAGGTACGTCAACTCTGTCACACCCATAAGCTGTCAGGAACAGAAGACAGGAGGGTGGAAGTAAGAGAAAGAGAGGGAGAGGAAAAAAGGGAGAGGAAAAGAAAGGGAGAGGAACAGAGAAGGAAGGAAAAGGAACAGGAATGGAAAGGAAGAGAAGGGGTAAGGAAAAGAAAGGGAGAGGAAAGGAAAGGGAAAGGAAAGACATTCCTCCTTCACCAAAAACTTGTGAAACATTCGAATGACAAGCATCTTTGTGTTATACTGATACAACACACTTTGATCAAATGTTCCACATTCAACCTCTGTAAAATTTCTCTTTGTATTTTCCTTAACATTTGTCGGAAATGATCTGCATCCCTGATTTGCAGGGCACAAAACTCTGTTATCATGATTGAATAGCTCTATACTTGCCAGATGCTAGGGAATGGTGAAGGTAGGTAGGGAACAGAAAATGGAGAACAGAAATGAAGAAATTAAGAGCAGTAACAATTCAGAGATATTATTGGGCATATGATTGCTTTGTAGCAGATACATAGTACATCTCCTGCAACTTTCCCTTGAAGCCAGCACAAATAGGTCGGGACCTCATCATAATATTTTGGGAAGGGAAAGGAAAGGGAGAGGAAAGGGAGAGGAAAGGAAAGGGAGAGGAAAGGAAAGGGAGAGGAAAGGAAAAGAAGAGGAAAGGAAAGGGAGAGGAAAGGAGAGGGAGAGGAAAGGAAAGGGAAAGGAAAGGGAGAGGAAAGGAAAAGGAGAGGAAAGGAAAGGGAGAGGAAAGGAAAGGGAGAGGAAAGGAAAGGGAGAGGAAAGGAAAGGGAGAGGAAAGGAAAGGGAGAGGAAAGGAAAGGGAGAGGAAAGGAAAAGGAGAGGAAAGGAAAAGGAGAGGAAAGGAAAGGGAGAGGAAAGACAAACCTCCTTCACCCAAAACTTGTGAAACATTCCAATGACAAAACACACTTTGCTCAAATTTACCACATTCAACCTCTGCAAAATATCACTTTGGACTTTCCTCACCACTAACTTGCAGACAATGATCCATGTCTCTGATTCCGAGAACTCTTGGATCATGAAGGAATGGCTCTATACTTGCCAGATGCCAGAAAATGGTGAAGGTGAGTAGGGAATAGAAAATGGAGAACAGAAAAGAAGAAATTCAGGGCAATAACAATTCAGAGATGGTAAGGGGCATATACGGATTGCTTTGAAGCAGGTTCATAGGGTATGCAACTTTCCCTTGAAGCCAACACAATATGGTCGAGACCATATCATAATATCTTTTAGCCAAGGGACGTCAACTCTGACAGCTGTCTGGAACAGTAGACAGGAGAGAAAAAAAGGGAAAGGAAAAGAAAGGGAAAGGAGAAGGAAGGAAAGGGAAAGGAGAAGGAAGGAAAAGGAAGAGAAGGGGAAAAGCAAGGGAGAGGAAAGACTTCACCAAAAACTTGTGAGCAGTAGCAATTCAGAGATAGTGTTGGGCATATGACTGCTTTGTACAAAGTTGTACAAAGGTACAAAGTATATCATCTGCAACTTTCTCTCGAAGCCAACACAAAAATATTGGGGCCACATCATATCTTGTAGCCAGGTTCATGATTTGAACCACATAGCTCATGGGACATTGAGCACAGTCTTATGCCTGCCTGTTATGCCCATTTCCCAAAGGGCTAGTTCTACTGGGTGTGTCAGAATTTATGTCCCTGTCAAAGAGAGGAGCTTGTAACGTACATGGGGGAAAAAATCTAATCTCTAAAAACTAACAATCTGGGTTTTTTTGCATTTTGAATTTGATATTCTTTGCGTTAGCATAAAAATATACTAAATTTTCAAGGTTTTTTCCATTTCAGTAATGTGACTCGAGTTCATAGTTCATGCACCATTCTGAAATCAAAGTGAAAAGGAATATTCTAGAAGATTAGAAGATGGCTCCTGTTTATGAGCATGAATAATCCAAGGAAGAAGAAAAAAAACTGAAATGTAGGATTGAAGCAATCAGCATATTACCAAATATGGCTTGAAGCAATTTTGGGAATGAAATTTAGATACCTTTTGCTGTGTTGTTGAACCTTGTACTGGCTAGCCAGGCAGTAGGGTTACCTACAAGGTTTCAACAAAAATGTCAAATAGGCAACAAACATGAATATGTCAAGGGACATCAACTCTGACACACCCATAAGCTTTCTGGAACCGAAAACAGAAGGGGGAAAGTAAGGGAAAAGGAAAGAAATGGAAAGGGAAAAGGGGAGGAAAAGAAAGGGAAGGGGAGGGAGTGGAGAAGGAGGGGGTGGGAAAGGAGAAAGAAATGAGAAGTAAGGAAAAGGGAAAGAAGGGGAAAGGAAAAGAAAGGAAAATGAGAAGGAAAGGAGAAGGAAAGAATAGAGAAAGAAGGGAAAGGAAAAGTGAGGGAGAGGAAAGGAAAGGGAGAGGAAAAGAAAGGGAGAGGAGAAGAAATGGAAAGGGACAGAAAAGCAAAAGGACTGAGTGAGAAGGGAGGATATCCTAAGTAAAGGCCAAGAAGAAACAAAGCTCATTTACAAGTATCTGAGAAACACTCACCCATATTCTCCTTGAATGTTCTAACTTTGCAGGTTGTCTCCTCCAAGTGTGATCCATGATCTGATGATGCAGATAGAAGCCTTTGTGGGAATTCACTGACTTGTCATCTGGAAGCTGAATGGCACCTGAATTAATCCGACTCATCAAACAAAAGGTTAGGTACTAAACAGATGGTACAAGTTTCAAAGAGCCAACACGTAAGAAAGTCATGGTAGCATTTGCCTGTTATTTACCAGAAATCAGTTTTGCTCCCATCCCTATAGATATTGAAAAAAGCTATTGTACTTACCACATAGTCAGGACTCCATATGCTTCTTGTGTATTCTTTTTTAGTATCTCTATATCTTTCTTTCCTCTTCCTTTGTCATCTCTGTCTCTCCTTTCTCTCTCCCCACCTTTCCCCCCTCTCTTCCAATGTCTCGTTTTCCATATTTATCTTTTTTATTTCCATCATTATATTCTATAATTTTTTACAGAGTATGATTTCATGTATCATGCTGAAAGAATGACATGAAAGGATGTCCTAATGTAGTCTTTCATTCTTACAGACTTTTTTCAGGAATAAAATGAAAGGATATAGCCAGACTTGCCAAATTGTTATGACATGAAGGGATCACCTGATGTGATCTATCATTCATAGAGAATGAACCAAAGGGTGGCCTAATATGCCAAATCATTGACAGAGAATGATCTATTGAGATTTCTTTCAAAGGATGCTCTATCATATAAGAAAATTTCCTGATTACACTTTTAACTCATTTTTATCCAAATTAGCAGGTTTCATCAGGTGACTGATGGTAAAGGGGAGATGTAGCTGCAAGAATTGCAGTATGACTGTCTGAAAGAATGGGAATGAACAATGAAAATAAATCTTAATGGCCCATGTTGTGATGCAGACCATGTTCTGGTCGCAGTTCTGTGGCTTCTCCTTTCCAGCAAATTGATTTGCCGTCCTTTGCCTAGATGTTGATATTCTTCCAGAGGATGTGAGAATGCTTTCATCATGATGGATTGCCAACATTGATGTGATCATTCCCAGTTGATATTCTTCCAAAGGATGTGAGAATGCATTCATCATGATGGATTGCCAACATTGATGTGAGTGATCATTCCCAGTTGATATTCTTCCAAAGGATGTGAGAATGCATTCATCATGATGGATTGCCAACATTGATGTGATCATTCCCAGTTTATATGGATGCTGCATAGTAACAAAATTTCCTACCTTAGATTTGGATACTCCTGCTATTGTTCCTTCACCCTTACTGCTGCTTGCTGTTGATATGCAGCCTTTTCCTTTCCAAACTTCCTGCTGGTTTCTCCAAAGTTGGAATCTTTGAAGATTTGATACAACAACTCCTGTAGAGTACTCCATTGACAGCTTATCCTTAGAATGTTGTTCAGGTAGTTTCAAGAAAAGATGCATGATAGTACAGTGGCTGTATATGTTGGATTTCTTGAAAGCATCTCTGCATTGCCTCTAGGATGGGTCATCAAACTCATTTGGGGCAGTGTTGAAGTGTTGAAGGATCTTCTTGAAGATTACGCAGTGAAGATGTCATTGATATACTCTCATAAAGCCACCCTTTCCTTGCTTGTATAGTGACATCTTCTGTCCAGTTTTTCCCAATGAGGTTCTTCAAATCCATGCTAACTGGAATCAAGCCTTCTTGTTCCTACTAGATACTAGATGATGATGATGTTTGTATGAATGATGTACCTTCAGGCTGAACGTGACTTGACTGCTTTGATGTTTCATCAGTGTCAGTCCACTCCCATTCTCTGACTTTAGAACAATGTTGTATCCAAAAGTATTCCATAGATCCTTAGATCTTTTAAGAGGTTTATTTGTGTACACTCCCATTCTTCAGACAAAACCTGATTTCTTTTGTAGGCTTAAGTCCCAAATACAGAAAGGTATCTTTGTGCAATCAGAAAATTTGACCTTCATCATCTACCCCATCAGTGGACCTCTTCAAGGATGCATTATCATTCTAGGAAAATGATGTGAAATGATAGCCTAGTGTGATCTTCCATGCCTTGTATTGTACAAGGAAGGGTTCTAAAATGATGTATCTTCCATCACTTCTGCTTGGGAAGGGACAAGCAAAATGTCCGACTATAGACCCTTGGGTCGCACCTCCTGATAAAATTGATTGGGGTATGTAGTAGACCACATTTCCATACTTCTGCTTTTTGCTACTCTTACAAAGAGTGCAGTGGGTCATAATGTGCACATAGGGGCGACTCGCCTACACAAGGGACCTCCTGTTAACATTCTATCTGAAGGAGGGAGTGCTTTCATTTGTAAATCACAGATAGTGGAGGCTATAGTCATCTGCCTGGATTCAGTTATCCATGTGAGATTCGATTCCACCATCTTATGCTGAGCATATGCTCTACTAACTCACTAAGGCACCAGTTTATATCATGAGGACCTTTTGGAGTTCCAAATGGGCTTAGGAGCATGCAACATAAGTCTTCATGAGAATTTCTGAAGTAAAATGAGTAATTTGGTAGTATTTGCTCAAGGTAGCCTTTGCAGTATTGAAACTGTTCTTCCTGTGGGCCTTGCAATTATTACAATAAAACTGCCAAGTATTCATTTAATACATCTGGAATGAGTGGGACATATGTGGGACACATGGATAAGATACAATGTACAATGTAGATTCGTGTCTTGCCAAAGGACATTAGTGCTGCGGCAGGGATTTGAACCCCGGACCCTTGTGGTTCAAAGTCTAGTGACTTATCCACTGAGCCGCAACACCTCTACTAATTGGGTTTTTACAGACGCGTATCAGTCAAATATGATTTTTTACGCCTGGGACCGATCTTTGACGTCATCATCCGAAAGACGTGGCAAATGTAGATTCATGTCTTGCCAAGGGACATTAGTGCTGCAGCAGGGATTTGAACCCCGGACCCTTGTGGTTCAAAGTCCAGTGACTTATCCACTGAGCCACAACACCTCTACTAATTGGGTTTTTACAGACGTGTATTAATCAAATATGATTTTTTACGCCTGGGACTGACCTTTAACGTCATCATCCGAAAGACGTGGCAGTTATGTAGATTCATGTCTTGCCAAGGGACATTAGTGCTGCGACAGGGATTTGAACCCCGGACCCTTGTGGTTCAAAGTCCAGTGACTTATCCACTGAGCCACAACACCTCTACTAATTGGGTTTTTACAGACGTGTATTAATCAAATATGATTTTTTACGCCTGGGACTGACCTTTAACGTCATCATCCGAAAGACGTGGCAAATGTAGATTCATGTCTTGCCAAAGGACATTAGTGCTGCGGCAGGGATTTGAACCCCGGACCCTTGTGGTTCAAAGTCCAGTGACTTATCCACTGAGCCGCAACACCTCTACTAATTGGGTTTTTACAGACGTGTATTAATCAAATATGATTTTTTACGCCTGGGACCGATCTTTAACGTCATCATCCGAAAGACGTGGCAAATGTAGATTCATGTCTTGCCAAGGGACATTAGTGCTGCAGCAGGGATTTGAACCCCAGACCCTTGTTCAAAGTCTAGTGACTTATCCACTGAGCCACAACACCTCTACTAAATGGGTTTTTACAGATGTGTATTAATCAAATATGATTTTTTACGCCTGGGACTGACCTTTAACGTCATCATCCGAAAGACGTGGCAAATGTAGATTCATGTCTTGCCAAAGGACATTAGTGCTGCAGCAGGGATTTGAACCCCAGACCCTTGTGGTTCAAAGTCTAGTGACTTATCCACTGAGCCACAACACCTCTACTAAATGGGTTTTTACAGACGTGTATTAATCAAATATGATTTTTTACGCCTGGGACTGACCTTTAACGTCATCATCCGAAAGACGTGGCAAATGTAGATTCATGTTTTGCCAAAGGACATTAGTGCTGCGACAGGGGTTCAAAGTCCGGAAATTTATCCACTGAGCCACACCACCTCTAATCAAGAACATTGCAAGTGGAATTTACTTTTATTTTAATGCTAGGGGTAAATACAGCAGTGACTTAACTTTCTCCATACTAGAGAGTACATAGTATGCTGTACTGAAAAGTCAAGAGGAGTTATACCAGCTAGAGACGTGTTGAAAACACTTGGTTATGGTCTGGTTGAATATTCTACCAGACCATATTTTATCTACTTGTTGGTACATAACAAACCCATCTCATGACTATTTCTTATTGGATTTGAGGATTGGCAAGGTGTTTTTCAGCCCTCCCACTATTTGGTACCTCCAGAAAGCTAGTGAATGAGTTATATACTGAACCACATCTTATTTATTTCTACAAAGGGAACAAGTTGGCTCAGCCGGTAAAGCGTCTGCCTGTCGAACCAAAAATTGTGGGTTCGAGTTCAACCCAGGCAGATGACTGGAGCCTATGATGTGTGTTATCGTGCCCCTCTCCTGTTTCATAGACACAGGCTCTGGGCTTCAGTGGAAAACACTTGGTGTATGTGGTCCATGTGCACACCCCCAATCAGTGATATTGGGAGGGGATCAAGATCTGAGGGTTACAGTGATTCAATTCGCTTTTCGCCTCCCAGGCACAGGTGACGCCAAACCAAATTATAATAATTCTGATAATCACAGCATGTAGATCTTCCACACCTCATACTTCTGAGACGAGGATCTTATGCTTATCTGTATGCTGAAAGCACTCGATATTGGACCTCTTGATGTCTTTGAAGCCTGATCCTGATGAGGGCTCCTACAAGACTAATAATTAATAGGTTTTATCAAGTACACCCAACACATCTCACTGTATGAGAGGTTGGTTGTTATTGGTATACAGGAACTCATGTCCTGGTAGAAAGAGAGAAATTCATTTCTCTGTTCCAGTGGAACAATTTCCAAACACCATTTGCAGTCATACTGATGCTGATAGGTCCCTTTTGTTGATGCTGAGCTGAATAGCTATTGCCAAAGTATTTTAGATATCACTGAAAGCCCACATGGCATATTGTAAGTGATGGTTTGGTATAAAATGTGTTAGAAAACTGCAGAAGTTGATAATACATTGAATTAAAATTGCATGAAGAAGCTCCCTAGATTTTGAAACCACAACTGTTCAATTTTAATTGTAACAGTGAGATACCTTGTCGATGGATCTATCCACAAGATATCCTGTTCAGCTATGTTGTGTCTAGCTTTGCTTGGAGGTGACAGATGGCTGTCTTTTGCAGTTATAAACAAGCTCATTTATTCATGAATATTGAATATAAGGTTATGGCTGCATTGCTTTGGTCATGTAATGAGTAAAGAAGGGATGTAAATTTTAACCACCAGGGCCCCATTTCATAAAACTGGTTGTCAGCATGATCAGTAACAAACTTTCACATTTCTATGACAATATGCTCTCAGGCATTTAGATGCAAGAATTTCAGTATTTCAGTATTTATAATTAATTTCAGTATAAATGTCGCAACTTCTTATTAACAAACAAGTTTTATAAAATGGGGCCCTGTTTCAATTTCTGTCAAGATTTGAATGTTACTAAAAAATCCCATTTCAAACAACAAAGCCATTCCTATTAGGTGACTGTATTCCATTGCAACATGAAGATTAGTTGCAAGGAATACTATAATAATTCATTAATGAAAGAAAAGGACTAATGGTAAATTGAGTAGGAAACTTACAGGGAAGCAGCAGTGACAGTAGATCTAAACAAAGTTCTAAAAGTTTATAAGACTATGGATACTTACCTTGAAGTATGTAGAATACTCTTTGGGTATATTGTTTGCTCTTCCCAGCTCCACTCCCTGCCTCCCAAAGTTTATAGCCAAATGAATACATAAAATTGTGCAGGTAATTTATTTTTGTATTCTACATGCTTCAAATTCCTTCCAATCTATTCCTGCAATGAAGTATGATTTTTGACAGGCATAATGCTATCTACCGGACATGACTGTCTTACCATGCTGACCCCATGAAACCTGCTTCTCATCTATCCAGTGTCGAACCTGATGCCTGGGTCTTCATAATCCATGTGTCAAACAGCTTCCAGGAGAGAAGTCAGTGATTCCAAACAAAGAACTTCTTTCTACATCATCATCACATGGATCACGCTATGAAAGAGACAATCCTGAAAAGTTAGAACAAACAAGGAGAATATGAGTTCGTGTTCCAGATCTTGGAAATGAGGTAAGTGACCGCTTGGTCTTTAAGTAGGATATGGAAAAAGGAAGAAATAGAGAAAGAAAGAAAGACAGAAAGAAAAGAATAGAGACAGAGAGAGAACGAAAAGAAAGAAAAGTAAAGAAAGAAAGGAAAAAAGGAAAGAATAGAGACAGAAAGAGACAGAAATAGAGATAGAAAGGGAAAGAAGTAGAAAAAGAAAAGAGACAGAAAAGAAAGGAATAAAGAAAAGAAATAGAAATAGAAATAGAAATATAAATTTGAAATAGAGATAGAAAGAGAAGATAAGTAAAGGAGGCAGAGAAAGCAAAAGAAAAATGGATTGGGAGAGGCAGCAACACCCAACACTTCCCCTGCAAGGCCAGAGATAAGCACCTATCAAAGTTCTCAAGAGTGATCAGTTCCTCTGCAGACTGCAAGTATGAAAGAACGCTTTCCCATAGAAACCTCATAATAGTGGTAATGAGCAGAAAGATGCAGTCAACCTTTAGCAGGTTCTTCTGCTAAGTTCATGTGATGAAGAAATAGAGGTGTCCAGTGTGATGAGGTCCTATGTTTGTTGCTGGTAAGCTGAAGAATTTCTTCAAAGCTTCAATTATTTACTCGGCTTCAAGGGTACATTGAGCAGATGAAGATTTCACCTCATCATGAGCTGTGGCATCATCTCTGCAAATGTAGAGAACAATCTTACTGCTGATGCCAGTTATTACTCCTCTGCTGTAGATTGCTTGGAGTATTTAGTGTAATGAGGTTCTTTGATCAAGCTCCTCTGTGAGGAACATCTCCATACACAAGATAACTTGGAACAAGAAATTGTACCTTTCTTAAAATGTAGTAAATTTTCTTTCAGATTTTACAGGAAAGAGGAAAAATTAAATGCAAAATCAAGTAAATGGAAAAAGTACCTCTTTACTCTGTTGCAGTAGAAGAGGACCTGACATGTGTCCTTCCTTGAATTCTGGTAGCTCTGAACAGATGTATCCCAGAAGCACACTGCTTTCTTATACCAATTTTTTCCTCTCTATTATATATGTGGTACACTGCATAGAGATAATACTCAACATAGCCATTCTTACTACAAAGGATTTGGGTAGACCCTGGAAAAAATTCATCAGAATCTTATCAGAATCTCATCAGCTAGAGCATCAGAGAGCTATTATGTATGTTGCTCTGTGCCATTGCTTTAAACATGGATATAAGATAGTTGAAAAGCAGATTTAACCACATGGTTGATATTCTTTAGTTATTGTGTCTATAGCTCAAGGATGTCTAATTTACCATAGTAATAAGTCAGCAAGGAATTCAAAAGTTCTTATAATGAAGTTTTGTTATTCACTGCTGGCTGCAAAGAATTTTTGCTAGTTCCTCATACCTACTGAGTGGGTCACGGTATTGAGAGATCTTTTACCGTGACCACTCAGTACCGGCCAGAAATTACATTTCAGTGATTTCATATGCTTGTAGTACTAAACATGCCCTAAGCTAATAAGTCGATGGGAATGATTGTCAAAATGGATGGATTTGAGAATTTAATTTGTTTTTCTCGATCCAAAGCATAACTCGTATTTCATGAAGGTATCAGGATCTCTACAGTTAGAGCATCAGAGAGCTATTAAGTATGTTGCTCTGTGCCATTGCTTTAAAAAAGGACAGAAGATAGTTAAGAAGCAGATTCAACCACATAGTTATTGTGTCTATAGATCAAGGATGTCTAAAGTAGTGGAATTTACCATAGTGATAAGTCAGCAAGGAACTCAAAAGTTCTTATAAAGAAGTTTTGTTATTCACTGCTGGCTGCAAACAATTTTTTTTTAGTTCCTCATAACTATTTAGTGGGTTACGGTACTGAGACAACTGTTACTGGCCAGAAATTACATTTCAGTGATTTCATATGCTAGTAGTACTAAACATGCCCTAAGCAAATAAGTCGATGGGAATGATTGTCAAAAGGGCTGGGTTTGAGACTTTTCATTTGTTTTTTCTTGATCTATAGCATAACTCATATTTCATTTAGGTATCAGGATCTCTTCAGCTAGAGTTAGAGCTCATAGAGCTATTATGTCTGTTTCTCTGTGCCATTGCTTTAACCAAGAACATAAGATGGTTGAGAAGCAGATTCAACCACATGGTTGATATTCTTTATTGTGTCTAGGATGTCTCAATGATGTCTAAAGCAGTGGAATTTACCATAGTAATAATCAGCAAGGAACTCAAAAGTTCTTATAATGAAGTTTTGTTATTCACAGCTGGCTGCCTAGAATTTTTTGGTAGTTTCTCAGTGCAATCCATTTTAATGGACAATTGACTACATTAAAGTTTAGCTTCTTCATATAACCTCCCCCCCCCCCCCCCCACCACACCAGAAACAGTCTGCTGGGCATGTTACAAGCAGGTATCATTCTCATTGTTATAGGACTATCTATTATTTGACTTTTAAAAAATTCTCTATAGTGACATGGTTGTTTTTATTTGTAACATGTACATTCTTATTTATACGAATGTGAGCAGTGCATTCCCAATTTTAATGGAAAATTGACTACAGTAAGGTTTTGCTTCTTCACATACCCCCCCCCCCCCCCCCCCCCACCCACACACACACAAGAAACAGTCTGCTCGGCATGTTATAGGCAGATCTCTATAATGACATGGTTATTTTTATGGATGTATATTCTTGTCTAAACAACCTGTGAGCAGTGAATTTCAATTTTTAATGGACAATTCACTACATTAGAGTTTAGCTTCTTCATATACCCCTCCCCCCCCCCCACCAGAAACAGAGCTGCTCTGCATGTTATATCATTCTCATTGTTGTGGGCCTATCTATTATTTGATTTTATTTTAAATCTCTATAAGGACATAGTTATTTTTATTTGTAATGTGTACATTCTTGTTTAGATGCCCTGTGAGCAGTGCATTCTCATTTTCAATGGACAATTTGACTACGTTAGAGTTTAGCTTTTTCACATACCCCCTCCCCGAAACGTTCTGCTGGGCATTGGTTGATATAATATTCTTTATTGTGTCTATAGCTCAAGGATGTCTAAAGCAGTGGAATTTACCATAGTAATGAGTCAGCAAGGAACTCAAAAGTTCTTATAATGAAGTTTTGTTATTCACAGCTGGCTGCCTTGAATTTTTGCTAGTTCCTCATAACTACTTAGAAAGAGAACTGTTACCTGGACCACTCAGTACCAGCTAGAAATCAAATTTCAGTGATTTCACATGCTAGTAGTACTAAACATGCCCTAAGCTAATGAGTCGATGGGAATGATTGTCAAAATGGCTGGATTTGAGACTTTCATTTGTTTTTCTTGATCCAAAGCATAACTCATATTTCACTAAGGTATCAGGATCTCTTCAGTTAGAGCATCAGAAAGCTATTAGGTATGTTTCTCTGTGCCATTGCTTTAAACGTGGATATAAGATAGTTGAAAAGCAGATTCAACCACTTGGTTGATATTCTTTAGTTATTGTGTCTATAGCTCAGTGATGTCTAAAGCAGTGGAATTTACCATTGTGATAAGTCAGGAAGGAACTCAAAAGTTCTTATAATGAAGTTTTGTTATTCACTGCTGCCTGCCTAGAATTCTTGCTAGTTCCTCGTAAGTACTTACTGAGAGAACTTTTACCGAGACCACTCAAAACTGGCTAGAAATCGAATTTCATTGATTTCATTTGCTAGTAGTACTAAACATGCCATAAGCAAACAAGTCGATCGATGGGAATGATAGTCAAAGTGTCAGGATTTTAGACTTTAATTTGTATTTCTTGATCCAAAGCATAACTCATATTTCATTTAGGTATCAGGATCTCTTCAGTTAGAGCTCATAGAGCTATTATGTCTGTTTCTCTGTGCCATTGCTTTAATCAAGAACATAAGATGGTTGAGAAGCAGATTCAACCACGTGGTTGATATTCTTTATTGTGTCTAGGATGTCTCAATGATGTCTAAAGCAGTGGAATTTACCATAGTAATAATCAGCAAGGAACTCAAAAGTTCTTATAATGAAGTTTTGTTATTCACAGCTGGCTGCCTTGAATTTTTGCTAGTTCCTCACAACTACTTAGTGGATCACGGTACTGAAAGAACTTTTACCGGGCCCACTCAGTACCAACTAGAAATCAAAATTCAGTGATTTCATATGCTAGTAGTATTTTAACATGCCCTAATTAAATGAATTAATAGGAATGATAGTCAAAGTGGTCATATTTTGAGCATTTGATTTGTTTTTCTTGGTCCTAAGCATAACACATATTTTATTTAGGTATGGAAACAAACCTAAAGTATATAGCAGAAAAGGCCATTAGATAAAAAGGCATGTCTAAGAGTGAAAAACCAAACTATTTACATAAACAACTAGAATGGAATTTGATTAAGCCTAGTATTGAATCAGTCTACCATGCCTTTGTACTATGTATTATTTGCATGCTATATGTGGCAACTATTAATCCTAGATACCATTCCCTGAAAACTGAGATCACTGCGCCTTCAAGGAAATCTTATCAAATCCTCTTCTAGAAAGTCATGCTATTCTTCCAGTTCACTTTCAGAGGGGTTCCAAGGACTAGAGTTAAACTTTGTACAGCAGGACCAGTGTGGGCTATCGTCAAAAGCATGGGCATCATTTTTCCTCACTGTTGAATAAACTCAGCATAAAGTAGAGTAATCTATCACCCAGAAACTTATGTATTAAATGGATTTATATATGTATATGAGGGGTGGGATGGAGCACTAGACATAATGCTATGAGGGCACCAGACATATTGACATATAAGGCTCGAAGATTTAGCTGTACTGGGATTAAAAAAGACAGGGAGATAGGAAGGGCAACTTCGAGATAGAAGAAACAACTTTATCCAATGCCTTCCAGAACTAGTTGGTTGCTGTATTAGGCAAATGGGAATGACATGGTTATTTTTATTTGTAATATGTACATTCTTGTTTATACGACCTGTGAGCAGTGCATTAACATTTTTAATGGACAATTGATTACAGTAAGGTTTTGCTTCTTCGCATACCCCCCCCCCTACCCACACAAACACACACAAGAAACAGTTTGCCCAGCAATGTTATAGGCAGATCTCTATAATGACATGGTTATTTTTATTTGTAATGTGTACATACTTGTCTAAACAACCTGTGAGCAGTGAATTTCAATTTTTAATGGACAATTCACTACATTAGAATTTCACTTCTTAATATACCCCTCCCCCCCCCCCCCCCCCCCCATCAGAAACAGTCCGCTCTGCATGTTATATCATTCTCATTGTTATGGGCCTATCTATTATTTGATTTTTTTTAAAATCTCTATAATGACATGGTTATTTTTATTTATAATGCGTACATTCTTGTCTAAACAACCTGTGAGCAGTGCAATCCATTTTAATGGACAATTGACTACATAAAAGTTTCGCTTCTTCATTTACCCCCCCCCCCCCCCCCCACCCACACACACACAAGAAACAGTCTGCTCGGCATGTTATAGGCAGATCTCTTTAATGACATGGTTATTTTTATTTATGTATATTCTTGTCTAAACAACCTGTGAGCAATGAATTTCAATTTTTAATGGACAATTCTCTACATTAGAGTTTAGCTTCTTCATATACCCCTCCCCCACCCCCCCACACCAGAAACAGTCTGCTCTGCATGTTATATCATGCTCATTGTTATGGGCCTATTTATTTTTTTACTTTAAAAAAAAATCTCTATAATGACATGGTTATTTTTATTTGTAATGTGTACATTCTTGTTGAAATGACCTGTGAGCAGTGCATTCCTATTTCTAATGGACAATTGACTACATTGCCCCCCCCCCCCCCCCCCCCCCCCCCCCGGTTTCTATACCACTTTCTGTACCATTCAGGCCATAGAATCTGAAATGTTGGGGATTTTATTTCTGTAATTGAGAGCATTTAAAGTTTGGGTACAGATTTACAACAACAACAAAATACTTTTGCTTTATCAAAATTGATACTAGGACTTATCATTCAGTCACATGAATGTGGAAAAAGGAAACCATTTTCAGTGCACAGTGCAACAGTGCATCCAAGAAGTAAATCATAAAGAATACGAATATGAGGTACAAAATGTGGGATTTTGGAATGAAATTGACTCGTGTTGTGAGAAAGAATAGACCTAAATGGGCTAAGTGGACTCAGTGGAAGGAAGCAGTACCCTACAAAGATGTTGAAGGAAGAGTCCACAAGGTGGACTCGTAAAATAAGGGAAGAACCTACTGAAAACTTATGGAATAAGAATGGACCTATTGGGGCAATGTGGAATGAAGAGAAGCCCACCATGTGGACTCAAAGGAAGGAAGCAGCACCCTACAAAGACGTTAAAGGAGGAGTCTTCAAGGTGGACTTGTAAAATAAGGGAAGGACCCACTGAAAACTTATGGAATAAGAATGGACCTAATGGGGCAATGTGGAATGAAGAGGAGCCCACCATGTGGACTCAGAGGAAGGAAGCAGCACCCTACCAAGATGTTACAGGAAGAGTCCGCAAGGTGGACTCGTAAAATAATTGAAGGACCTACTGCAAACTTATGGAATAAGAATGTACCTAATGGGGCAATGTGGAATGAAGAGCAGCCCACCATGTGGACTCAGCAGTAGGAAGTAGTACCCTACCAAGATGCTAAAGGAAGAGTCCACAAGATGAACTCGTAAAATAGGGGAAGAACATACTAAAAACTAGTAAATGAGAATGGACCTAATGGGGCAATGTGGAATAAAGAAGAGCCCACCGTGTGGACTTAAAAGGACCTGGAAATATGGAATACAGAAAGCATATTGGAGATATTGAATATGTCACCATACAAGCATTAATTTATCAAACATAAACCTCTTGCCAAGGGTTTCAGCATTTCAAAATTCATATAAAAAAAGAGCAACAGATGTAATAGAACATACATTGATAACTGACAAGGTACTACAGAAATGAATGAGTATGTACTATACATTATCAAAAAGAGAGTTGCAATTTTAAAGTGATGTATGTACCTGATGTAAAACTGGAGGGAGGCTGGATGGGGTTAACTGTTTAGAAGCTGGGCGTGAGGAACTGATGGGAAGCTAGACAGGAGGAACTGGTGTGAGCTAGACAGAGGAACTGATGTGAACTGGATTGGAAGAACTGATGAGATGCTAGATGGGAGGAACTGTTGAGAAGTTGGACGGGAAGAACTGGTGTGAGATGGACTGAAGGAACTGGTGTGAACGTGACGGGAGAACTGTTGAGAAGCTGGACAGGAGGAACTGTTGAGAAGCTATACGGGAGGAACTGGTGTGTGATTACATCTGTTGCTCTTTTTTTTCATCCGGCCTGCAAGCGAATACAACAAACCCGACATCATAAACCTTGTTATCAACCATTAATTTAATATCAATATGGATGCTATTATTTGGTTAGATGGATTTTTTATTACTCTATGATTATATATCTATTTACTATGATTTATTGCTTTTTCTGGAGCATTCTCAAGGAAATGCATAAGAAAAGGTTCCTTTGCTCAAACCCATAGACATAAAATAAATTTACTTGACGAAAAGCAGCATGTGCGGATATCATTACGCGAATGGCATTAGGCCCTGCCTCTTTCAGATCATTTGAAGGGGCCGGTAAGGCGGTAAGCACCCGTTATGGTGGGATATCAATAACACTTGCATTATTCATAGCTCACATCAGTTTTATTGTGACACTTTGATTTATTGCACGCTGCACATTTGTTGTACGTTTATCCCGCATGCGGTTAGCTGATGGGCGTAATGCTTCAAAACATGTACAAGCACATGCTGCTTGTTAGAGGCATCTTAAAAAATGAATTATTCTTTTTTTGATCATGAATATATATATTGATGGTGCTTAGGCCGGTCTTCTAATAAATTTAGACAAAATGGCAGGGCTTTAGGAGTCTCGGTCAAACCCTTGGAATTTGTAAAATCATCAATAGTGATCTGCCCATTGACTTGTTTGGTAACATAATCAAGTTTCTTCTTCAATTGTTCCTCCTACTTGTATACTATAATCCTAGGACAATCTGTTTCATGTCTCCATGTCCCTCTACTTGACATTCAGCAAGATTGCCATCTAAGGAATATTTGCAAGGTCTTTCTTTTGACTTTCAAGGAAGACAACCTTCTTTAACTTACTTTTAGTACAAGAAATGGTACCATATGTCTTATTTTCAGAATGATGAAAACTTACTAAGTCTGAATCAGTATGGAAAGATCCAGGAAAGCTGGGCCAGCGTGAATTTTGACTGCAAAATAAAGGACAAGAAAGAGTGTTTGCTTCAGTTACCATTGAGGCAGGTGATTATAATGGGTTCCCAGAAAAAGCGGAATGGTGGCTTTTCAGTACTTTACCTTCAGAAAGTAGATAATCTTTTTACTTCAGTAGGTAAATATCTTCTAGCAAAGAGAATGATACCAAGATCATTAAATTTGATGAAGTAATTTGGATTCTATGCCTGTTTCTTAAAATACAGTAAATTTTGAATTTCCCATGTTTGTTGCGATAGTGGAGAGGGGAATTGTGTCGGGAATGGCCTTTCATATGGCATGTGTATGGCATGTTTTGGTGCTTACATGCATCAGTGGACTTCCCTCAATCATCGTATTATAAAAGGCCATTCCGACACAAAGCTACTCTCATCAGTCGCCAAAAATTTGAAAATGACCGTACTTTAAGAAATGGGCATAGAATACAAATTACTTCACCAAATTCAGTGATCTTGGTATCATTTTCTTCGGTAGACAATGCTTTACCCACAGATGTAAAAATATCATTTACTTTCTGAAGGTAAAGTAATGAAAATTCACCGTTCCGCTTTTTCTGGGACACCCGGTAATTAAGAAAAGCAGTGAATATAATCTCATACAAATCATCTTTTTTATGAGAATTTAATTACATGGTACTCATCTTTTAATGAAAAATTAAAGTAAGTGTAATCTGTGGACCTAAAAATGTCTTGAATATAAATTGTTGATAGCATTAAGATTAGTTGAATATACATCCAAGAACTTGAATTATTATACCTATTTTAACAAGGGTGATGTAGATGTGGAATGATACTACATAATCAAAGAAATATATATTAAATCTGTCTGTGAGAAAACATATTCTAAATTGTTTGAAGAGATAAACCCAGAATTTCATGATGCACTGTTTCTGTGCATTGAAAACAGAAAATGAACTAGAAATAATTCAAAATGATATAAATAATAATAATATATGCAATTTGTTAGGCGCCATATCCATCTCGTAAGAGATGCTCAAGGCGCACAAGTGAAGGGGGGCAAACAAAATTACAAGTAACAGAAAATGAACTACTTCAGTTCATTTGAGCCATCTTTGAACAGGCTAGATTTCAATGGGTTAATGAGGACCCACTGTTTCACCCTCCATGCGCTCTTAATCGCCAATTGGTATTCCATTGGGGCAATGGGGACCTATTTGTTTCAATGGATCAATTTTATATTTCAATTGGTATTTCAAGTGGTATTCAATGATTTCAAACTATGTGTGTCGTTTTTAGAAAGATGAAATGTTTATCTTTGCTGATGCATTGTAAACATTTCCATGTAAAAATAGGTTTATAGCCAGTAGTGACTATATTGTACTTCCCTTGCTTTTCTACCCCTTAGCTGAGGACATTGCACCATTACATTTTTTTCTACATTTCTTGTATATACAGTTAAAATTATTTATACCCCTCTTAATTTTGGGGTATTTTACTTTTTTTCTCAAGGATGAATGGCAGTGTTGACCCTGACATAATATCAATTATCCCCAGTCAATTTATGGTGATGCAGGAATTACTTCATTCAGCATAACAATTGATATGTAGTGATAATCACTTTTCAACCTTCTTGAATTATTCATACCCCAGACAAATATAAATTTAAAACAAAGGATTCGTTGTTACTCAAGCTTCCAAACCGTATTTTGAATTGACACTACCCATGAGAAAGTCTTCTCTGTGACATTCGTCCATTCTCTGTTGCCATGGCAACCTTCACTTGAGGACCCAGGCCTTCTTAATTGTTGCACAGGTCTTCATCACTTTCCTCACTTTCTAAGTAAGATGGGAGTGTGGGCAAGGGGGTCTAGCTACCACCCTAGAACTACAATATTGATGTCCAAGATGCACATGTTGTTCAAGCTACTCAATATGATTTGAACTTAGGGGATGATAGAGCCTATTCTTGGGTGTTATCCAGGGAGACCAGCCTCACTTAAAGTAGATATTCATTGATTTAAAAACTGACTCAGTTTTCATAATTGCGTAGGTGAAGCTTAGATTGAACAAGTTTGTCAAAATACAGCGCTTAGAAATATTTGAAGTATTAATTATTATCAATTAGCAGGCGCTAAAATACAGCCCCGACATAGCACCTGAAGAGCTCTCCAAACACCGCTGAGATGTGTGACGTCACGGGCGGGATGTTAATTACACAAGCAGACGATGTCCCATAACATTTCATTAGCATCAGTCTAAAGGTTTAATCTATTATTTTCCCTAAACCCCGTGCATGGTGTCATTTAGATGGAAAATGAGGCGTTACAGTGATAAGGGAATCAACAAAATAGACGCAATTGCATTTTCAGCTGCACACACTGTGCTATGTTCGGCGTTTCAAGAGGGAGCGACTACCGTCCATGCAATCATTCGGCGGGCTTTTCAGTTTGAAAGTGTGATATCTTTGATTGTTCATTAACTCTTATCCTGTATATTTACAAAAATGAGATTTCAGTTATAAGAATTGGTTACATTTCCCTTTTATAATGGTGTAAAAATGAGCACGTTTAAATACACTAAATTCTTTATTATTTGAGAAATAATTGCACTGCAATTATGTTCATTCTGTATGGGAAGTCGTCTGCTTGGACAGGGTTGAACCAGTTCGTGACGTCAATAAAACATTATTTTTTTGGCGAATCGCTCCTATGTCACAGATGCTGGGAGGTGGTTTTATTTGTATCATTTTTAAATTACCTGATATGTAGTTGATGTAAAACTGATACGATTGCTATCTGTTAGCTTTCCAGCTTGTAGTGATACATCGTTTGCCATATTTGTGATTTTCTTTGAATGTCTACTTTAAGGTCTCTTTGAGAATTTTATTGAATATTTTGGGTTTATTCTTCATAGATATGATAGGGATGGTCTTTTTTTCATTTTTCAAAGCAAAATGTAAAAAGATTGACAGGGGAATGAGTAGATAAAATACCTAAACAGGTTATTGTAGCCCCTCTTTAAGCCTTATGCGCAAATAAACACACAAAAAAGTCCAAAGAATGAGAAAAAGTTTTTGTGCAATGGTCATTCTGGTTTGTTCATCTTGCCATAGAAAATAATATTTCTTATTTGTATATAGATTGCCTGAATCCATTTTTTAGTTTTAAGAAGAAGTATAAGCTTCCAAAGGTGTCCCTATAAATATACTTTCAAATGTTGACCGTTTCAGAAAACAAAATCAAGCTTTGTGATATGGAAACTTATGTTAAAATGGGCCTCTTGTTTTTTGTCTTTCCTCTTTTTGTTGTTTATTTTTACAAAATATATAAGCAATTGTATTTACTTACACTCTACAGGCTCAGACTAGAGGTCATCCTCCGAATCAGAGGCTGCATCATCCCCTGCTGTGATCTTGTCTGAAAAGATAGAACATAAAGAGCTACTGTAAGTCAATTGTGTCTCCATTGGTTAAGGAATGCATAATCTTTAAAATTCTTCTTTTGGTCTATCAGCGGAACAGCACCCGATTGCATTGAGTCTCTAGTACACCAGAACCAACCTGCACGCACCCTACAATCTTCTGGGGAGATTGAGCATTTGCTTATGCCGGACCAGCCCTGTGGAATTCACTACCACATGAGCTGAAGAACTCAAATTCTTCGACATCCTTTAAGGGCAATCTTAAATCACAGGTACTAGGATCTGAAGACAAACACTTATTCGTTTGTTATATGGTTAAACATTCTTTTTTTTAAAGCACCTTGAGCATTTAACCAATATGGGAAATGACCCTATAGAAATCTCATATTGTTATTATTATATGGTGTGCACATATTATTTTTAGACACTGTCAATTTACAGAGATTTTTTAATGTTAACCAGAGAGATTATAGGGACGGAGGATGTCTTTTTCACCTGCATGTGGATATTTGGTCAGTAAATTTGTTGACCCTCAAGAGGCCAGCATGCCTCCACCTCGCTCCCTTCATATTTGTATATGTCACAATATGCTTATGGAATTTCTATTTTGAAATTTCAATTTTTTTCCAATTGCAAAAAAATAAGATGTAAGCATGCAACATATAAACATACAAATGTAATTATCAGAGAAGTGAACTAATTAATCTTAAAAGCCTTCCCCACTTGCCCACTATTTAGTCTTTTAAAACATAGAAATATTCCTTTCTATTTTCTTGGCTGTTTTTAAAGGAAGGTTTATGTAAGATCCAGATTTAAGAAGTACTTACAGTGCTGTTTACAGTAGGGGACCACGTAGCGCTTGGTGGCGTCCCTGCTGCACTGCCTTCCGGCCCTGGTGTGCGCCTGGCAGCGATACGGGCGAAGCGCTACAAGCTCTTCTACCCTGTTTTAGACAAGATGAAATAAATAAATTGGTATTGTAAAGGATCAATACAGATGAGATTCTGATTTGACAGGTACATTCTCAAGTTGTTTGGTCATTTAGTTTCCCATCCATTTGCATGAATTGTGGTTATATATGAATTTCACCTCAGCTATATGCTGCATATTTCATGTAAGATGTACGTCTACTGATTTAATACAGTGCTCAGATATATGTGATCTGTAACATATGTAATATGATATATGGGATTGTGCTATGTAAGGATGAGTGCATGCACAAATGAATGAATAACTGAGTGCAAATCCACATGATTAGATAAGTAGGCCTCATATAGAATATTTTTTATTTCTTGTTGATTTTTTAGTTTTGGAAATTAATTGCTTCGACCAAAAGCTACATAATTATACAAAAATTATTTTACAGAATCCTGAGGCTTATGCCTTGAAGGAAACTGGTAACACTGATTAATGTTTTAAAAATTTATCATATATAATTCATTTATGCTTGAATTAATGTTAGATATATAATTATTGATATGTTAAAGTATGAATCAAAACAGATATTATTTATTGGGCTAAAAATGGAGAAAACTATTGCAGTTTCAAAGCAACTTTGACACAAAAGTTATTGGCGAAAAAATGCTTGATATAGATGTTTCCAATTCCTTATTTTTCATATCTAAATGAAGTTATGGCAAATGTAAGCCACCAACAGTTTTGTATGGCCGCAGTGTTTTGTGATTATGAATGTTCTACCCATCAAAACAAAAACTATTATTGTAGACCAGAAACAATTTTACCAGTTACCTTTAAAGATGTATTTTGTTTTAGAGTGCAATTATTATGCAACAATATAACATAGAATGGATTTTTGCTTAGACATTGCTTGAGATGTCATGGGGATCTTTTTTTTAATCAGTGACCACTGTGTTTCTTTTTAAGATATACAATTGATTGTAAATAATTTTTGTGTAAATAAATCTTTATTTTAACCCTAAAACAAGCCTGGTTTGGGGGTCTGTGCTATGGGGGGCATTATGCAAAAGTAATCATACATGTATGAATTTTGGCTAAAGGCATAATTAGAATTGAAATTATCCATGTAAGAATTTTGGCTAAATCATTTTCAAGCATTTTGGGGGTCTGACATGCAAGTACAAAGTCCTGCATAGCTTTGGAAACGCATACCGGGTGTTGCAAATTTTATCTCAAATATGCGCGGGATCCAAATGAAAAGAATTATGAAACATCGCTGCAGGAAGTTTGCTTGAAATGTCGAGAAGAGCCACTGTGCCTCCCGCCCCCCTCGGGTGGGTCAGTTAATACAACAGCTTGCCATACAATGTTCAGGTAACAGGTATCTGCCTATTGTGGACTTAATCTGTTCATTGGTATCTACTTTTAACATTTGAAAAAAATGCTGTCTTACAAATTTTTACCTTAAATCATTGTGAAGAAGTTAAAAACATATTCATGATTTCAATTTTTTTTTATAGAAATATTATTATTCAATTTTTTTTTCAAATTTTTACACACTTTGTTAAATCTCCTCTAACTGACTGAAAATATAGAATACATAGAAAAAGGTCAGTTTCAAATATATTTTAAAAAAATTATACTCACTCATCATCTGTGAGGGGAGCCCGGTGCTGCCAGCACCACCTGCTCAGGTGACGGGTCTTGCACTTACAGCGCTCACCGGACTTGGTACGACACACGCACCTATGGGAGACTAGGGCCCAGGGTCCAGCGTTGACATTGACGGGTACTGGTGGTCCCTGTCCCGCATTTGGTACAACTGTAGCCATGTTGAAGCTGTAAAGAAGAACAATGTCCATGAATAAAGATTACATATTTCATGATTTCCATCCATTTATTCTTCACACCGCCCCCCCCCTTCACAGTGGCATATGGGGAGCGATAGAAGAGAGTTAGCATACTCATTTCAAGATGTGTCCCACCACCACCACCTCCCTCCTACCACCCATACCATCTCTCTCCCAGCCCAACTTTCTGATAAACAGCATGTCTCAAATATTATGTGCTTGTTTTGAAATGATTAGTTATTCTTGTTTTGAGGCCTTTGCCATACTGTAGATATATGTTACAAGAAGAAAGAATTTGGTAAAATGAATGGAAACTGGAAAACAAAAATAAATGAATGTACTTACATCAAAATAAGCAATAGCACTCAGTAACTATATAAACCTGCAGGGCAAAGAGAAAAACAAAAATATGTTTTTAGAATTTTAGTCATGCTTATTCAATCCCTTTGATTGGGAGCAGAGTTATATCCATAAACTAGGAGTGTTGAAAATAGGTGCATTTTATTTATCTTTTTAAGGGTCTCAGAATATGGTTTGAATGTTCAGTTAAGCTTTATCATATTTTCTGCAATATGAAATGTAGAAAACTGCAAACAAATTTATTTTTTCACTAGTAAGTTGTGAAAAGGCATTGGCCAGCCTCTTGTGTGATTTCCAATGTGTTGTTGAAACAAAAGAATGTGGCAGCAGAAATGTCCTCTGGATAGCATTACTCTTTGGTGACCAGACATTTGCTCCTGTGACAATTGCTCCTGCCTTAATTTCTCCGAATACATACGGTTAGGCTTAGGATTGCAATAAGGGTTTTGCTTCAGAATAAGTGAGGATAAGAATTAGGGTTAGTGTTAGGTTTGGGGTTATGTTTGGCATAGGTTTTATGTTTGGCTTAACATGCAGATTTTCTGTGGGAGCAATTGTCACCAGAACAAATGTCATGGAACCTACTCTTCAAATGCCCTTGTGTTCAAAATAAACAGCTTGTGATCACTATAGGAGGACAATCTGATCAGATTTTGACTTCATGTTTTAGTCTAGTTAACACATTATCTCAACCATTTGAAATATTGGCTTCAAACTTGGTACTTGTATGCTTTACAATTATGCCTTACGAATTATGTATGTAATGTAGGTCAAAGGTCATAGGGTCAGAAAAGTATTTGAAACTGTTCACAAATTTTATGTTTTCATGACAACTTGAATAAATGGCAAGTATTTTAGTTAAAGGTAAATGAAATATATTTTTTTGAATAATTGTCGATTGCACACATTCAAATTGTTTGTTTGCTTAGTGGGTTTTTGATGACGAATGCATAAAAGGATTTTCGAGGAAAAGTTCTCCATTCTGCTATCTCATTAACAAGTAGAATATTTTAGGTAAACTAAGCATGAAACTCATAAATGTGTCTTGTTCGGATCCCTAAAATAATAATAATGAGAGCATTTGTAATGCGCTCCATCGATCTATAGTAAACAATTCTGAGGCACAGAGGGATATCAGAAGTGAGATAGATAAGATAAAGACAGAGAAAGAAGGGAAAATGCATAATGTGTAAATTAAAGAAAATAAGATGTATATGTCAACATGTATTATAATTATGAGACTCTTTTTGAGTGCTTCCATTGTATACCTGCCTGTACCATGATCGATGTTGATATTGTAATTGAATGATTATATTCTCTTTTTTATTTTCTATCAATAAAAACAATATTTTGATTTGTGAGTCATGTATTAATTGTCATCTTTGGTAAATTCTTTTTAGCTTGCCGTCCATTATACCCACCATGAAGAGATTGTGGTAATGACCCCAAATTCTACCATACAGATACATCTTCATTTTTAGAAAATGAAAGGGGAAATCTAATTAGTAAGTTTGAGTCGTAACAGATCAGGGAAATTTGTTTCAAATTTTGTAAAAATGAAATGTTGAATATATAATTGATCAAACACAAATTGTGAGAGTCCAAGAGAGAGAGAAAGAGAGAGAGAGAGAGAGAGAGAGCAGAGAATATAGAGAAGAGTTATGAAGGAAGTGAGATATTGAGAGGAAGAGATAAGGAATTGGATTTTTAAAAGAGAAAGGAATAAACCGAAGAAGACATAAAAGAATATAAATGCATACCGGTAAATTGAAAGGAAGTACACACAGAGGAGAGAGAGACAAGTGAGAGATGGATAGGAGAAAGAGAGAAGAGGGATATTTAGAAGGCGAGATTTTAAAGAGAAATATCGAGGGTTTAGTGCAACAAAGGGCTATCTTCATTTTTCGGTCAAAATGAGGTTTTGATATCAAATTGATCAATAAGAGACCAGGAACCCATCGGTAATAATGGTTTCTACACCAAACTCTGCTACAGCAGGTTATCACGCAAAGTAGGCATGGCCATCTGCATTAAACCAGTGTTTACAACATAACTTCATTCACTGTCATTGCAAGTTTTCTCAAAATTGTCAAAAACACAGATAGCCCTTTGTTGCCCTAAACCCTCGATATATTGAGCAAATGGAGAGAAGAGAGAAAAGGAGAAATATATCAAGGAAGTTTATGTTTCTTCTTAGCAGAGCACAAATGGGGTGATTGAAATAGCTTCAACCATATCACTATTAACACGGAGAAAAAAAATATATAACAGGCGTACCAAAGACCATTATAGCGTATAAATCTTTATGATGATGCAGGCCTGCATATCTGCCGCATGGCAGTATATCAGCATATCGGGGGGGGGGGGGGGGGGGGGGGTTCGGTCAAAATGAGGTTTCGATATCAAAATGATCAATAAGAGACCAGGAAACCATTGCTAATAATGGTTTCTACAGCAAACTTTGCTACAGCAGGGTATCACCCGAAGTAGGCATGGCCATCAGCATTAAACCAGTGTTTGCAACATAACTTCATTGCAAGTTTTCTCAAAATGGCCAAAAACCAGATAGCTTTTTGTTGCACTAAACCCTCGATACACATGATTCAATGATAAAACATAGCTACAATCTCAAACATTGAAAGGCTTACTACTTGTGGGTTCTGAAGCAGATTCTGCTTTGTCAGCATTGTTTGACAGTATATGACACTAAATTGTTCATCTGACATGACACGCCTGCGAATTATATGGAAACATCTACAGCAGGGCAGTACGGATTTAGCATATGTTCTTCAAAAAGTTTTTGTGCCCTTTTGAGATCGAGCAAAAATGTAGTTATATGTTGGCTTTCGCTTCATACAAACTAACTTTCACTATTGTTTGACGACACACTTCTCGATAAAGAAAAAGTTTGAACTTTGAAGAACAATTCTAACGGTGACATTCCATTTTTATAAATCCCCCCTTTTTTTTAAGATCTAAAGCCAGAATCTCAGTTGTATGCAGCAGAATCACATCAAATGGTCCCGCAAATGATGCTTTCCATTCTTAAGTCAAGCTGAAACTTATATATAATGCGAATCTGGCAAAATATTGTTTGATTTATAACTGGTATACTAAAGAGTATCAACATTACGCTATGATTAAAAGAGATGGCGCACACATACTTTGTTCACTCACTATAAACCTACACCAGTGACTGGTAGCCAAAGAAGGCGCCAGACGGAATTGGTTTCACAAGGTAACAGATCCAAAACTACGTCATACTGAAAATTGTATACAATAATCACTCTTACATAAATTAATGAATAATCGACACAAATAAACAAGGTACGAAAAGGCAGTAGAACATAGGGTATTACTAGACAAATGAATAAAGAACATGATAAAAAATATGCAAAAAAATACCTCAAATAGGCTCTAATAAGTATGGATATGTATCATACTGATCTTTGGTAATGCTTGTAGTAATTATGAGAACTGATTAACGGTTACATTCAAAATACAGTCGTATAATTCAATTTATACGGAAGGACAGAAATTTGTTGGTACTTACTCTATGAAGACCAAACGCAGATTGAGCGCGAAGGCTGATCTTCTCATCATACCCCCGAGTCTCCGGAGACATCTTTTGTCGAGCTTTAATTGACTAGCACTCTTAATCCACCTGAACTTAAATCCTTTTCTTCTTAATAGTAGCTCTTGATGATTTAAGATAAAGCTTTTATTTCTTCGTTGACAGGACTGAGTTGACATGAAAAGCTTTTTGACACCATTCAAGTTTGTCCCATTCAAAGTGAGAAGCCAGATTGGAGTTGACGTTTTAGCGAGCAATAAACGGTTGACAAGCATAGGTCAGATTCAAATTATGCAAAACAAAGATCTTCAATCACCCTTAAATAATTTTTGTACAAGTTTTATGCTCCCTTTATCTATATATCAGTTCTCCCCCTCTCTTTCTCTTTCTCTCTCTTTCTCTCTCTCTCTCTCTCTCTCTCTCTCTCTCTCTCTCTCTCTCTGTACGCCTCTCCAACTTTTTTTGGATTCCAAGTCTCCTCCGACCCTTCCTCATCCACTCTCTCTCTCTCTCTCTCCTTTTCTTTTCTTTTTTCTTGTTTCTGTCCTTCTCTAGTCTATTGGAGCGCTTAAGTACTTATATTATAGAAGAGAATTTTCTGAAGTAAATTATAAAAGAGTCAGCATCCATCACCACGTGGTTCAGTGATGTCCACAGACTGGCACCTAGACCGTTTGACATCATACGCCGATGCCAGCGAAGGAGGAGAACAATTCTTGTTAGGGAGCGTCACATTCTGATAAACCACTTCAATGGAATGGAACCTGTCACCCAGGTGGCAGATTGGGATTCAGTTCAGCTTAAATGATATTTATTTATTTACCAAAATATGTCAAGTTTGCATCAAAATATAATGGAAGGCAACAAGCCCAAAAGCATTAAGCTTGTGGCGAGGGAGCCAGATAACATTTGCTCTCACAAAGACTGATACATGTATACGTGAATTATGTAAACAAACTTAGTTTGGAAAATACTACTACTAAAAATACTACTAATATATTTTGTTCTTTCTTTCTTTTACTAGGGCAGCCCTCTTAACATAATCTGGTCTTGGAGCTTGTCCAGTGGTCCCCCTATTCATCACAACAAGTAGAGTTAGGCGAAATGTGACAGGAAAAATGAATAATCACTTGGAAGTATGAAGTTGTACATTTCGACGACGTCCACTTTTAAATTCATCTTGGCTAATGAAATGTAGGCCTACCAATTTTTTTTTAAGTAATTGCTGTTAAATTGCTACTTGCTCACTCTTGTTAGATATAATTTTAATAAATTTTAACGAATGACTACAAATAAAAACAAATCCATTGCGTTTTGCTCCATTCAATGACCTTATTTCACAGTCAGTCGTGTTCACACTAGTCGAATCTTCATCTCTGTCTTCTTAAGTGAGTAATGATAGCCGAGCCAGGCGTTCCAAACCACACCTGATGCGTACTCCGTTGTGGTGCCGTTCAGATACCGACCATTGAGATTGGAACTATGGCAACTTGTATACCACCACGCTCCAGTGTACCTGACGGCACAGTTAACACCAGCACTGACGTCGTTGTCACGGTCCCTGGTAGTAAAGGGGTAACCGGAATGACCAGATAAACTATTACCTATATGTGGGTATAGAACGAGAAAAAGAAAAAGAGGGGGACAGAGAGAGAGAAAGAGAGAGAGAGAGAGAGAGAGAGAGAGAGAGAGAAGAGACGAAGAGAGAGAGACAAAGAGAAAGAGGATAACTGTTTGAGTACGAGATCAGAGGTTGCTCGATCTCCGTCTGCGTCGACACCATTCGCAACTTCTTTGATGTTGGACATTGTTGTGATCTCTAAAATACTAGATTAATCGCCGATGAACAGCATTGATCTAAGAACATCATCATGGAAGATTCATAGTGTTTGACTTCTAATTTATAGCCATTATGTTTATAGAATATGCAAATATTTCCCCCAAACATTAATTGAGCAGTCATTGAGTGACAAACGCCGAAATGCGAGTGCAGGCAAATACTTCGAAAACGGTGTAAAACGCAGAGTGAATATGGTAAAATTCTTCAGAGTCAACCTGTTAATGATGTATATTTTTAGAAAATAATCCGGCGGCTCAATTTCCTGAATGAAATAACTTGCAAGCGATTATCAAATGAAAAAATATCAAATGAAAAATAAATACATGTATATATCTGCGTCACCATTTTTTTAAATCATAGAACAACAACACACTTTCCAGATACTCTGTACAATGAACGCATGTTCCCTCCTTCCTCTTATGAATTACCGTAAATTATTCAAGTCAAATTTACAGCTCGGGACCTCGCTATAAGAGCGGTGTTTATACAACAAGCTCTCATTACAGCATAATAATTCTGCTGCCCCCACTATTGTATTCTATTGTTTTTCAGACTCTCATGATAACTAGGTTTTTGTCTCAAAGAGTATATTATGATGTTCAACTGTACTGTTGTGATGAATAAAGACAAAATGAATAGTGCTATATGTTACTGGAGGTTGATGATATTGGTATAATATACATACCTGCATCACCGGAGTAATCACCAGCAGTCATTATGTAATTACCGCCCTCATTGCCAATGATAAAACTACTGTATTGAGCATAGCGGGTTTGTCCCTCGAAGTCTTCGAGATCTACCCTTAGTTCGTAAGTCTTCTGAGTTGAAAGGCGGTGGATCTTGTCATTACCCAGCCAGTGTTCACCGGAGACACTTCCAAAACCGTATTTATAATCGGAACAGTAGAGATAGAAATCAACAGAACCATCTTGCCCGCGCTGAAATATATTTGTCGTCAAAATCTAGTTTATGTGAAACAGAGAAAAGCAACTAAAAATGAGAAACCAAAAATTCCGAGTTTTACCTGTGTTGCATGCATATCCTTTGATGCCGACATCACATGAGCATCCATACGGATCAGGTAGGCAGAAGAAATAAGAATTGCAGAAGTCGATTGGGTCAGAGTCCCTATAAGTACATTTGTACTCACATTGATATCCAAATCGATTACCGCCACTGGGTCTGCAAACTTAACAGTATAATCAAATTCAAATGATGACATAAATTCAAAAGACTGTATCAAAGGTCTTGCTTAGGTCTAGAAACAGTCCCATCATGACTTCCATGACTTCAGATTTATCGAAAACATGATCAACTCGCCGAGTAAAGCAGAGAATACAGAGTACTTGATTTTGCATACATGTGCTACACTTGATGACGCAGCCCTGTAAATAGGTCCGGATGTAATCCCTCTAAAACATTCTTATCGAAGATGATGCAATGTTTGAAAAAAATATTCACATAAAATCATTGTGACATATCAAATCAACATTTTTGTTGAGGAAGAGAATATTTTTGTTGAGAAAGAGAAATTATTGGCGCTTCAGATGAGCCCTTTTGGACGCTGGAATTGGTCTTAGTCAAAATTTATAGAGACCTATATTCAATGGTATAAGGCGAAGAATAAAAACTTTTCAAGTTTATTGCTTGTCTGATTTCAGGCCATATAAAAGAAAATCAAGCAGCAAAATGTGCCTTAATACTTTCAGGAAATAAAGACAAATTTTGTTTGATCTAGTGATGATGTAATCCTGAGAAGGCTCATTCTTAACATCGATTTTTGGTGATTTTTTTTTTTTTAACTTTTCATTTTTAACACATAGTCCTATGGGGAAATAATTTCGGGGGGGGGAGGGTTGTTCACTGTTTAGATGTTTTGTTTTTTGTTTGGTTTTTTTCTCGAATTTTTGTTTTTGCTTATGTGTACCATCCCTACTTTACCTCCAAAATTAAGCAATTTTCTACTGGTAGTAACATCGTTCAATACATTTTTTTCAAAGAGAGTGTATGTTCTTATGAAATACGTTTGTATATACCCACTAGTCATTTTTATACTGAGACAGGTCTTTGACCATGATAAATGACTATATTGATATAAAGATCGGGTCGATTAATGTACGTGGGCTAGGTAATAATTTTAAAAGACGCTGTGTATTCAATTGGATACGGAATTCTGATCATCATGTTATATTCCTGCAAGAAACACATTCCATTGCTTCTGTAGAGAAAAGACGGTGTCAAGATAGGGGGATACAAGATAATATTTAGTCATGGTCGCTCAGATAGTGCAGGAGTTTGTATGCTTTTTAAACCTTCCGCAAATTTTGATATTTTTATACACATACTGATAGTAATGGACGTATTCTTCTAGTGATAGTAAAGATTAATGATAATCCAGTCACCATTGTCAATATTTACGGCCCAAATAGTGGCGATGGTATGTTCTTTTCAGATCTACATGAATTAATTTGCGAATATGGTGAAGAGCCTTTTATATTGGGGGAGATTTTAATACTATTTTGAACCCAAAGCTAGATAAATTTTGGAGATTAATACAAAATCACATTAACTGTCATAATGCTATCAAAAATATAATTTCAGATTTTGAATTAATCGATATAGGGAGACATCTCCACCCTACTGCACTAAAATATAGTTGGATGTCTCACGATTGTAAAAGTGGAAGTCTTTTAGATTATTTTTTGATGTCTCAAAGTTTGATACAGTCTGTTAAAAAGTGTGAAATTACCTTTGGATATAAAACCGACCATTTATTTGTTTCCCTTCATTTGGTAACACTGGTTATGAAAAGAGGCCCAGGTTTCTGGAAACTAAATACTTCACTACTGACAAACGCAGATGTTGTTGAGACAATAAGAGAAGAAATCAGGAAAGTTTTAACTGGAAATGCAAAATAAGTGGCGTCAAATACTTTTTTCCCATATCTTGAACTAAGAAAGAAACAAGCTGCATGCACCTTCGGAGATAATGGAGAAAATCTGAAATTGTGACCTATGGACAGTTTTCCACAAAGCCTGCCATTTTGAAGCGATAGTGCCAAAATAATGAGGATTGACTGACATAGGAAGTAAATCAAGACTTTTCAAATGCAACTTTCTTATTTCTTAACCGATATTGATCTTACGGCGTTTGTTTGTTTGTTTGTTTGTTTGTTTGGTTTTTTTTGGGGGGGGGGGGGGGGCAGATTGCTTCTTTCTGTCCTCTCTTATTTTGATTTGTCCCCGGGGTTTCCTTCTTAGATGCGACCCAACAAACGACATCACCGGCGTAAATGCACTTTGAGGAGTGGGGGGGGGGGGGATGATCGACTTTTTCCCGATTTTTCTTTTCAGTCGAACTCACACTTAAGTAGGAACACACACTCTCACCCACCCGCACAGACCCCCTTACACACATTTTAAATTTTATTGAGTGAGCGAGCCCAATATAACCACTTTTCTGGTTTTTAATCCCATTTTCAAATAGAAATACTAAAATATGATGGTCGTTTATGACAGATTATCAAAAATTTTACTGATTAATTAAAATATCATTTCTTCCTTAAAAAATGGGGGATATTTGTACACACCATACCCCCTCCCCTCGAAAAAGTGGGGGATAATATCCCCCCCCCCCCCCCCTCATCCCCCGGGATTTAAGCCAATGACGACATCAAACGAAACGTCTTGGCCAAAGAAGTATAAAAGATGTCCGCTCTGTGGTCTCGGCGCATGCCAAGCGCGCCGGAAGCAGTTTGGGATGAGGGGGGGGGGGGGGGGGTGGCAAAGGCATCACAGGGCGCTCACCTTTTTAGGCGCTCATGTCTTCTCGATCACCCCTAATGTAACACACACACGCTCACCCAAAACGCTCCGAAGAATACATAGATGCATATTTACACTCTACACAACAATACATACATGTACACTTAATATCTAGTCAAAGACACCTGCACTTAGGTAAAGCACCGGTATTGACGACATTTCGGGGGGGGGGGGGGGGGATTACAGAACTATGCATGATCCCGGGGGGGGGGGGGGGTTCCCCTCCCGCGAGGAAGCTTTGATGTTTCTTTGTCATCGGTCCTTGTCTGCTCTTTCTCTTCCAACGTTCTCTCGATCACCGTTTTTCTCTTATTTTCTTTCCGGGGGGGGGGGGGGGGACGAAAATGCATTTTGCCTCTCCACCTACAGTTACGTTCAGTGGAGGCGACCGCCCCTCCTGCCCCCCACTTCTAGCGCCTATGGTCTTGGCCCATCAGGGGAGCTACAGATAGGGCCTTCGAATATTATTCATGCCATTTCGATGTTCTCTCTTCTTTTTCCTTCTCCCCCCCCCCTCTCTCTCTCTCTCTCTCTCTCTCTCTCTCTCTCTCTCTCTTTCATGATGTGGCGATGGTAGTGAAGTTTTTCATTAGGAAACATGCAAATTAATTATTCTGGGTGATATCTTTTGCTTCTTGTTGTTGTGTTTGTTTTGTTGTGTGTTTATCTGTTCTGTGCGTCTGTATTTGTTTCGGAGGAGGGTTTGCAACCAAAATTAATGAAACGCCCATTTATTTCACAATCCGTATACATGTAGTAGGAACATTTGCATGTCTGCAAGGGCGTTAATCGGGGGAGGGACAGGGGACACGTCCCCTTAATTTTAAGGGGTGGGAGACACAGTAATATATCTCCCCTTAAATTTTGAAAGGCCAATAGGCTATCCCCAAAAAGAGACACCTGAAGAAAAAAAAATGTCAGCAGATACTTTGTCCCCTCCCCCTCAAGAAAAAAAATAAGATGTTTTAAGCTGAGGACCATTTTTTCCCTTTCTTTCTCTCTTTCATTATATTTCATTTTATTTCTTATTTTGGCTTGTGAGCATATTTAGACAGTGCCCCCCCCCCCCCAATCATGAAACGGAATGACGGCCATCCATGCTTGTGAGTGACCAGTATCAGTATCGTCCTAGATTATTTGGAGAAATATCATATTACACACATGAAGTAAAAAATGTGGTTCAATATTTCGTTCCTTCTAAAGTGCTTTGAAAATAGATTATTTACACGATATGCTAATATCATGAAGAAACTTATTAAGTAGACTACAGACATAATATCTTAATATTTTTCAATGAAAGGTACCAAACTCCAGCAAAATTTAATTATATAATGCCAGACGAAATGACATAACTTCTGGCATTATTTATTTGCTATCTTCAAACCTATAGACATTGTAAATGTAGACGCCAACGAAATGAACTCTGTGTAATTAGAAGTCCTATGCAATATGTTCCAACTTCCCTTTCTTTTCTTAAAGCAGTTCTGTAATTCTTTCCTTAAACGTCCTTGAAATGGGCATGTTGGCTCAATGGATAGAGCGTCCGCCTCATGAACGGGAGGTCGTTGGTTCGATCCCCGACCGAGTCATACCAAAGACTTAAAAAATGGGACCTTCTGCCTTCTAGCCAGGCGCTCGGCATACAAGAAGGGAGAAGGGTAATGTTATGCAGGGCCCGCTGGAAGAGCAGTTGATAAAACTGAAGTGGCTATGCCCCGGGTGAATAAGACGTTATTATTATTATTATTATTTATTAAATCATGTTATTCGCATCATGTTTATCGTATACGAATGGTTTGATGGTAACAATAATAAATAACATCATTCAAAACTTATTTGTTTTCACATTATTCTTAAAATTACACAAGTAACAAGGAAACAGAAGATTCGCGTATTTCCGAAAGCGAATATTGTGCTAGGGAAGAAAAAATCAACAACCATTATCTAATCTAAGCATCATTATCAACACTAATTCCTGAAGGAGTTTCTCTGAGAAATAACCTGCATAATTCGTTATGATAATTCAGCATTTATTTACACTTTTACCTTAAATCTAATTCGATATCGTATAAAATTTTGTAATATAAAATACTGGCGCTTGAGTCTTTATTGAATTTTGTTTTGGTGCCAAATATGGAATAAACGACTGCATATTAAGAAGGAGAGAAATTGAAAGAGAAAGAGGAAAGAGAGAGAGGGAGAGAGAGAGAGAGAGAGAGAGAGAGAGAGAGAGAGGAGGGGAGAGACGGTGCTGTTTTTACATCAACTGAAATGATAAATTATAATTGAATTTATTGGAAAATCTATTAACTGACTCTATATACAAAATTCATTCATGTTGATAGTGCCAAGGTTAATTAAAGTCGAGTACTGGATCGAAGCAATTTCCATTCATTTTTTTTTTCTGTGCTATCAGAGGGAGATGGCAAATAGGGGCGGTGCCAGGGTATTTTCATAGGGGGCCGGGGGGGGGGGGAGGCAAGATGAGCCATAGGTTAGTTTACTTACGTTTTATGTGATAAGGGTATTATTATAGTTGCATGACCCAACCCTCTCTTTTCCCACAATCTTCTCTCTTCTTACTCTTTTTTTTTCTTTTTCTGTTTTTTTTTTTCTTATTTGATCACTTGAAAAATCATATGGGCGGTTGCCCCTGCCTCCTCCTGTTTAGCGCCACCCTCATGGCAAACTAGTAGACAAATGTGAAATATTCACTATACTTTTGAATTCATTCTGTCAAACTTCACCCTGAAGAATAATCAAAAGTTTTTTTTCAACAGTCTTTTCTCCTTCAAAGATCAGGTTAATAAGTCATGGTCCTATTCTTTTAAAGAGTGACATTATTCTATTTTGGTTGTCCTCCGCGCAACTGATGAGAAGCGAGTAGCCTGGCAACAGTTGTACTTTGGATATCACATAGCTAGGTGATGTCCATCAAGATGCACCTTCCCACGTCTATAGAGCGTGAAATGATAAGATTAATTATTTTCAAAGATAACTAAGAAGAATATCAACGTCGGTAAATATTGAACTATATTCGTGTAGATGATGATACATCTGCACGCACCCAATGTTTGTATCTATTTGCTATCTGACATATTATCATCAGTGTCATCTCAGTGTCGTCGAGTATAAGACGGTAACGAAAGGGCAATTTGGCTAATAAGTTCTCGTCACGATGGCCGAGTCGTTGTGTAGTGGGGAGGACCCGACCTACTGTGATCTAACCAACAGCACTGACATAGCAGCATTCCTACGATATACCGAAGGCGAGCGCATTCTTATCGTTATCATCTTCCCCATCATTCTCAGTATCGGAGTATCTGTCAATGTTGCTTTTATTTTCGTCGTATTTCGTCTGACTTATATGCGCACCATCACCAATTACTATCTTCTGAACTTATCTATTTCTGACTTATCTTTTCTCAGCTTGGCAGCAGGGGATAAACTCATCTTGTATGTGGCGTCGCCCATGGTCGACGACCAACGAATTTTGGGGCCATGGGGATGTACTCTTCTCTACTACACCACCAATATCTGTTTCTTTGCATCCATGTTTCTAATCACCGCCGCAACAGCCGAAAAGTTTTATGCGATTTGTAAACCTCTGCATCATCGCGTCGTTAGTGGGACAAAGAGGACAGTGAGAACTCTTATTGTAGTTTGGATGGTTGCATTGCTTTTTGCCTTTCTTTTGATCCCCTCACATGCCGTATATAATGACTACCAAGTCGTCTGGCCGGATGAAGATGTTTATTCGAATTTTCCTTTTGACGTTGGGAAATGTGAACCCGTAGTTTCTATTGCAGCAAATTACATCGCGAATGGCATCCAAACCATACCTTTCTTCACGGTAATGATTGTCAATATGTACATGCACTTCCGCATCGTGAGATCACTTACAAAGCGCATGCGCGCACATCCAGGCTCCATCGCAGCCAATGAGCGTCTTCACGGGATCATCAACGCGCGAAATCAGCGCACAAGAAACCAAGTCGTGCGCATGGTCGTCATCAATGGAGTAGTCTTCTTTTGCTTACTCTCACCGTTTCAAATATTCTCTTTCTATCGAATGATAGAGGGATTAGTAGCGGAAAACAACGCGCAGGTTGTAACGAGGACACGTCTGCTGGTTTGGGTTTTTCGTACTCTATCATACATTAACCCAGCGGTCAATCCTTTTATTTACACTTTGTCGAACAAGCGATATCGGCGAGCTTTCTTTTTAGCTATTCCTTGCCTAAAACTACTTTGCCTTCGACAACGCTCCCGAGATCGACCAACCATAGCGAGGACAGTCGAAATCTCTCTAGAGGAATCGAGGAACCAAAATCAACAGTCGCCCTCAGATAATTCTTCTCAGTTGTCATGAAGAAAACGGCAGATTTTCGTGTTGAAGAGTTTATATTTGGGACATTTTGTTTTGGAATATGGACTAACATTATTGTAGAACGCGAATGTAACTGAAGATTCCATACATGCGTTATTTTGAGCTTGTCACGTTTCATGTTTTATGATTTCGAGTTTTCCTGAAAGAAAATATAATTTTAGTTCTTCTCACTTCTTCCTTTTTTTCCTAAAAGACCGGGCAAATAAGAGCTAAATAAATGAATAAATCAATAACTAAATACACTCTAAGACCATGAAATAAAAGGGGAAAAAACACTCACCTGTAATTAAAGAAAGAATAATAGGCCTACAAAATCAAATTAATGGCTTTTTGTTTATTATTTGTCCTCGAATATGTTTGCATACTTCTTTTTTTTTTCTTTCTTTTTTACAGTTTGATAATATGTAAGTATTCTAAAATGAGTGTATGATTATCTTCACTTGTACTTTCGTACATTCAATTATCAGTTATCGATGTATTTATTTTGTTTAAATTTATGTGTGCTATAATCTCTTGTTTTTTTTTATTTGTGCAAAGTTATCCAATAAAGTCGTCACTGCTGCTACTACTACTACTACTACTACTACTACTACTACTACTACTTCTACTACATCTGGTAGGCCTACATTTTTGTATTATATATCTGTGTATTTGTCTGTTAGCTAATAATGTGCCGATTGGCAGTGACATAGTAGCCACTGATCATGCAGGAAGTAAGGATGAGTGCACAGATGTCATGATGACGGCTGATTTTATATCTGAATGGAATGAAATTAAATTAAAAATCCATCTAGTATAAGGGAAAGATGTGAAAAGGGATCACTTTCTTTTTTCCCAGATTTCCATTTCGTTCTTCCCTTTTTTTCTGTATATATTTTTTGCCATTCGATTAGGAGCACGTGCTCCATCCTGTCCTCGTAGAGCTAACCACTGCCGACTTCTCAAATACGATAGTGGCGTAAGTAAACACATATAAAATCTAATGCAAACTCATACAAAATGCATATAGATCTAGGTCTTAATAATTTCTCCACAAAATACGCCTGAGGTAATGAAAAAGTTTAATCAAGTATCTACTCCTTTCATTTCATAGGTCACTGATCATTCGAAGTGATTTTACAATTTAAAGGAGAATGCAACCCAGACATCCAGTGAATGAAGAAGAACAAGAAGAATAAACAGTGAAAGTTTGAGGAAAATCAGACAATCTGTTCAAGAGTTATGAACTTTGAAAGTTTCAGCTAATCCTTATTATAGGGATCCTTAAATTGGTAACTTTGCCAGTATCTGTGATGTCATCGTGGACAACTTCTCATTCATTTTGTACACAAAATTTAACATTTTATTTATTTGCAAGAGAAATAAAAATTCTTTTGACTTATTGTTTGAGTATGATATGGCTATATCAATTCTGCGAGCATATTGGGAAGAATTGTGTTGATTCCTGACTTGAAATTTCATTTAAATCAGTATTTTTGAAAAATTATGTACAAAATGAATTGAGAGTTGTCCACGATGACATCACAAATGCTGGCAAAGTTGTCAACTCAAGGATCCTCACTATAGGGATTTACTGAAACTTTCAAAATTCATAACTCTTGAACAGATTGTCCGATTTTGCTCAAAATTTCACTATTTACTTTTCTTGGTCATCTTTATTCACCGTACTGATAGTGATACTTGAGTTGCATTCTCCTTTAAACAACTGATAATTTTAAATTTACAAATTAGATTCAAGCAAAATGTGGATTTTCTTGATGTATATTTATTGATGAATTCTTTCTTGTTTCTCATTCGAAGTGATTTTACAATTTAAACAACTGAAAATTTTAAATGTACAAATTATATTCAAGCAAAATTTGGATTCCTTGATGTATTGATGAATTCTTTCTTGTTAAATACCTCAGAAAGCTGACACATTCTCCTATATCATAATAACTGTATACAATATTGATTCAATGTATAATCTTTATTTCTTAGAGAAAATAAAAGAAAAAGCAAAATGAACCACCCCCCCCCCAAAAAAAGAGAGTAAAATAAGCACCTTACACCGGGTGAAGAGGGTATTTGCATAAATTTATAAGTACTTTGTTGCCTCTTATTTGCCTCCATATAAAATAACGTTGCCTTCTTTGTGGATTCGATAAAATAGCGGAGAGGCTATTAAAGCATGCTAGACGAAAGATCTTCTTTGTATCAATGCTCTTAAATATTACGCTTTTTTTTTTCTCTGCAACGTTTTGCATCAATATTTTGTAAAAATGTGAAGAAAAAAAATTGGAAAATCATTGCACTGATCCGATGTAAATTGTTGCGATTTTTGTTTTGAATAAACGATCGACATAATAAAGATATACTCTGCATATCTTTTTCTTCTTGTTACTCGCTGATAACTTTTATGATAACGGTACTCGAGGCCTAAGCTTCTGATTTCAAATAATTGTGTGTAAAAGAATTAAAACGGTTACTAAGCTGAATAAGGGATCCCAATAGATTGGTCTATGAATAAAACAAATACTTTTAAAGATTGATATCCTGTCTCTTTCTTTCTTTCCTTCTTTCTTTCATTCATTTTTTCTCGAGAAGAAAAAAAAAATGAATAAGAGAGATTCAGAGAAAGTGAGAGGGGGAAACTGTGAGGAGATGCCTTACCTTCCAACCCATCCCGTATCACCACATTTTTTTTTCTCCCGAGTTTTGATACCATGATCTCTGCATGCACCCGAGAGACACAGGAAACCTTTTCCGAGAAACCTTCATATACAATTCACGAGCAGGCTTGTCAGGATGGTGCCTTCTTATCAGAAACGACAGGAATGAGGATTTGGTAACCTAGCACGAAACCATAATATCATACCTTTGTTTCTTTTGTTTTGGGCTATTCAAAAGGATATTGAATATAAATTATAAGAATAAAAACTCAGTTGTATACATATACGTTTATATTTTTATGTATTAAAAAAAATAAATAAAAAGCTTTACCTTGTTGATAACTGATCGGATTGCCATTATAGCAACAAAACAAAACAAAAAAAAAAACAACTCATGATCCAAATGGAGACGTTATTTGTTTCTAGTGGAAAATCACAGAAATATAAGACGCCTTCTTTTTCTGTGTGGAAAATGTGCCCGAGGCACAACCGACTTTAGTCTAGGGAGTGGCGTACACAACGTAAAGAGATCTTCCCACACCATTATGTAAGTTTCGAAATTGTCATGATGACTGTTTCGCAAGTTCTTTTTTTTCTCTCCATTCCTTTTTTTTTCTTCTTTTCCTTGTAAACAAAATCCTGAATCTTCCCTTGATGAAACAGCCCCTATCAACATCATCTATGCAATGCAAAAAGTAGACCTTCAAAAATAGGGAAATAATGAATGAATGATATGAATGATCATGATCAAACAAAATTATCAAGTAAATCAACAAATAAATCACCAGTACGAAAATGCAAATGGCGGTGACCCATGCTACAAGTAAGGAAGAGGAAGAGGAAGGACGGGAATCGATCATTCATTCAATCAATCAATCAAACGATGTCATTTAGAATTTTATACCCTATTTAATTTGTCTATGGTCTGTGGCCCGGCAGCGCTGGTCCACTGGTCTACGCAATTTGGATTCTGAAATTTGGATAACTATGGTATGCCATATGGGCAACATTTTGACTAATTTAGGAAATATCGCAATTATTATATATATATATATTCCAAAATAACCATTTCAAGCCACTAAAATATTAGATGATTTTTAAAAAAATATTGAATAAAATGGGGAATGAGGAACATTACATAAGCTATTTTGTAGACTCATGACAAAACTTCTGACTTTTCTGTACAAGAAGGGGATTTACCGAAGCTCGTTTCTGAGACGGCGCCAAGAGTACATATGTAGCTTGCCATAAGCACTTAAGGTTATCCGGATCCTGTGCACTTGTGACGGAAAAAATAGTGGTTATTTTTAATTGTTTATTTGCTGAACGGCATATTCTTCAAAAAATGTTTGGTGTACTCTCAAGAAGGATTCTCTCTCGTGCAGGTAGATATACGTGTATCATTGTTTTTTATTGATTTGATGTATTTTAAGGCCTGACTAAAATCTATATTGCTCTGCTTACCGGTAGATCTAGGCCTATATGCAACATGCCTGTGACCTGTCGTCGGGTACAGTCGCACTAAATTTGGGCTTCCTAAAGTGCGGTCTTCACGGGGCACGCGAACGATTTGCGAAGGATGCGAATGTCGAAAAAATGGCAAAGTCCAACATTCGCATTTTACTGTTTTATGCTCCAAAAGTTCGCCGAACATGCCGGGGTTCGGAAGCGTCGCCAATTGTTAGTTTTTAGTTCGGCAGAATTTCAAAAAAGTTTGAAATTTTTCAAAGTTTTTGCAAACGTTTCCCGCATCCCTCGGCTCGAACAATAACTGACAATGCTTCCGAACCTCCGCCCAAGTTTGGCGAATTTTTTCGATATTCGCATCCGATCCTTTGCAAAGCGTTCGCGTGCCCGTGAAAACCGCACTTTAGCCTAAATCTAGGCTTATCCCAGTGTTGTACACGGGCACAATACGGCCGACCCACTTTATTTGCGCTTGGCTATATGTACGACAAGTTGAGATTGATGAGTATGACTGCAGTGACGTAGGCTCTGACTGTTGTTAGCACTTGTCTAAATGAATCACAATGTTATGATGCAGAGTAGAACTTAAATGAGATGGAGAGAGAATGCCAGACATTTTAATGAGGATATGAATTGGAAAGAAGAAGAGAAGATGTTCAGTTAATATAATGAGGCAGAGTCAGACTCATACTGTTACTTGTTAGAGAAGAAACCTGATGAGTCCTGTCAAAAGAAATACTGTAAAAAGTAGAGAATTGGGAGGAAAATGAGAAAGAAAGAAAAATAGAAAAACCGAGAGTAGATGTACTGATTAAAGAAAGATGAAAGAAAAATTGGAAGAAAAAGTCAATAGGACTCGAGAGAAAATGGAAATGTGTAAACTAGAACCAGAGATGGACAAGTGAGAGAGGAATTAAAAGAGAATCAAGAAGAGAGAATCAGAGTTATAGACATAGAATTTAGAATGGCGATGAGATGAAAGGGGGATAGGAGAGTGCAAGAACATGATTAAGAGCAAATCTGGAGTAAAAGAAAAATAATACTCATTCAAATTCTATCATGAAATGGACATTTTGCCTTGCTAAAATGAATAAATGGGAAAAGGAGACAGTTTCTGATCTTTGTATACAAAATATGCCTCGTGCATCTCCTGAATCAACTCATTTTAATCTGTTGAGCATGCTCCAAAATAAAATTTGATATTCAGAATATTACTACCGAGTGCCATTACATTTGTAATTTATATATATCAGTGAGGTAGCATGCAAAGGGTTTAAACAACCTTCATTATAAATTTCTTTGAAGTTTTTTTAAACTCCATAGAAACATTGTGTCAGAGAATTGTCTATGTACATATCATCTCAACTATTAACTTCAGAAAAAATAAATGTTGCAAATAGAATAGTGATACATGTATCTTGTCATCTTCATTTATTTTTCATTTATTTTCATTCACCATAAAAAAATACAGAAATATGACACATGTACATGAGATAGAAATGATAACATAAAACAAATATAAGGTACAAGATTAAAAGAATACATTTACACAAGAGACATTTTATGGGAATTAGGGTCAATAAAAAGAGCATTTAGCCTTATAAGACACTGACCCCTATGTACGATAAATCACCTCTCCGAGAACAAGAAATATTAAGTACTGTATGAAAACTTTGAAAATGAAATTGATATGTTTTGAGAAGCAGTAATTGTCCAGTTTTGTCCAGGTGGTTAATTTCTCATGATATTTAAGTATTTTATCATTCTTTCCTTGCTTACCCTTTTCCTACATGTCATATCAATTAAACTGAATTCCTTGCCTGAAGTCACTTTATAAAATTCAAAAATAGATGAGAGTGAAATAATGGTTTGCTGAAGTGTCAAGTCTGTTGAATGTTTCATTAATCATTTATAAAGATATTGAATTGAGTGTCATTTGTAATTAATTATCTAGAAAGACCCCATTTTAATGAAACATGTTAGAGAGATCAAATGACCAGTTACTGGTATTTCATGTGCTTATAGTAATTTTGTTACATTCATTTGTGTTGATTTTTATTAATGATGCCCATGTCACTGGTGTAATGTGGCACGATGGTAAACACAAGGTGACATTGATATCATGAAGAGCAAAGTGCCAAAGTTGTTAAGATGCACATTTTGTAATTGGAAAGCTGTCTACAAGAGTGGTATGATATATTTCCCTGCAACAACCTCCTTTGTCCACAGTCAGTTTTTTTAAACTTTAATCTAAGGTCACACAACTCATCCAACTCTTTACTTGCATGTATCCTTAACCCTTAGCCCAATTGCAACCTTAGCAAGCCTGTACTGCAAAATCTTGGACAAAATAAAGCTTGAAGCCATATGTTGCAAATTTCGTATCAAAATTTCCCCCCTTTTTTAAATCACTAGGTGGAGCTGCTCGCATGAACCCGACAAGAAGCATGTCTTATATTTCAACAGAGATGCCAAAAGGAAACCCTAACCTCTATCTGGCTGCAGGCATTACTTTCTTTGTTGTTTGTGCTTCATTGGTAAGGGAAAATTTACATTCATGGAAAAGAAAAGGGGAAGTGAAAGTTATAAGGTTTAATTGATTATAAAGTGAAATTTGTCATTTGTCATTAATATGATTGTTACTCTAAATGTGATAAATTATGCTTTTAGAGAACATAGTTCAAAAAGTCTTTATGTATTCAATTTTGTACATATTTTGTACAGTTTTGTTTTTGTCAAATCATTGTATCCAGCCATTTGATGTGTTGTGTTTATGATATCACAGTACCTAGGATTAATGATCACAAACTACTATGAAAGTATATCACATGAAATAAGGTTTGAACCCTGTGATACCTGTATCATAATCAAATCAATGGTAATCAAATTCTCCCTAGCGTAAATATGATATTCAACAATAGACGGCGATATTTCCCACACACAGCATAGACAAATGCACTTTCGGTTTCCATGCAAACATAATGGGTCGAATCTTAGCAAGTCCCATAAAAATTAGAGTTTTTGAGCCTAGAAAATGCAAGCAACAAATTCTGATGCTACCTGCATAGATCTGATAAAATTATCAGGAGAGTTTATGAAACCTGAACAATATTTTCGTCAAATGAGGGATGTGTTAACCTGGCTGTACATTTTCTATGGAAGCTGGAAAAAAACCTTGTAAAATTGTCAGTACTGGATTTGTATCCGTGCATGTGCTGACCTGCGTGGTATACAGGAAATGTCGCCCTCTACTGTTGAATCTCATATTTACGGTAGGGAGAATTCATGCTAAGGAGCCTTGGTCAGGATTTAGGGGACAGGTATGGACAGACAGGAATCATGTTAGCTTAGCTTATTTTCCCAATAAGCTGTTATTTTCATGAGGGTTTTACATTATTTTAATGATTGTAAACTCCTCAATTCAACAAAATGCAAAAATAACTCTGGCAATGTACATACATGTATTTTAAGTATCCTGTGTGCAGGTAATTGTAATAACAATTTTCATAAATCTCTGTTTACAGTACCTTTGTACAGTCCATAAAAATATACACTGTACCCTAAAGTAAGGCTCAACATTTACAAGCACCTGGGACACATCACACATGCCCCCCCCCCCCCTCCTCCCAATTTAGATCCAGATCCTGAAAAATTGAACAATTTTAACACAGGGCCCATGATAGCCCTCTATGTCAGTCCCAGGGAAATTTTTTTTTTTTTTTTTCCAGGGCTACTTTTTGAGCCCACCCGCCCGACTTTTCTACATTGCATTACATTTTACATTGGTCCCTATGAGAATTTCAGGGGCTCTTTTTTAGTTTTCCAAGGCTCTTTTTGGCGTTTGGGTGCGAATTCGCCCCAAGCCCTCGTGTATTTTTTTCCCACTTAGTCCAGACCCTACCCAAAATGTTACTGTGGAGTGTGGAGCCCTGCCTAAAGTAACATATCATACAGCATTCATGTCCCTCCATGTTATATTTCATCCCATGATTTCCATGTTAACCAGGTTCAAGGTAATGGACTTATCACATGGGGAGGTGCACCTGACAAGAATGCTGCTATTAAAAAGTAAACCATGCGTAGGAAGTTGGCTGTTCAGTTTTCTCTCCACACTTTAAGGTAAGCATTTTTTTTTTTTAAATTTATTGTTTAAGTGTACCAGTTACTTAAAAAAGTACTTTGTGTACAGCTAGTACATATAAAATGATGCAAAATACAAAATTTACCTGGCATTCTAGGGGTTAATAGTTCAGGAGTTTGAAGAAGATAAGGATAACATAAGACCACATGCAAGGAATCTAACGGCAGTTAAATTACATAAACACCCCTATTCATGGGCACTTCTATGTCAACTAGTTTACTCACAAGTTGCTTTTTTTTGTTTGTTTTGTTTATTGAAAGTATATTTGAACTCACAATATCTTTTTATATTATGTCTGAACATAGTAGAGTGACATGACAACATAATGTCTTTTGGTGATTGGTACACTTGAATACTTTTGTATAAAATTCATGAAAGTGAAAGTGAAAGGTCAGTACGATTTTCACACATTTGTTAACAAAGGGTTGTTAGCTGGAGTGTTTTTGTTAGCATTAGCATCATTCACATAATGTTATTTTAAATCTCATCCTTTAGAAGCCTTTACAGAGTAGAGTGGAAACTTGTAATAACAAGGATGTTGAGACCAGTAAAATTATAGCTATAATTATAGTTATGGCAAGTTTTCACTGTACAATACATGTGGGTTTATACAACAGAGGAGTTGATGAGGAGAATTGCTCCAGATACTAGAAACTGATGACTCTGCATGTGTCCCTACAATCATCAAGGTATTGATTTTCTCAACAAATAAAGAGGGAATTAGAAATTCTTTGTATATCATGGATCTTTAATTTTTTGATGATTAAATTCATGCATGTGCCATTAAATTTTCTGTGGGTCATTGTTGTTCAATGATGTAGATTTATATCTTCTATTACTCGTTAAGAAAGCATATTGCTGTACACTTTGTTTTCACATTTTGATATAATACATGCATTTTATAGTTGCTTCCTTTTTGTTTTCAGTCTGTCACTTCACATTGTTCACATGAGAAAAATGTTTACAAGTGAACATGTTTCTGTATCCAATGTGCACTGTTAAGGCAGTTTGAAAAGCTTAATAGCAACTACTACCTACAGTATACTGGCCTACTTTAAAAAGTAGGTCAGTTGCTGGTTATGCAGTAGGCTTTGACAGACTTTTCACACCCTTGGAAAAAGGAGCTGGCATGAACTTTGATGAAAATTGCAGCTGCAATTATAACAAGTTGAATATTAACAGCCAGTTATCGTTTTCTCCATTTCTTCCCATCTTAAGTACTGCTAATTTCACTTTGTGTCATCTTTTACCTCAATTTGTAAATTCTTGGCCAGACTTTTAGTCATTATTAATTAGAACTGTGGGAACAGAAATGTTGTGTACATCTTATTAAGAGATTTATAACATTTTGTTATGTCTCTCTAAAAATACACAGCTTGGGCTAAAATCTGTCAGGTGATCACTATGCCGTGTTGCCTTTGCAGTTTGCACTACTGAAGGTCACTAGACAATTACCCTGGGGGGGGGGGGGGGGGACCATGTTTGCTGGCTTCATTTAGTGCTGAATAAGCCACTGTTTTATTTTGTTCGGTGAATCAGTGTTTGAGAAGTTGATTTCCATTTCATGTTGTTCTTCCATCAAACAGGAACTCATCCTGGCATAAAATCATGGACCACTGCTGTTGTACAGATGCTCTGATGTGATATGTTAATCATAATATTTCTTTCCGTTATTGAAGAAAAAATACAAAAACAAAACAAAACAAACAAAAAACAAAAGTTGGACTGCCATCTCCAAACAAATTCAGGAATGTGATATGTTTAGGCTAATAATGTTATTATCTCCCAGGTATTCAAAAATAACAAAATCATTGCAGGGTAACATAGATCTTCCATAGGAACTGTCACTGTACTCTCATGGTTAATATGTCGCACAATGTTCTGGAAGTTTTAAGTTAGATATACAAAAGGTAACAAAGTAAGTATTGCAGGGTTAAATGGGTCTCTTTTAAAATCCCACTATACAACTGCACTGTCAGTGTTGATTAATGCACAGTATATTACTGTGCTAGAATTCCACGGTATTTAGGTATTCAGAAGGTAACAAAATTATTATTGCAGGGTTATATGAGTCTCTGTTAGAAAGAGTTTCTCAGAAACAGTATTTTTCATGGTACGATGTACAGTACACATTTATAAGAATATTTAAAGAGATTTACACAAGCTTGTGTTTCTTACCAAATCTGATGTTTATCCAGGAAAGTTTTACTGGAATATCTGGCCTGCACAAAAGTGAGTGACAGAGTGGAAAGTGATGTGCCCTTTAACAAGAATGTAAAGCAATATCAACTGTTTTATTCAATACTTCATTTCAGAATTGTTGAATTTTAATTAGTCCAGAACTGCACATGCTCAGTTGCATCATGTATAGAAATTGTGATATATTGGAGAGAAATAATAAACTTGTAAATTGTAGAAATAATCATGTTTCACTACAGACGATTAATCTATTTATGAGAGACTGTGTGATCATGCAGGAAATAGAACATTGTTTTAATTGAATATGCTCATGCACTTGTGAGTTTTGTATCAGATTGAATTGAATAAAATCGCAATTATTGCCAGTGCATTGAAATAGACTCTTCATTTTCTTGGTCTTTCGTATCAAAGAGTGAGAGAGAGAGAGAGAGAGAGAGAGAGAGAGAGAGAGAGAGAGAGAGAGAGAGAGAGAGAGAAAGAGAAAGAGAGAGAGAGAAAGAGAGAGTGAGTGAGTGTGGGGGTGGGTGTGGGTGTGTGTGTGGGGGGGGGGAAGGGGAGAGGAGGGAAGAGAGGGAGGGTGACATGGACTAGGGAGCTGCTAGGGAGAGAGTGATATAGATAAGAGAGAGAAGTAGGAAAGACAGATGAGTTGGAGTGCATGGGAAGGGGGAAGAAGACATGGAGAATGAGAGTGGATTTGTTGGGGCCAAAGGATTAAGGACAGAAAGAGAGAGAGAGAGAGAGAGCGGCGATATCAGAAATGATATGAGCGAGGGAGAATATTTTGAAGGAAGAATACAGGATGGAAAGAAGCTTTTTTGGCCTTCAATGTCAGTTGGTTTGTGTAAACATGAATAAGGGTCTTTGATAAACATGATTGTTTTCCAGGGGTTATGTTCATTTATTTTCCACTCATGGCATGGAACACCTTGACATCAGAGGTGGTTTCCATAGGGGTCCACCAAAATATGAACATTGAAATACATTCAAAATACAAATGTCAATAACAAAATAAAGTAAACGGTAACTCGGTGACAAACGGAAACGGCACACTCAAGATGAAATATCAAATACTAAGAAAGTCAACGGAATTTTCAGTCCAAGACCATAGCTGAGCAAATAACGGTCTTGACTCTTGGGTAAATACATAAACACAAATCTCTATAAAATCATTTGAAACAGAAAATATATAAACAAAATATAACAAGTAAAATAAACTAGCAACATAAGAAACAGGCACACGGGGGAGTAAAGAGTAGAACGAGTACAGAACGGGAGATTATTATTCAGTTTGTAATGTAATGTGGAGATTGGATGATAGTAAATTTACTGGAAGTTTATTAACATAAATTTTGAAATTGTTGAATGACATATTAAGTGAAGTGACTGCTTTTTCAATATTATTCCATAGCTTAGCACCTCCATATATTAGCCGACGTTTGTCATAATTCTTTTATTGGTTTCGGCTATTTTAACTGTCACAGTGCCAAATATGGTATTGTAAATAATTTCACGGTCATTGAAAAGGTTCGATATGCAAAAGGGGCCAAGCTTCAGTGTGGATAGCGTGAAACATTAAATGCGACAAGTGCTTAGCGCGGCCTATATATTTAGGCGGTCAAGTTTTGGTAATTAGAAAAAAAAAATAGCGTCTGCAAGGAACATAGAGGTGTTGTGGTCCAGTGGATAAGTCTCCGGACTTTGAACCACAACGTACTGGGTTCGAATCCCTGCCGCAGCACTAATGCCCTTTGGTAAGACATTAATCTACATTTGCCACACTCGACCGAGGTGAGGTAAATGGCTTGGCAGGAATTAATTCCTTGAAATGCTTGAGTGCTGTAGGCTAATGGCTGCCGGACTAAAGCCAGGGTAAAAATATCCAAAGTCCTTTGGAAGCGCATAGAGACGTTAGACAATAACGTGATATATGCGCTATACAAGAACGGATTATTATTATTATCATTATTAATATAAGATAATTTGTTTTCCATACAGTTCGAAGAGATTGGTTCCGCAGAATCTGCAGTTCATCGTTATTTAGTTTCTGTGTATTCCCCCAAACAATACTACCATAATCGAAATGAGACTGAATAATAGATTTATAAAATAGTAAAGAAGTGGTTTTACTCTCTTTAGAAGACGTATGTATTTCACAACCTTTTTAAGACAAAAAATCAACATAAGAGTTCCAGAGTAGGTTCTCATCAATTCCTATAGTAGGCCTATATTTGCAGGAGCGAACCTATACGGATGCATTTTCTAGTTTCACTTTGCTTTCTTCGAGATTATGTTTTCCATCGTTTTATAGGTGTGGATACGAACGAATAATTATATTTATTCACATTTGGCATGTTTTGACACTTTTGGGGGTCAAATTTCAGTGTTTGAATGTGTGAGTAATATCAATAAATTAAGCATAGGTTCCAATATACCCCATCATCTTAAAATAAAAATTACCCATTTTTGATAAAGCAAAATACAATGTTCTCTCGTCACTCTCCATCTCCATCTCCATCTCTCTCTCTCTCTCTCTCTCTCTCTCTCTCTCTCTCTCTCTCTCTCTCTCTCTCTCTCTCTCTCTCTTTCTCTTTCTCTCTCACTCTACTTTGCTCAGATCAGCAAACAACAATTGTTCTGGGATCTTACATCAAGTGCATGTTACAAATCAACATTGTCCGTATTTGACCCTTTATGATTATCTATAACACATGCATGCATACATGAAATGCAGATCATGATAAGCGTAGAATAATATATATTTACATTTTATCCCGGAGTTTACAAACAGTGAAAATGAAACCCAAATGAATTTCAGACATTTTCGGGGACCTGGAAATATTCAGGTTCAAGATGTTTTAACGCTAATAACATATTTTCAAATGTCGTAACGCCTTGTAAACAACACAGGTTGCCGTTGCCCCGCGATCATTTTTTTTCAAAACAGTACATTTTCATAACCTTGCTACTTATTCTTACAACTGCTGCAGTTCTGCAATCTTTATGAAAAGGATTGCAAAATGAGAATTCATCGGATATGGAATACCATCAGCTTATAATTCACATGCAGATTGTAACGCGACAACGTAATCACCCGATGGTTCGAAGTAAGCCAATACCATCTGTGTCCCCGGTCAGACTCTGTTCAACCATTTCCTTAAATTTGGATCTCAGTTGCTGCATGTTTTGATTACTAACAAAGTTGTTTTTACAAGGTGCACATTAATCGAACTTCAGATCATGCATCTGTTAGTAGCTGTATTTGATGTATTAGTAATGACATACATACATGTAGGCCTACATTCATCTCAATTTTATTTTATCATTGACGACACCAGAAACATTAGATGAATAAAGTCGGAAGGCGAGTGAGGGGCGTTTTGGGAATGGATCTATCATCTTCTTTTCACTTCCCCTTCACTCTTTATCATGCCATTCGATTATCATTAGGGGCCTTGGCCCCTGTACGTGTCTATTCGCCAATGACATGATGACTGATGTAAGAATTTATGGATTTCGGGCATTTTTAGCTCAAGCTCATGCAGATTCGTATAACTCCGGATTTCCAAAGGCAGTTTAAAGTATTAGTATTATTGACTTATCATCATAAAGTGCAAAAAGACTTGAAAAAAGGATGAACAAAACGATTATTCCCCCTTTTCGCCCATACGAAGGCGGGAAATGAGAGTCTTTATGGTTGAGACCATGCATGGTTTAACTCAGTTTCGTAAATTTTGCCTTTTGATGTTTACAATTAGTGTTCGATTTTGCATTTTAAACATACATGCTTTACCGCTGACCGCTGACTTCAAACCTTCATCCTGTTTTCGTACATCTCTTCATAATACTTCATGATCTGGTCAGCACATCTAACGACGTCAGGTGTTACGTCATCACGAGAGGGCATCTCACTCGCGGGTAAAAACTCCGTGGTCTTTACGGCCTTATCCGAAAAAGCTGACACTGTCATCCTGAGCTCTTCCTCACCAATCGGCGATTTCCAGATCTTGAAGACGTCAAAGTCAGACGACCCGCCGAAAGTCGGAAGCGACTCGTCATAAGGCAGCCCGACAGCTCTGCAATATTTCTCCAAAACTTCGGTCGGTTTCGCCAGGAGGTCGTCAGCGTCAATCACGATTGGGTCAGGGTCGTGATTTTGTCGAACGTACTGCCAGACGTCGTAGAGGTCCTTGAAAAGTAGTCCAGGTCCTACGTAGGGGTCGTCGCGCTCCAGATCGAACTTGCCCTCATTGGCTGCATCACCTTCTAAGAGACCGACCATGGATAGCTGGTCGAACATCGCCTTGCGATTGGAACGAAGAACACGAAGAGGGTGACGAATGAAGAAGGTGTGTTTGAATCCTGCTGGTATGAACTGGAAGACATCTTGGTCGATCGCAAAACCCATGTCCTTCACCAAGACGTGTTTACTGGTGCAAGCTGACAAGTTGCTCTTCACGGACTTTAATCTATGAGGGAAGAAGGGAAAATATATCGTCAAAATGTTGATTATGACGGCAAGACAAAGGAAAGGTCTTGATATAGCAGTCCATCTGTTTTCTCTCAGGGAATTTTTCCCCCAAATGTGATTTATAGATATAGATTTAGTAATACATTTAATAGCTGCTGATCAACGATTTTCAGAAGGACGGGAAGGAAGATCTTAATAGGTTATATTCGTCCGAAGGAAGGCGAAGCGCGAAGCGAAGGGCGGTCAAATATTTTCCTACGCTGGGCCCCTTGTTCCTTAACCTTAACATTAATACTTGATTTGATTTGATTTGATATGACTTGAAATTGTGTATCATTTCAACTTACCATGCATGCAAATCACTTCAATTCTCTCTTAGTGGTAATAACTTAGATACTACTATAGTACACTGTATATTGAAAAAATACAATAGTATTTTCACTTTTTCTTAAAGTCTGCTTACGGTAGGTAGTCAGGTTTGAAGGTGCAGTGTGAGATACTCTTCAACATGTCGGCAACCTTCTGGAAAGTCTCCTCATTTCCTTCGTACGACGTCGGAAGATCGATGTCCAGCCGTCTCTTCGAGTCGAGCTTGGCGACAAAGCTAAAGAAGAAGGGTTCGTACCAGACTTCGATCCCATCGATCCCACTGAGTGACTTGGTGAACGCACAGGCCGTCGACCGCGGGACGCACCAGAGAAAGGTACGCGTCTTGCTGCCTGTTGATTTCCCCGCCATTTCAGAGGATACAATATGTTATTCGTCAACATCCAGTCAGTTAGGCAGTGCTGATCAGAATTAATCTAAAAGTCGAAGGACGGAATCGTTTTATGTGTTGTATGGTATACGCCCGTATAAGAGAGAGAGAGAGAGAGAGAGAGAGAGAGAGAGAGAGAGAGAGAGAAGGCGGGACACAGTGCGAGTTGGCCATGTTGGCGCAGATCTAGGCAGGGATGATGTGGGACAAGTAGACTACCCAACACAGGGGCGGCGTCGGGCTATTTTGATAGGAGGGGGGGGGGGGGAGATGACACATATGTGAATTTATTGACTTTTAAATGAACAAACAGTACTCCCAACCTCCAATATTATTCTAACATTCCTTGTCCTCCCATCCTCCGAAAATCTTCCAGATTAGAGTAAGCAACTTACTTTATTTCAACCTTCCTTTCTTGTTAGATTTTCCTCCCAATTCACTGCGATTGACACTCCACTCCCTTTCCTCCACCCTCAAATTATTTTTTGTCGTCGTCTGGAATATTTTTAGAAAGTGCATGCAACCTTTATAACAGTCATTGCATTGTACTTTAACAGGGTTGGGGTAACCGTCCATTGACCCGCCTATAACATGTGTATCATTAGCTGGTATACACTCATTGTTTTTATTTTCTAATTTCAGCTCTTTTAATTCTTTTTTTTAATTTTTCTTTTTTACATTAAACAGAGAGAACAAGACTGTTGAGGATAGTATGAGTTTTACCGGGGCTTGTGCACCACTGCTTAATATCATAGGCAGTGGCGTAATGAGCCAAAATATTTGGGGGGGGGGGGGGGGCTCAATCTTTGCGAGGAGCGAAGCGACCAACCCTGAGGGAGTGTAGCGACCGAGCCGGGTACCCCCCCCCCCCCCCCTTCACGATACGGAGCTTTTTCATTTTTTCGACTTAAATTCCAGTTTGAGTTCAGTTCAATTTTTATTTTCTCTCATTTCCAACAAAAGGATTCCATTTTAGTGGGGCAGTAGTGAGCATGCGAAGCGTGTGAATCACTTAATTAGCGCGCGAAGCGCGCTCCCTAGGGGGGAGGGTGCAGGGAGGGGGGAGTTTCCCCCCTCCCGCGCGAAGCGCGGAAGCTCCGACGTTTGATGACTTGTACTGTTATGGATAAACGTGTCATGAATCTACCGACCGGAAAAGAATATTTTTTCATGAACTTGGAAACATGATTATGAAAACATGCAGCCCAAATAATCTTCTTAAGTTTCAAACAAATGCCAGCGTTACACAAAATACTTTATTACTTATATGATGATAATACAGACAAAGACACTATGAAATAAAAAGGACGAGCATGGTGAGGGTGTGATGCGGTGGGGTACCAGGGTTTCACTCCCACAGTGGCGTAGCTAGGATTTCATTTTAGTGGGGCGGTTGTGAGCGCGCGAAGTGCGCTCCCTAGGGGGGAGGGTCCAGTAAGGGGTAGTTTTCTCCCTCGCGCGCGAAGCGCGGAAGCTCCGACGTTTCTTTGAATTGTTCCTTGTCTGCTCCCGCTCTTCTTACGTTCTCTAACCTTTTTTCTTTCCTCGCTTCCGCTTTTTTTTCCTTCTACTTTTTCTTTCTTTTTTGTTGGTGTTTTGGAGGGGTGACCGCCCCCATCATCCCCCCTGGCTACGCAAGTGCACTCCCATGGTAAAGGAGTTTTTTGCAGTATTGATGGTTTGCAACTCTGTAAAAGAACACTATTTGGGACTGCAAACTTAAAGCCCGTGTCTAGTTTTGGTAAATCTAAGAATATTCATTGTCAAAGTTTGAATCCATTGTCAGATAAACAGATAAAACCAAGTGTTATATCATAAAAACACATTAGTATTGATATTATGCGTGTTTTCTGCCTTGCTATGCATGCTATTTGGGAAATTGTGAATGCGTTACTTAACAGTAGAAAGGGAGTCTAGGGAGAAGTAATGAAATTCGTGTGATAACACTTATATAAAATTGAAAATAAACCATGGTTGAAATTTATTTGGGGGGGCGGGCGCCCCCCAAGCCCCCCCCCCCCCTCCAGTACGCCAGTGATTATAGGTTATTATTCGTACAGCAAAATTATTTTGTCTCGCACATCGACAAAACACTTGAAAATTTACAGGTAATTTTTACCCCCTCTCCCCTTCTTGAACTTTGAACCTTTCCTCCCCCTACCACCTTCTGATTCTTCCCCTGGCCCCCTCTCCTCCTGTTCCCCTCTCTCCCCCTCTTTCCCATCCTCTTCATCCTCCCCTTCCACCTCCTCCTCCTCCTCCTTCCCATCTCCAACTCTCTTCTGTTTCCCTGTCTTTGCCATTTGATATGGAAGGGGAGCCAGCAATGCCCCTTGCCGTTTCTTCCTTTCCATAAGCTAGATCCATTGCTCTAAAAAGTATGCCTATAAAATAGCGATTAGATAGAGCTTCATCATGTTTGTTTGATGATTTTGGAATGAATGTTGATATCTGTCCTCTTTTCTCAATGACAAGGTCGATGCACGTATATAGGTCAGAGTCTTTGTCAAGGCTGATTCCCTTCCGGAACTGTAAGCCTACCGGTAGGCCTATTTCCATTTTCTATTGGATTTGTTTAAATGGCACTTCTCGGGGTTGTGTATGGCAATGTAATAATGAAAATAAAACAAACAAACAAAACGAAACTTAAAACTGGTGCCAGCGGTGCCTGGGGATGATGATACTGCTGACGATGATGTACATCAATTATGATGATCATGATAATGATGATAAATGAAGTACGCCTACTGATGACGATGAGAATGGTGATGGTGATGATATTGATGATGGAGATGATGATGATAGTGCCGGTGATGACGGTGATGATGGTGGTGGTGGTGGTGGCGGCGGTGGTGGTGGTGGTGGGGGGGGGGGGGGGGGGGTGGCGATGATGGGCGCTCTGTGTGGCTGTGCATTTGTTTGGCAGGTTTGTGTCACAATATGGGAATATTTACAAGAGTCCTGATGGCATATATTTATATACTGGTGATAAACAATGAGCTAAGAATACAAAAGAACATAACACACAACTGTGGCGTCAAAAAGAAAAACAAATAATACTTTGGTGATTTTCATTTGTGTTTCCATTTGCAGTGGATCATAATCAAATCGCATATCATATTCTTCTATCATGACGTAATACATCCAAGCCCTACAGGATGAGGGATGATGGAAAGCCGACTTGGTAATGCCTATTCGTTCTGCTCCCTCCATTCTTGTCCTCATCATCCGAGGCCATAAACAATAAAGCAAAGTGCCTCTTCAATTCATTCAGACATTATCAACTGCAAAGACAATAAAACGAAAGAAGAAAGAAGCAAGTCACAAGTAATGAAGATTACGATGATGGTAATGGTGATGATAGCGACAATTATAATGATTATGATAATGACAATAATGATACTACTAGTACTACTATACTACTACTACTACTACTACTACTACTACTACTACTACTACTACTACTACTACTACTACTACTACTACTACTACTACTACTACTACTACTACTTACTACTACTACTACTACTACTACTACTACTACTACTACTACTACTACTACTACTACTACTACTACTACTACTACTACTACTTACTACTACTGCTGCAGCTGCTACTACTAACTACAATACAGTAATACTAATAATAATATCTAAAAATGAAAACAATAATGATTTATTTTAATGATGATAGTGATAAAGACCTAGAGCTCTTATATCATACTTTTTTTCGTGCCACACCTCCAAACGCCCCAGTGCAACTATAGATTCGGCCAGTATACGTGAGGGGAGGCACGCTCCGACATCGACTCACTTCGACGACGAATACGCCATGAACAATATCAGCATATAAAAATTCTTCCATTCTCTCCCCTCCTTCTTTTGTCATTAACCATACATTGCTCCTTTGTGAAATAAGTACTTGATCTACATTAGTAATAATGATAATGACAGGGACGGCACCAGGGTATTTTGATGGGGGGGGGGGGGGGGGGGCAAGATGACCCATAGGTGAGTTTATATATCACTAGTTTTAAATGAAAAAAAAAGGAGTATTATATAGTTACATGATCCAACCCTCTCTTTTCCCATACTGTTCTTTCTTCTTTCTCCTCTTTTTCTTCTTTTTCTCCCTTTTTTTTGTCACTTGCAAAATATCATAGGGGCAGTCGTCCCCTGCCCCCTGTAGTGCCGCCCCTGGCAGGGCCGGCGCCAGGATATTTTCATAGGAGGGGGGTGGCCGGGGGTAAAGATGACCCACAGACAGGGGGCACCAGCGAAAAGGGGCACTTTTGGGGGAAAACGGGGCACCATCAAAGGGTGAACACAAAAATGAAAAATAGCGTTTTGACGCGTTGATACACCCTTACATTCTATTTAACACACTTTTAAGAATCATTCTTGACATACTTTTTCTAATATTTACATGCAAAATACTATGCAGTTGTTAAGACTGCGCTGATTACTCATAAATTTACGAGCAAGCGAAGCGAGCGAGCAATAACACATGATAATTTCAGCCCTTGGGCTGCCAGTCACGTATTGATTTTTTTTTACATGAAATAAATCATCACTTGAGTTGAACTTGAACTTGAACTTGACACAGATCTGCTTCTTATTTTTTATTTACAAGTGTTTAATTTCTTTATATCGCTGTCTTACAAAGGAGATGAAAAAAACTGTGTCCTCTCTCTCTCTCCTTTATGTTTTATGTTTATATCTCTGTCTTAGCTACCATCCATCGTGGCCTACTGACCCCACCCTCTATCCCAGTACTAGGTGTGGTAGTAGAGAGATCGATCATGCCTAAACACAATACGCTTTAATTATGAACAACGAGGCCTGTTTGAACTTTTGAATTTTGAACTTTTATTTATTCATATGTTCTTGTTCTAACCAAACATCATTTCCAAGACCACTCATATCCAAAAGTCCCTTAACCTTTGTAATCCACTTGGATCGAAAAGATATATTTCATCACTTTCGTACATTACTTTCATTAGTGTATACATCATACAAGACAGATTAGTCTGTTTACCCACCAAAAGTCTGCACCAAAAGTTTACCATTCTCATTCCCAAAACACTTGCTAATTTATATCTTCCTGGGGCCTGTTTCTGGAAACCAACGCCAAGTTAGTCATATCTTTGTTCGCCAACTACGGAGATGACTCTAATCTTGCTAAACCGTTTCACGGAGAGCATGCTAGCTAGATACCTCTTGATATCAATTCAATCGATGAGGAAATGTGACTACAAGTAACCTTGATCACAATAACACATATATTTCTAAAAATGATTTTATCAAAACTGCAAATATTTGTGTGAATTGGAGAGTGCAAAGATTAGAAACAGCAGCAAGGGATTATAGATAATTCTTCAAATTATAGGCAGATTACACCAAAGAAAAGCTTTTAAAATTCTGTTTTTAGTAATTAAGTTCATTGTCGTTTTGAACGTAAGAGGGGTACCTCCGAAACACTAGATTTGCAAAATAAACACTTACGTTCATGATCATTAAAATGGAGGCAGTTAACTATTTATCCAGCGTCATGGCTTGACCAAAACATTAATATGTACAATTTTGGAAAATTACAAGCTGAAATGTGTGTCTTAAAAAGTATGTTATTTTAAAAATCTACGATACAAGTTATCTTTAAATAACTAAGGGTCTGAAACCTACAGACTGTCCCCTTGACTATGCCTTGCCTGACATGGCAGAATTGCGTTCTTTCGTGAGATGTCACAATCGAGGGAGAAACCCCCGAGGAAACCTTTTTTTACAGATCATTTCATATGAAACATGAAATATGATATTTATACATAAGCAAGGATGATTTGCTGTTTTCAGGAACCCGTAGAAAAAATAGATTTGAATTATTTTTAAAATCTATAGCTTCCATTTTGGCCGGCCATAATCTACCAAATTAGTGACATGTGATGGCGCTGCATATCAACGAAAAAAGATATGACAGGGTAAGAGGCGTCATTCTTAGTCGGGATGTTGGCGTTGATCTTGGCAAACACGGCTTCGTGAAACACGTAGCAGATAACTAGCCAACTAGCGGCGAACTTAGTCAACAAGTTGACTTATGACGGTGTCGAGAAACGGGCCCCTGTCTCTCCATACACAATGCAGCTAGCTGTGGACTTATTTAACTTAAGAATGTTTCTTTAAAATTTTCTGTAAAACACCTCAATCCGGGACCTCAATTTGTTAAACATCCTCAAAGACTATTCACAAGCAGTGTCAAAGGGTAACTGCAGACGTCTAATTTTCCCAGCAGACTAAAACCTATTGCCTGACATACCTGTTTCGATATAGCTTTTTTAAAGTGACCATTATAATTCATTGTATAATCGTCTGCTATCTCAAGTTCACTATCACGAAAAGTGAACACTGGTATATGTTCCTTATTTTACCTCTAGAATAAAATACAACCTTTGTCTGGGAAGACAAGTATTCACATTGAGATCCCAAAGCCTCCCTAGAGTCTCCCCAGAGCCTCCCGCCCAGAGCATCTAGGGCTTGTTTGTAATTCACTAGCACTTTCAGACATCACAATGGTATCATCAGCATAGAGTAATACATACATTCGTAAATAAACCTCCACATGATCATCACGTAAACACATTCTGACTTGATCTGATATATAACCCAAGCTCCTGTAAAAGCGGCTTATAAAAAAACCCTCTAAATCTTATTTAAAAAAAAAACCTCTAAATGGCAAATAACAATGGGGATAGGTTCACCAATGTTACAATAAAAATGAGTGGATACTTTGTTGACCTATAACGCAGGATTTTGCATTATTATAAAGATTGTACACTACAGACATTACCATTGATACCGTTAGCAATGAGTTTTGACCATAAAGAAGCTCTATCTACTAAATCAAACGCTTTCTGATAGTCCACAAAAACACAAAATAACCTTTAGGCCCTACTACTCGATAAGTATAAATCAATTAAACTAGAAGAACAAAAATATGATTCGGAGTTGAGCCGTCTGTAAGGAAGCCTGCTTGCTCATCCCCTACATACTAAGAAAAAAGGGTTCAATTTTGACCCCTAAATGCAACACTTGCAGCACCTTTTTTTGGTGCAATCTTGCACCCTACATGAAAAAGTGCAAAGATGCACCCTTTTAAGTATTTGTTTGCACCCAGGAATGCCCGTCTGCACCCTTAAAGGTGTAATTCCTTTAGGGTGCAGCAATTTTTGCATTCAAAAGGGTGCAAATTTGCACCTTCCTAGAAAGGGTATAACTCTGCACCCTTAAGGGTGTAAAAGTAGCTCACTGCACCCTTAAAGGTGCAAAATGCTTTTTAGGGTGCAAAGTTGTACCCATAAAGCAGCTCCCAGTCCGGGCTCCCAGTGTTGCATTTGAAGTGCAAAATTGAACCTTTTTTTCTTAGTGTGTAAGCTAGATACCAACACTTTCTAAATATGAGGTTAGTCGAGCATTGATAGCCACAGTAAACAACTTCCCAAGACAACTCAAAAGAGTGATCTTATGCACGGTAATTATCCGGATCATCAACTGTGCACTCTTTAAGTAGGCAATTCCCACAGAGATACTAATTAGTATATATCTTTGTGACTGTTGATGGGCTACCTCAACGAACTCAAACAAGTTCTGTGGGCTACCTTCATCGCCGCGTGAATATGCACTGCACGCTTCGTGACAATCAGCTAGCTTCACCCGATTAGGACATGTACGGTTAACCGACATGTACAGTCGTTGCGACAAACTCTGCAATAAATACAGATCAGGGAATTGCACAATTCACTCTTATGAGATCTACTCGACAAAAGCTTGTTCTGAATTTCGACATCAGGCAGCGTGAGTATAAGTGTGCGGTATATTGGTATTTGATTGTTTAACATGTTTTGGAAATGGGTGCTTTGAGTTTGAGTTTGAGTTTGACAGCTCAAGATAATGAACGAGTGGGACTGAAGTGTGAATGACGGGGGGGGGGGGGGGAGGGGGATTTCTTGAAACGATAACAAAACTTAGTATTGTACTTTTGTAGTCTGAAGAATAATCACCGATTAAAGGGAAAGTCCACCCCAGAAGTTTCACTGTTTCAATAAAAGGAGTTAAATTTGAACAGCATTTCAAAAAAGAAATGAGCAAAATCGGTCAAAGAATAGGGGTCTAACTCTAAACTCTAATTACGCTCATTTACATTTTCTAGTAAATTACTCTTGGCTCTGCAAATTGGCAGCACTGATGACATCATATGCGAGCAGCTCTCTATTCACTTTGTACATGAAATTTCACATTTTCTCAATTTTCTTGGAAGTTACACATTTTCTCATTTCATAGTCTAAGTATGTTATGTAAAAGGCAGTGTTATACAGCCACACGCGTGTGTCTTTACCTTACGGCCACCCGCGTGTGGTTGTATCCACAGCATCGATATGAGGATACAGCCACACTTGTCTGAATTCCCACTTGAAGTCTGTGCCGCGACAGCTATCGCTAGTGTGCACTGCACTGCACAAGCGATGTGTATTCATGCGATGGTATGTGTTGCGACTTGCAAAACTTGGATCGTCACGAAGGTTTTATCTCTCGATTTCACTTATTATACAAACAATATTTTTACTTCATTCTCACCTGGTCAGCAAGCAGGTGACAGTATAGTACAATATTGTTCGTATTTCAGTGAATTTCAAGAGATAAAACCTTCGTGACGATCCAAGTTTTGGGGTTTGGCAACACGGACACATCGCTTGTGCAGTGTATACATACACACTGGCGATAGCTGTAGCGGCGCAGAGTATAAGTGGGAATTCAGTTGAGTGTGGTTGTATCCTCATGTCGATGCTTTGGATACAACCACACGCGTGTGGCCGTAAGGTAAAGACACACGCGTGTGGCTGTATACACTGCCTATGTAAAAAGCAATTCTTCTGAACATACATTGGCCATGGGGGTTAGAAAGTGTGTCACTTCCAAGAAAATTGAGAAAATGTGAAATTTCATGTACAAAGTGAATGGAGAGCTGCTTGCATATGATATCATCAGTGTTGCCAATTTGCAGAGAGCCGAGAGTACTTTACTAGAAAATGTAAATGAGTGTAATTTTCTTATTTTCTGACCGATTTTGCTCATTTCTTTTTTAAAATGCTGTTCAAATTTAACTCGTTTTATTGAAACACTGAAACTTCTGGGGTGGACTTTGCCTTTAAATTAAATGGCAAGCAGATATCGTGAAACAGGGTGACATATGATCAATAAAGGTCTGATCAGCCCTAACAAAAGGGAGCCACTGCTGGTCTGCAAACACGGATTGTCCTCAAAATCGCCCCTGTTACTGTTGTTAGTCATTGGGAGAACACCAACACTGGCCTCAACACCGAACTTAAAATCAGGCTGGTGTTGGGATTGACCCCGCAAAATTGGCGTATTTCCGGTAGTCTGTGTTGTCTGCTGGGGTTGAATGTCGTCTGCTGAACCGAGTATCACAGTTCGTGTTGACGATTTACATGCAATTTCCCCATTCACCAACACCAGGCCCTAGCAATCGGGAAAGTCATGATTTCAAGTATGGTGTTGGTGTTGTATTCATACATGCTATTGCTGCTTGCCCCTCGCGCAGCAGCGGCACTCTTTGCTACGGCCACTCATGACATGTTGGTGGTTAAACCCATTTTGCAGTCAAAACAACTTGGTATAATCAAAACAATATATTTTCCATGGAAGAGTAATATTTTTCCTCTTGGATTCTTCAAATGATTATGCAATTTGAATCCAATAAGATGTAGATTTATTAGAAATTCTGAGGAAAAATGATTTCATCGTCAAGATTTTTCGCTATAGCGTATGACGTCACTTGGTGTTGAGCTATTGATAAGGTGATCGGTATCGTCCCTCTGAACTGACCGTTGGTGTTGGAGCTCGGTTCAGGAGCCTTTCCACACTCTCAACACCAACACCAACACCGCACACCAAACTTGAAATCACCCACTAAGCCGGAAAAGCTTCGATAGCCTTTGTGTGTATTACCAGGCATTTTAGCTTGGTAGAAAATCATACATGTGCAGAAAATAATTATATAAAATTTCATTTTCAACTCTGAATCCCCAAATTTGTGGCATATTAACTGTTATGAGTTGAAAACTTGAAAAATCCCTGAATCAGATGATCTAACTTAGCAAATTAAAAAAAAAAATTAAATATTGCTTAGCCTTAGGGCAAGTTGTCTGTTTTTGACTTCTGCAACAGTGAATGTTCGCTACAGTCCAATACACGTTTGGCCCTATGAGTGTTAAAAACAGGAATGTCCTGATAAACGAAGACAAATTGCGTACTAATAAATTGAGATCATCTGCATTTACAGGGACATTTTTTTTTTCATCTCACCCTGCGTGGCTTAGACAGCAGTTTCAGGGCTCGGGAATGCTAAAAATAGATTCTTTGTCATCAAATACCCCTAGTTCACCATCTTTTTTCTGGACTTGTCTGTCTTCCCATGGATGTGTTATTGAAAACACACCATGTGTATGTATTGAAAATGGGGGAACTGGAACTTGCGTCGGAGATTCGAAGTGCCAAAAAAAGATTTTCATGACCGTGTCAGCCTATGCAAGAAGCCCTTGTAAATTATGACAATATTAGAGAGTTAATTTTCAAGACGAGTACTCAGAAGATCATAATATTTATATAACAAACGTACAGCAATTGATGATGTATGTGGGTATCAGCCACATTTTACTATACAGTAGGAAGTAGGGCCTGAAACAAGATTATGCCATTAGATGGTTTGCCAAGTTTGATATTTGTTGTTAGATTTTTGTTTTTGTTTTTTAACTACCTTTAGATTGAGAAACTCATGACAAAGCTGATGTGATTTAGATGCAAAAGAATTCAGGAAAAGTCGACTGTGAATCTCCCTATTGATTGTATGGGTACTATCTGTGTATGGGCAGGGTTGTCAAATTTCTGTTGTATTAAAAAATTCCCAAGATGGTTATTTTTGTCTGAATTATGAATTAGAATCTAATGTTCGGTCTAAGACTCTTAACAGTAACACCACACATAGCAACATTAGTCTATACTTTGTGTGTAGAACAGACGTAGGAAAACTTACCAACACCACTGCACAAAGGTAATGTGTGCATATACAAGTAAAGTGTCCAAACTCAAAGGGATTCATTGACCACTATAATGGCACTATGATGTGCAGCATCCCTAAGACTCAGGCTAGAGTTTGAGTCTAGACTACCGTAGCTGGTAATGATAGATTTACTCTAAGAATATCAAGGTTTAGGCATTTTAGACCCTATTTAAATGTTAGATATTGCTTAATTATGTAAAACATTGTTAACATTGTTATTTTCCCTTCATTCATATGCAGTTTGCAACTGTGGTTATAGCATGAGGTGACATTAAAGTTGACATAGGAAATGGATGACGATCAGGAAAGCCAGAAAGATGAGCTGCTAGCTCTAAGTAGCATCTTTGGAGAGGAGACCTTTATGGCCCATGAAGATCAATCTGGTGGTAGCTTCTATGCTAATGTGGAACTCCCTTCAAATTGCACCATGAAACTCAATGGAAACAATATGGTGCAGCAAGCAAGAGCATTAGGTGGGTAAAAGAACAGTTATGATTTATCTTCCCAAACTTTCTGATTATTCACTCACTTGCATAGTATATAAAACAGAAATGTAAGAATTCAATTGACCCGGACTCGGTGTATAGATGAAGCTTTAAGCAATGCTTGCAAAAATTCCACTTGACACTGCCATGCCGGTTCTGTGCGAGATACACGTTTACCTCTGTGTTGTTGAGATGGAACATCTCGTATGAACCAGTCTAGTTGCAAATATGAGAACATATGCCAACAACGCAAAAAAAAATCACTGCATGCACTGGCCAAACTGGCCTCACTATATTTGATCCAACACTGCCCTGCGACAGTGACTTTCCCATTGTGTGTGTGTGTGTGTGTTATGGATCGCTGCCCATTACACACAAGATTGAGTGTGCGCAAGCTTATGTGCAATGCCCCTAAAAAATTTAATCTTTGATCAAACCAAAAACCTTCGCCAAGGCTTGAAAAGTGTCATGCCACTGCACAGTGGGATTTTTGCAAGCATTGCCTGAAGCGCCATCTATACACCAGGTTTGCGCAACTTTACATGCAAGGCCCTGTAACAGGTAATTTCATGATCAGTTGATCAATCGATCAATCATAGGATTGATATTTTGCGGTGAATTGCACATACAATGACAGGCAATCACTTCCAAAATTGGCAGTCAATTGCCTATATATCTTTATGTGACAGACCCAGAAGATATTGAAATAGCAAGGAGCAGTCCAAATATTAACTATTGTTGTACTAGAATGAGAGTAATATTAAATTGCTTAATGTCACGATGAGTGTAATTTGATAAAACAACTTGGATAGAAGAATATGTTTTTCTATTCAGAAAGGTATAAGTAAAGATTAATTAATGCAGATCCTTAGCCTAATTCCTGGAGTTTGCATTTTGAATTTCAGGTGCTTCTCTGCAGGAGGGTGGAGAGAATGTGTTTCTAATGCAGGTAAACTGGCTGCCACCGATAGAGCTCAACTTTAAGTACCCCCGGGACTATCCATCAAAGAGTGCTCCAAGCTTCACCCTCTCCTGCAAATGGCTCTCAGTGAAGCAGGTTAGATCATAAGTTGAATATGTGTACTTGCTCGAGCAAGTGCTTGCATTGAAAGCAATAGTTTTATTCATTGTGGATTGCGCACTGATCATGTGGGATCTTAGACTATGATAAGTATGCCACAGCATCCATTCATTCAAAAAGAGTTTTTGTCATGAATTCCTGAATACTTTCTGAATTCACTGGTTCTCTTGACAAGCCCATTGCTGCAGGATCAACAATAACAATCACTCCCATCCTGTTTTACTTGCAAAAATCTTAACAGGGCTACAGGTGGAACTCAATGTTTGCTGTAACCTTAACTGCCTTATAGGCCTAGACCTTTGCCATTTTAGAACACTCAATAACCCAGTACAGTGTGTATCTTTAAAAAAAGAAACCTAGATTTCCTCAGCAGTATTTCTAATAAACAAAGCAAAATGTGATTGTCCATATCATGAATAAGGGCAAATCTTCTTTCTCATATGACACCACATTTATGATGAGGGTGCTAGAAACAATTGAGTTATAACAATGCCAAGCCAGGGATGATGACCGAAGTGAGTAATCAGCACAATAAACGGCCATTCATTGGTCCTCTCCTTGCTTCATTTGCTTGGACGGACAAGGGAGGGGGTCATGTGGAAGGATTTTGGGGCTGAATATGGTCCGCAATCTCATTTCAAAACTAACAAAAAAAGTGTTGACTGATGAGTAAAAGAACATCATGAAATATGACCTTTATCTGTTTTCTGTCTTTATATTGACTTTATTTCATTTTTAAATGTAATTACATTATTCATGACTTCTGTGCAAAACTAATATTGACATTAAATACTGTTCATATTCATTCATGCCTGGTGACATCATAGTATATTTGGTATCATGTGAGAGAGGAGGAATTGACCTTTGACAAGAATTACACAAATTTTATTTTGGCATGATTATTTTTCAAGTAATTGTTGGGTAAAGTCAGGTTTCCATTTTACAGGAACACATTGTTTAATGGGGATGTTGGTTAGTTGCAGTCTGTTACTTACTCTCATTTTGTTGGTTCTATTTTAATTTTATATCTCCAGCTGAATAAACTGTGTGAGAAACTAGATGAGATTTGGATCGAAAACCAAGGTGAAGTAGTTATCTACTCCTGGACAGACTTCCTCAAGGCTGAGACACTTAGTGAGCTCAAACTCACTTCTCCAATAACTATGGACATATCTGATCTTCCTCGTACCATGAGGCAGAGATCACATCAACCAGGACCTAGAGGGGATGGTGGAGGGAATCATCAGGGGGCTGCCGGAGGCACTGAGGGGTCGGATGCAGGCACATCCCAAGCTAGAGCGATACAGGACATCGCAGCCTTGCCCAATCTCATCCCAACCATAGTGAAATACGACCAGGAGAGGAGAGAACATGTCTTTAACACAACACCTAGTAATTGTGGTGTGTGCTTTGATGAGAAGTTTGGAAGTGATTGCATCAAGTTCAGTGCCTGTGAGCATGTGTACTGTAAGGGATGCATGAAGGAACATTTCAGCGTTAAGATCAGAGATGGTGATGTGAAAGGATTGATTTGCCCAGAGGCAGATTGCGAAACATTGGCCCTTCCAGCACAGGTTAGTATCCAGAAAGTACATTTTAAATGTTCATACGTAAGCATACTCTGTATTTTGCATCTGTCAGCTCCCCCAGAGTACTTCCTTGAGGTGATCACGCTACGTCCATAACCTAACCAAAATGAAAAGTAATTTACATTTAGTAGAATGTCTACAAAATGCCCATAACCATAGTTCTCATTCAAGTTTTTCTTTATTCATGGAAAAGGTTTCATGTTCTTGTTAGTACTGGTAATGTAATTTTGTTTTATTTATCTCCAGGTGAAGGCCTTAGTCGACTCAGAACTGTTTGAGAAATATGACAAGGCCTTGCTAGAGCTCTCTCTTAGTGAGATGGGAGACATTGTATACTGCCCTCGTGTGGAATGTCAGACTCCTGTCATAAGAGATGAGGGTAACATGGGACAGTGCCCTACGTGCGGACTGGCCTTCTGTGCCCTCTGCAAGAATACATTCCATGGGTTGGCACCTTGCAAGATTTCATCGAGTGAGTCACACATAAAGCTGTGTCTTATAGGTTAAAGGCATTGGTTAACATTGTTATAATTTTTTTTAAAGTCTCACTTTGTTACTTGAAAATGGGATAAACATAAGGGTTATAATGTAAAAATACCAGTCTGAAAGTTTCCAAGTATAATATCCACAGGAAGTATTTTTAAATATTAGAAATGTCAACTAATGTTTGAAAAATATACAAGGGTCGGTTGCACAGACCAAACGTAAGGATTGCACATGCGCGCATGGCTCACTGGACCGTATCACGTTGGCGTATCACGTGGCGGGAGGCAGATAACGGTATATTTGAATTCAAGTAAAATGGTCCTCTTATTTATAGTCTCTGAGACGAAAAATAATAAAATCGCAGTTTGCGTCTAACTTGCATTTTTCCACTCCAAATTATGGTTGGTTTCAGGGTTTTTGAGTACCAATACATGTACTCATTCATCTTAGTTTGAGAATTTTTTAACCCATTCGTGACAGAGTTCCACATTTTGTGGTTTGGTCTAATATCTTTTGATGCAAAGCCCTAAAAATCATACCAAATACATGAGCAGAAAGAGCAAAAAATTCTACACAAACTGTGCCCATTTTGGTTGCGTCAATTTTCGTTGTTTGATGCTGAAAATTTTTTAAAGGAAAATAAGCATTAAAATCCTTATATTGGCAATGTGATAGAAAGTTTAAAATCACTGTTTTCCCCTGCAAATTGGCAACTTTTTGACTTCTCATCATAATTTCTGTCAATTTACATTCATTTCAGAAAAAAGACGTTTTATAAGAAAAATGTAGCAATAGAATAAAAATGTTGGTGTTGCCAATTTGAAGAATAAAAGCTGATCAAATTAGGCTTTAAACAATTCCTGTCACGAATGGGTTAAATCGGCTGCTCACAAAGCTAGCCATTGCCTTTAACCATATTTAATCCATTGAGGTGGGGATTGTTAAGGGCTATATTGAACACCTTTCTTCAAATTAGCATCACTTTGATTTGCTTTTTATGGATACTTTTTCCAACAAAAAAGCTTGTACTTGTAGAAGATGCATGGAGAGAAATGATGATGAGTAAGGATATTGGCAATGTGTATATGAAAACATGGCTTTCAACTTTGCAACATTTTGCGAAATAAGGGATTTTCATGCGTATTTTCCTCTAAATAATTTCTGATATGAAGTAATGAGTGTTATTGCACCAAAGTTGCTATATGTTGTGTAGAAATTTTTGTTCTTTGGACTTATGGATATGATAAATTGTTTAGCATTCTGCAACAAAGTTATGTCTTTCCCCTTACCATTAATCTTTATCAAAACTGAGATTTGCCATCAGTAAGCAATCTTTTATTTTCTGTTTTGTTGTCGTCATGATTAGAAGAATACAAAAGGATTGCTGATGACTATGAGAATGCAACTGAGGATGAAAAATCCATCTTGGAGCAGAGATACGGCAAACACACTCTACGACAAGTTATTGAGAACTGCAACAGTGAAGAATGGATCAGGAAACACAGCAAGAATTGTCCAAACTGTGATAGAGCTATTCAGGCATGTACAAATTACTCATTTCTTATGATGGTAATACTAATTTTGATGGCATTAGATTATTAAAAATAACAATTAAAAAATGCATTGCATGGAACATTGATACAATTTTCAGGTAATAAAACCCTGTGTTTCTAATGCATTGCTCCTGAAAAACAAACTGTAAAATCCATTGGAATCCTGTCAGCATAACAGAACTAGTTTAAAGTATGTAAGTACTGATTTATGCAAATAGTTAATCAATACTGGGATGCTACAAGGTGACTTTGCACTTGATTTGAACCAATGGCATGCAAGTTCCTGCCAAGGAGCTTGATTCTAGGGTTATACATTCCCTAGACTCGTGTTACACTGACTGTTTCTGGTTTGTCTTTGACAGAAATTCGATGGATGTAACAAAATGACCTGCATGAAATGTCGCTGTTACTTCTGCTGGCTGTGCTTTGCCATCCTACCAAGATCTGACCCATATAGCCATTTTAGGGGATCTGGCAGCTGTGCCAATCTCCTCTTTCAAGGCATAGCAGGTGGAGATGATGGTGATGAGGAGGAGGATGATGAAGGGGAGGTAGATGTTGTCAATATTGAGAACTGGTGGCAGTTTGTATGACAGAGGGAAACGATTTTCACCTTGGATTTGATATTTTTGTAGATGGAAGTAAATATCGTGAGATATTGAACACTAAAGCAGTTTGACAAATGCGGTGGACTTTTGTCATGAATAGACTTTTACATAGATGATGTAAACATGAGAAATTGGAAACTGGAGGCAATTTGTTTGCCGAATGCAATGGATATTTGTCACAGATGTACTTTTATCTAGATGAAGTAAACATAATAAGATATGGACCACTGGAGGCAGTAACATGATGATTTACAGAGCAAAATCATGCCTCATCAGGGGAAGTATTAACATGCAGACAAGATAACCCAGTCATGAAAGGAATTATTTTTAGCCTTATTTTATCAGCCTATTCTTCTTCAAATTGGCAACAGCACTATTTTCTTTTATTGCTACATTTTTCTTATGAAATGTCATGTATCTGAAATAAATATCAATTTTAATGAAAGTATGTTTAGAAGTCAAAAATTTGGAAATTTGCATGGAAAAACATAGATTTTGAACTTTCCATTGCATTGCCAATTGAAGGATTTTAGTGCTTATTTTCTTTTTAAAAATGTTCAGCATGAAACAACAAATACTGATGCAACCAAAATGAGCACAGTGTATGTAGAGATTTTTCCTCCTGAAATTCAAAAGTTATTGGGCCAAACCACAAAATGTGGACCCTCTGCCATGAATGGGATAAATAGCATGAAGAGATAAATGAGGAATGCAACAAGGTTACATCTCATCTGAAATTTATCAAAAGAAAGATCAGATGGAAGTCATGAATACTGAAGACTTGTAGCATTTTGTATGATGAATACTACAGGCTTATGCTTCCCCACAGATATAAGCTTACGTGGAGATGAGGTGAATGTAGTGTACACTGAGGACAGATGGCAGTTGTGTATATGAAAACAGTAAGGTTGTTTTGTTTTTTGTTTTAACAGTACAGATATTTTCCTTGAGCAGTAATATGTTCAAAGGCAGTTTCTAAAAGATAAATCCAGTAACATGTTATAATATTTTGAAGAGTTGTATGGTTAAAAAAGTAAATGAAAAACCAAACCATTCGTAGCACAAAGAAATAATGAGTTGAAAAGTACATTCTGCGGAATTGATCATTGCAGAATACTGAATAGTACTCTGAAAGAGTGTGGCTTGATTGGATAGGGAAGGATCATGTGATCTCAATCTTGTGTCATTCAGACAGAAAAAAAAAAATTGTGCATGAAGTTAATAGTGCTTTGTCACTGTTTTCAGAACAGGGTGTATATTCACTTGGAAAATACTGAGGTCCCTTGGTTAGGATATTTAATAGAGTTCTAACAACCTTTCATTTTAAATATCATTACACTCTGTACTGGTTTGTGCAACAACAAAAAAAAATGGTTTTACTTCACTTGTTTCAGTGTTGGAGAAGGATGAAAGTTTGTTAGATTGAGGTCTTAACCGCAATTCCTCATTTTATTCAGAATGCAAATCTGCGGTGGGCATTGCAGTATCTCATAAGCAATGGACCTTTTACAGCATTGACCAAAAAAATAGAATATTTATATAGTTTTACTTTAAATATATTTTTATTTTCTGCCCTACTACCTACCGTTTTTGTCTAGTCACCAAGAAGGAGCGAGACTAAGGGATCCATAGCAATGTCCGCCCTACGTCCGTCCGAACGCTTATGAAACTTGAATAACTTTGCAACCATTTGCCTGTTTGTAACTTAACTTGGAGGGCAGATGCCTTACAGGGACATCAATGTTATTTGGGGGTCAAAGATCACGTATGTAGGTCAAAGGTCAAATGAGGTCAAATGTTGAAATTTACCTGCAAGTTTCTACTGTGGTCAATAACTTTGCAACTTTTAGCCCGTTTGTAACCAAACTTGGATTGTGGATGCCTATAGGGCTCTCAGTGTTATTTGGGGGTCAAAGGTCATGTAAGTAGGTCAAAGGTCAAATGTTATAGTTTACCTGCAAGTTTCTACTGCGCACAAATAGGGCGAGACATATTATGGCTCTTGCCTGGGTTCTGTTAGAAATAATAGAGGGCATGTTGTTATGTAAGATATCAAAAAGCTCTGAATTGCAGGCTTCTGAAAATTTGGTCTTTCATAATCTTTGTACCAAGAAAATTGTTAGCCATGTTAAAAAATAAAAAGCCCTCCTTTCAAAGGGGCAGGTAAAAAGCACTTTGCTTGTTTCTTGGTTGGATACATTTTCATGTAGGATTTAGTCAGACTAGTCTCATGAAATAGATTAGAATTCTGGTATTTTGGTCATTACTTCTTTTTTTGTTAATAGAAAGATTTATTGATGCTAAGTGTTTTAGAAACAACCAGCATATTTCATCATCATTTGAAACGGTTGAAGCAAAACTTCTCTAGTCTGATGAATAATCATTCTTGTATAAAACAAGTAGATAATTAGAAGATGAATGTTGTAGGTATGCACTACTCCTTGGTGGATATGAATGAGTCCTGATTACATAGAAACACCTGTAGTACCTGTATGTACATCATTCATTTATCTTTTTATCCGTCCCGTTTTCGTTCTCACGATAACTTAAGAACCAGTCACGGGCTCAGTCAGGAGCTCAAAGGTAAAAAGTCCTATAGGTCATATACATGAAAATGGCTCGTTCTCGTGAAAGCTTAGGAACCATTTGACGGATCAACTTCAAACTTGGCTCGTGTATGCATATGGGAGGGACGATGATCTGATTAGATTTTGGGGTCATGAGGTCAACTCCAGTTGCTTCTCATCATGCTTTGAATATTAGCACATGGAATGAGTTGACCTTTACAAGGAGGAATTTCTACTGTGGCTTTCTTCCAAAATGACCTAAAAAGACTGAGAAAGCTCACAAACTCCCAGAACTCAAGTTTCTTTTCAAATGAGAGATGAATTTCTTTTAAGGTGTTTGCATGGTCTAGTTAATTGAATAAGGATTTGCCTTTAAAAAGCACAAACTAATAATTTAAGTACCAAAGTTTAGTACACAGAAGTTTTATTTGAAAGATCAATCCATTGCCCAAATGCCTATAGTTTTAAATTCAAGCAATGCTTTGATGATATTGTAAATTTAAAAGTAATGAGATGTTTCTGAGGTTAATATATTTTATTACGGTGTTATATTGCTACCGTACTTACATGGAAATCAACTCTGTTTGTTTTTTATTGTCCTCTGTGAATAAGAGCTAAGAGTATTATATGGGTATATATAATAAATCCATGCAAATTTATTAGAAAATAGCTCTACTGGTGTTTTGCTTTCCCCAGATTCTCTGAAAATAAACAAATTTATGTCACGTCTCTTAAATTCTGATTTCACTCACAACACATTACAATTCTGAAACACACTGGCGCTGCCTTATTACCAGTTCAAAGACCAGTACCAACTATATAAAATATGACCAATTCCAGGGGAGTGCTTCATCAACATTTTTGGTCTGACAAGTTGTCAGATCTGACATCTTTCCTTGATTTTCATTGGCTGAGAAGCATTGTTACTATGGCAACTGTCTGATAAAACAGACTTTGTCGGATAAAACATCCGACAAGTCCTTTCATGAAATGCTCCCCTGGATTGCTCCCATGGAATTACACTTTGAAGAAATTTTGAAGTAGAAACATGTTTTTCAGTGGAGACAACTTAAAACATAAATAGTCAAGTTCTTAGTTGGTATATCTGTGAAATATTTGCTTCATTAAAACGGTTTTGATTAAAAACAGTTAAGTCTCTCCCCCCCCCCCCCCAAAAAAAAAAAAAAAACTTTCTCATACTTCATCATATAATAGATATAAACATATCTTATATCACCCCCTTGAAGTTTCCTTGAACGGTCCATGCTGTTGGCTTATAGACTGATCCGAGAATTGATTTGTAGGCACTGCCATTACTGCAGTGTCCCCAAGTTAGTGTGTATCATAGTGTGTATGTATTGTTTAGAATGGATTTCTTTACTGTGCATGCTACCAAAGATCATAAAGCACACGGTTTATAATCTTTGTGCGCTACATACAGCTGCAGGACAACGGAGAAATGCACTACACTAACTCTATGGGGACACCACAGTTTGGGCACATCAACTGTTGCCCTCGATGATAAGCCGGATCGGCTAAATATCCAACACACCAACATCACCACCAGCATATTAGACCTTTCTTGAAGACTTATATGACCATACACATGAACTCACATGATTAGAAAAAGCACCAAAAGTAATTAACCATACTCCACAACTTTTCAACAACACTGTGTATTGATTCAAACAATTTTAACTCCTGATGCTTTGCTGAAACACACATTAGAGTCTGTAGCATACGTGTACACGTTATTTATTTATTTGGACACATCTTAGTATCTACATGAAATGAACAAAATACAATCAGTGCTACGCAAGAACAGAACTTATTTGGCGATATTTCAAAAATTAAAAAATAACAGAAATGAATGCTTGACATAATCACAACTTTTGATGACACAAAACTATGCACCACCTTGCATTTAGAAAAATGATTGTTTTCCACTTTACTTTGTAAACAACATAATGCTAATAAGCTTAACATACAATACAAAGGCAAAAAAATACATAATAAATTAAGGTACTTTGCAACAAAAGGCTTAAATGTCTGAAATATTCTCTTACATTCTTATGCATATGTATCCCATAATTGCAGAAATATAACTTACAATGGTAATGTACAATGAATAATGCATGCAGTATTTGTGGCAAAAAATGGAATAAAATTTACACCTTTCTATACATTTCATTTCTTCATCTACTTCAGGAAATTCAGTATATAAAAATCTTTTTATGTTGTTGCTTTTAAGATACAAAATTTGATTTGAGGGGAATAAAGGTAAAATAGCAATTATTCCCAGCCTAATAAAAATACCAAGCCATGACATCTCAAAAAGAATATATATGTAGGCAAAAGAATGGCATTCCCTGCAGAATAGGAACAGAGGGAAGAAAATAACACTACAGAGTACTGTAAGCCTTGGTGACTGGAACATTTATTACAAGAAGTGTTTCTCAAGATGACAAATACGTTGTGGAGAACAAGCATAAATAGACTAGAATACACAAGACAGACAAGCCTATTTGTAAGTACTATTGCAAACAAATCAACACATATTCATTACCATTATAATAATCCTACACTTAAGTCAAATATACAGGTAAACGCTTTGGTGAAAACTCTCAGAGCGGCAGAAAGTCGCTTCCACCAACAGATAATATTTCAAAAATTAACATAAAGGTACTAAAATCACAAGCCTTGAAACAAACAAAAAAAAGAGCATAGATGAGGAGCCAATGATTCGGAAGCAACTTTTTAAAAATCTAATAAACAGAGAAATGCACTATATGATAAAAGACTACTATATGAGAACGAAATCTAATGCAAAGTACACACTAAAATCTTGAGGATAAAGAATAAATTGTGATAACAAACTATGATAAAATGCCCTGCTTTTCTATATTTAAGTTTTAAAAGGGGGAATAAATAATGTGCAATTGTGTTAAAAATCTGACTGACTAAAATTCCATATAACTGCACTTTTATAGGAACATGCCAAAAGAGTTTAACAGAATAACACACACACACAACAGACCAACTAACATATGTGCAATGAAAGTGGCTAAGCTAACTTCAGTTATCTTTTTGGAGGGAAAAGATAAGGAGTCAAAGAGATCAATGTGCAAAACTTACAATGTGTATTGTTGGCTCCAAGCTGAACCATGTTGAAAAGAAAACACAAATACATTATACACTATCTAGGTATGGAAGCCAAAGCTTTGCATGGAAAAATTAATCAGTCCCTTATTCAAACTTTGCCAATTCCCAGCCCCACAACAGGAAGAAAATAATAAGAATTTCAAACACAAGCAATTTCCAAGAATCTTTCAAACAATGTCAGCTTGTATTAACCCTATACAACTAAATACTAGCTAACTTTAAAGTGCTTCAGAATTTCATATCATAACATGACTTTGTTTTCTAAAATTTGATTGCCTAAATTTCTCATAAGTGACTTCAAGACAGCAGCTCCTACAAATGCAAAGGATGTCACAACTGAATGACATTGGTATTTGACAAACTGACTTACTAGTGCACTGTATTTTATTACAGAATGATACAACCATTTATTCAGTTGTTTGTTTGCATCCGCCATGTTTTATTGCTATGGCAACAGGCTTATGGTGATGCATATGGGAAGTTTCAGCTGATCTGGTTTAAAAAAAAACACTCAGAAACTAAAATATCTTCACATGCAGACAAACATTGCTGCTAGAATCTGAACAGAGTCTAATTCTGTTGACTGATCATTGGAGGTATTTTTTTTTTTCTGTGTTGGAGATTGATCTCTATCCTGATCATTAATCTGGGGAAGAAAACTAAAGAATGGAAGAATGAATTACACTCTAATATTAGGAAGATGCATAAACTGAGGATTATAATACTGGATAAAAAGAAGCCATTTTGATTCTAAGATTTAAAATTGCCTTTTCATTTGATATACAATATAGTTCAAGCTATGGCACATTCATTCTCTAATCAAATCTCTTAACTGCATACTATGATTATAAATGTGGCTATATATGGATACATACATTATTCACCCTTACTACAGAATACATTGATTGAAAGCATTTGTGCTATCCCACTCTCAATTTAAATTGTTGGTTCCGCTGAATACAAATAATTCCCTGATAGTTACATTTCACTTTGAATGAAGATTGGCAGCAGCAGCAGCAGCAGCAGTAATTCACAATATTACTGTAATATTGTAGAATACATGAAGAAATTTGTGACTGAATATTTCATCAAAAGTTTGTCTAATTCCTCACTTGATCAATGAATTATCCTATAATAGCATAACAATAAAAAGTCAATATCATAATACCCAAAATGAGCTACAGGACATATTACCCTCTGATCTAAGTATTTTTCTGCAATACAATTTTAAGTACATAACGTCGGAAGGTATGGTGTCTGAAATGCTGGTTGGACTCCAATCAATTTAACCACTGCATGGAAGAATGCTGCTTGGACTGGCACAAGTTAAAGTGAAATAACAGCGAATTTAAAGACACAGATAGGTTTCATATTGCATCAAAATCATATTTTCTGTCACGGTATTCTGTCACATCATCAAAGTGACTCCAAACTGAGTGAGTGACTCCTTGCCATATGGGGGTACGATAAAGTCATCATTTGTTCAGAGTTGTTGATCTTGCAGACCTGACTCAGATACAAGCATTTATAACATAACCATTTTCCTTCCTCACATCATCAGGGTATTACTCTTGGTTAAATGTAGGAGAAAAGGGGGTTGGTGATATTAAATATCCTTTTCTGATACATTAAGTTATAAGGAAAAGTGAGAGAATAGTATCAAGTATGAAATGAAAACAGATATAGTCACTTTACCAGTCATATCCCTGAACAAAATAGCAAAGAATGTTTTGAAGGTGATTCAAAGCAGGCTTATAAAGATGTGAAATATTCTAATCGCGACAGCATTAGGACTTAACATATACATATTACTATACTTTCTACACACCCTCTACTTATAACAGTCCCATGTAGTCTTACTCACATATGCTTACATTCTGATAGCCACCATTATTTCAACGAATTATAAAAACAGTCATTATCATGCACCCACGATTGTCATTATTTGCATAAGATGAAAACATAAGAAAAAAAAAATCACAGAAATGCCTTCTCAGAAAATAGAGAAGAAATTAATTAAAATAAATCAGAAAAGATGAAATTGATCATCGAAAGTAAGAAGTGAAATATATCAGAGTACGACTAAACACTTCTCAATCATGAGAGGCAAAACACAAATCAAAGAGACGAAAAATGCTTTTGAGCTGAAGTTGAACTTGGTATTATACATTCCTTAGCTGATATATACAAACAACATTTCAGAATCATATTCTGAACAAAGAGTACTAGAATTTCTGCCATATTCACAACAATAATGATTTTAAACATCCCTCAAAATAACAAGTTTTCAGATAACAAAGTTGTACTGAGAGCTTATATATACAAAACAGTAACAGAAAGTTTGTACTATGTTCTTTCGTGCATATAGACAAGCAAGGTACTGAAAGTATTTTACGCATGACAAACATGGAGACATGCATGATTTTAAATCCCCTCTCTGTCCTCTGAGACATCAGAAAAAGAAACATTTTCTCTCTCTTCTTTTTTAAAGAGCATAACATCAAAATTCTTTCAAACTTTACAAGAACATAGGTGGAAAATTTCTGAAATAAGTTCTGTGCCTGCTTCTTGCCTGCTTCTGTGATATAACCATTACCAGTATCAAGTATAACAATATTTGATATGGCAAAAGAAAAACCCACATATAATGCAATTACAATGTTTTGTCATCATGGCTATGGACATTGTACCACTGCTGATAAAATGTTTTCTTTGTTAATCATTGGATAGAGTGATACAGTACAGCTTTTAAACTTTGTTTTTTGCTACCATACATCATACAACAACATCAAACATATCAAACATGACTTTTATATTCCAACATGTACGCAACTTTCATTTTTTTTTTCATATAAATATATATGTCAATACCTTGTTATGTGATAAAAGACTAAGTATGTAAAAATCACTGAATACTTTGAGCCATCTATACATTGTGATCCTATCAATAATTTTCCAAATATACATATAAAGCTTTCTTCAGCACTGTCATACATCTCTCAAAAGATTTGAAAGTCTAGAAATTCGAGGTTCAGTTTTCAAGATCATCAGTATTACAGTGACGGGCTTCCCCTAACATTAAAAAAAAAAACAGTGAATGGGAGAAGTTTGATGACGATACTAGCTTTTGGAAGTTGCAGCTTGACAAGATTCTAAAGGGACTTTAGAAGCTGAACAGGGCTAAAGTATTCACTGATAACAGAGAGAGTTGATGTATACATGAAAATAACTCAAATTTGATCAACAATGCACTGCAAGATTTTGTAATGATATAGATTACACAAAGACTCCTTTTTCTTGCCTTCACTGTTGAGTATAACATCATCTCTGAAACCCTTTACATGCAACAATTCATCATCACATAACCACATTGTCTTGTGCAGCATGTTAAGCTAGCATACTCCATGTGATATTCATCAAATCTTCTTTGTAAAGTCTTAAACTCCCTGCTTCCTGCTACACATCCGTGCTGTTTTGTAGATTTGTTAAATGGTCCTCTATATCGAATTCAAATTCGCTCAGGTTGATTTCACTGTCTGGCTCTAATGCTGACACATCGGAGCATGACGCATTCGTCGACGTGTACATCGACATGGACAGTGCATCCTGGGAAATGTCACTTATAGGTCGCCGGTAGTCCAGCCCCCTCGATGGGTGATTCCGCTGGGGGACTAGGAAGGGTGTGGACTGGTCCGGGGAGCCTCCGGTGCCCTCATAGTCCGGTGGAACCTCGGACGTGCTCCCTCCATGGGATGGCAAGTAATGACCAGGATGCATATTGATGGCGTTCATGGGTAACCCATCGTAATCATCCATCGGTGGGTAGTTCTCCAGCTCTCGTCTGAAATCACGAGCAGCTCTGGCAATGGGCATGTCGTCATTCTCCGGTGGGTAGTCGGTATCGTCACCACCCACATACTCATCATCATCATCCTCTGTCTCATAGTCGTCGTCCTCTTCATTGATGTGGGATGTGGTGGTAGAGATGTTGGTGGGGCTATCTCGAGGGGCTCTGGGGGGAATCTCAGGGATGTTATTGAGGGCTTCAGGATGCTGCACCCAGTCACTGTAATCCCATTGGAATCCTAATGAAGTAAAATATACAAAAACAATCATTAGTTCCACTGAGCCAGTGCTCTGGGTAATATAAATATTAATATCAAAGCAAATATACTATGCAAGCAACAGAACAGAATGTTACTTTGCTGCATTCAGACTCACATAAACAAACCCATTACACTGACAATTACTAACAGGGATGGAAGTTTGGATATGAAAATTTTCTTTCTGACCTTTTAAAGGAAATTTATTCTCTTTCATCACTGAAGCAAAGAAATTTCAGTTTGCTCAAGAAAGTTTGCTCATTAATATTTCAAAGTGATCATTTCTTGCAGGTTATTTTCTGATGACATAAAAGGGTAAAAAGATGCCAAACAGCTATTAAACATTCCATGAACACAACAGAACAATGAGCACTCCTATATTTCATAATGAATTCACATACATGTCAAAGACAGATAAACAGATACTCCCAATTACAATCACAAATATTGCTAAATTCTAGAAAATACTGGAGCCCATGAAATCACTAGAATCTATAACATTTCTAGCTCACTGACAGAGCAGCATTAGTAAATGCATTAATTAAAATATTGCAATAACAACATCAAACAGTCCGAAATAAAGAGTTATGCTATACCCCAACAGATATGAAAAGATCGAGGATGATTCTAGAAGATTTTCCGAGCCCCCCACCCCACCTCCTCCCAGAAATTCTAAACATAATCCCTGCAAAGCTGATTTCAAGAATGCCCCATCACCAACTCCAGCCCTGCCACCAATCGTATGTCCCATATCAGTGCCTTCGATGAACCAAATAGAAAGACTCTAATGTCTGTTTAACTACTCATTGCACATTAATCAATGACTGGAAGGCTAAAAGGGGTTATATACATGGAACTTAGATACCCATATGCAATATCATGAAAATATATTTCTTGCAGGTGGTTTTAATATCAAACTAAAGGTATGAGCTCATTGTAAACCTGATGAAAGTGTTTTTAGTCAATGGGCTACTTATAATCAATTGTAATTAATTAAATGGTAAGAATTCATTTCAGGTCGAGGAAGTTTGCTTGAATATGTGACAGGGAAGAGTGTTAGAAATTTATAAGAGGTTTTAGTGTGGAAGTGCATTTTTCTTAATAAATGATTAGTCTCGTTTCTAGTTTTATTATTCATGGAGTATGATATGAAAATTATTTTCCCCCAAGTACTTTAACATAAACATCATTTTTTAAACACTAAAATGTGTAACAAGTTGACATAGTAGAAAACAAGGGGTTATCATCATAAGAGAAATACAAAAAATACATCACAAATCACTTTTTCATTAACCAAACATGCATATTATGAACATGGCATCATTCCACTACCACTGTCTACATTAACCATCATGCATGAAAATTAGGAATAAGGAATAAAAACAGGAATGGTCATAGTACCAGCCATATCAATAATGCCTCAACTACACTTTAAAATTTTGTATAAATTTGTATCCAACTTTTTAAAAGACCACAGTAACCCCCCCCCCCCCACAAAAACAAAAAACAAAAAACAAATACCTGTTACTGCAAATAGAATTGGGTACATTTTCAACAGTCTATTAGAGCCATTTGGAAAATGAATTTTGGTCCCATGGTTTTTTTTTTTCCTGGTGTACCGCTAAAGCAAAATTATAAGTATGTATTCACTCTCTTTTATTTTCTTTTTAAATTTGAGGGGAAAAATCTTACAAAACTGTGAATGCATTATCCAATGTATTGTAATTCCTCTGACAAAAAAATCCAATAGTACTCTATAGAAAATATCTTAGAGAAGCAGAACAATACTTCAATTCTTCATTCTTATATCTCAGATTATTAGGATATATATATACATACACATTTACATGTAAGATATATATATATACCACACATGATGCACAATCTAATGGTATAGAACACGGTTACCATAATGTTGTGGCATCTAACCTGTTCTGATTTCTAATAACTTCATCAATCTTTGTGCATTGCAAGGCAAAGAGAGATGGAAAATAAAAAAAAAAAGTGAGAAATAAACGTTGCACTGTCATGGAAGAGATGAGAGAAATGACGGGCAGAAGCTGATGGATCATAGCAAATTAATACTCAAAGTCATGCTCAATTGTTAGAATGGAATCAAGTTAATGATAAGTGAAGAAAACAATTCATGTTGATTCCTCATTGAGATGTGTTACCAGTCTGTACAGTCTTTGATTGCATGCAATACATTACAGCTCAATACATGTATTCAAAATCATAACAATGAATAAAAAGATCAGCCAAAAAATAAATAAATAAATGGCTTAGCTGTCAAAATTATGGGTCATACATTAATTGTAATATTGAGGGGAAGATGTACAGTATTCTCAAAGATGACATACATGTTATATTCTTTTCACAAAATAGGGGAAGTTAACAATGAGTGATCAGATATGTTTTAATGTTAAATGGGGTACTTGATGGATTGGTATGTGGATGGTGTCCTTGAGAAGAAAATAATCAGCTACTTGTAACAATATTTTATTTAATATCAAAGAAGAAAAGGAGATGAAAAGAAAGAAGAGGAGAAGAATAAGAAGGAGGGGGAGAAAAATAAGTGAAAAAGCAAAAAAGCTTGAGAGAGAATAATAATATCAGTAGTAGTAATAATAATAGTGAAGAAGAAGAAGAAGAAGAAGAAGAAGAAGAAGATGTTATGATCAAGATGGTCAATAGTAATAGAGATCCTAATGAAAGGAAGGAACACATGGATGAAAACAATGTAGAAGAATATTGAGAAGGGAATGAAATGATAACATTAAGACTTGAATGCTAAAGAAACAAAGTAGGAACAAGGAAGGTTCTTTGGTCCAGAGAATATCAACAACAGGATTTCTTACAACAAAAACCCAGTTGAATGAGAGAACAAAGATGACAGGAGCAAGAACAGAAAAAGTGGAAAACTGATATTACAGAGTGTTTAATATCAGGGGAGGGGAAAGATGGAAATAGCAAGTTTTTTAATAATGGGAAAGGAAATGGAGAATACAGAATGAAAGATGTCTGTATCAATACCCAGATGGTATGTTCAAAAAGTTCATTCTGTGATGATGTAAGATGTCAATCTACCATTGTTCATTTACAATGCAAAATAAATGTTTTTTTCAAATTATTGTTTTATCTTTAATATCAATTCATAGCAAAACTGCATAAATATTTTTTCCTTCTATTTCTAAAACCATGAAAACTACTGATCTAACCAATGATTCTTTTAAAAAATTATTATTGTTTTTTTTAAATTAACTTAGAGGTTTTTTTTTCCAAATACTAGAAACACTGATTCACAAATGTTTCAGACCACACTTATTCTGCACATGTTTTATGCAAATTTGCCTAGGACACTTGTGCTGAAACAAAACTAATTAAACTAGCAACTAACTTGAATAGAAATCTATTTCTATGCTTATTTTGCTTATTTTGCTTATTATGCAGATCTACACAAAACACATGGTACCTCAGAAATGCAAAATTTTATATTTCATGAGCTTAAAGGGACTATCAGTGGAAATGAAATGAGTTTCCATTTACTTACACAATGAAAAATAATTTTATAACTAAATAATTCACAAAATTATAGAGATCATTTCCAGACAGTTGTAATATGAAATCAATGGTGAAAACTTTCAGTCATTTGATGGTAGAATCATTTGTACTTAATTTCTTCTGCATGTAAGGCAATATATTTCTAATTTGCAATTTCATTTTATTCCAGTCAATGCTACTTCTACTTCAAGAGGATGTCCGGATACACAAAATGTTGTAAAACTAAAAGGCGAAATAAGTTTAAAACATAGCATATAGCCCTGTTCAACTTCAACTTATGATGTTTTGACAAATTTGCCACAAAATATTCTGAGAATCTGGCCCAGTAAATCACTTTCTTCTCACTTCTCTATTCTAACTCTCCATTTCTGGACATTCCATTTTCATATAATTATTTTATGCAGGCTACCCATATTAGCTACCCTCAGAAAGAAAAGAAAAATAGAAAATGAAATAAAATAAAGATATATGAGTTCAGGCCACCATTTCATGAAAGTTGTCAGCACTGACAGTTACCATAGTAACAGTCAGTGATCAGTGCTTCTCAGCCAATCAAAACCAAGGATTCACTGAAATTGTCAGTGACTGACAACTTTCATGAAACGGTGCCTAGGAGAAGATGCCATGCAAACCAACACAAATCAAATTTAAGAATAGCTGAAAATTTGACTGCATTTGTGAAAAAACAACACTTTTTTGTATATTGGCATTGACTTTAGAAACCCCCTTTTCCTTCAAATAAAAACAAAACAAAACAAGATGCAAATGCATTATCTAAATACCAGTAACTACTTAACTAGCATATTTTCCTTTTCTATTCATCTGAACCCTTTTTAGCCTTTACTCTAAGCAAAGTAAATCAATATAAAAAGCTCCACTTTCTCTCTCAAACTAGACTTCTTTTATTTTCTTTACGAAAGAAAAAAAATGCAGCAGTAACTTATACTCATCAGAGTGCATTGTAAATGAACATTGGTCTGTCTCATGCTTACATGTATGTGTGGTATAATACTGGAAAATGTTTCTATGTATGTGTATCATATGTGTATAAACGTATCTTGGTAGTTATATTTCATACAAAAGCGGCCTCAAATAAAAGTCCAATATACTTCTTCTTCCCCCGCTGAAGACCATGAGCTGTAGAATAAATACAATATCAAAAGATGAAACATCACAGAGGTTAAGGAGATCCAGGCAAAGAGAAGGGACAGAGAGGGTGTTCTTCAACACCCAGCATTTATTCAATTCATGCCGTGCATCTTGGGATGTCAGAGAGAGGGACAGAGAGAGAGCGCGAGCATATCAGCTGGATAACTTTTAAACACTTTTCAGCCTGCATGCAGCAAACTATTTTTTAACTAGAAAAGTGTAATCATAAATTTCATGGAATTTGATTTGACAAAATAACAAATTTAGCCAAAATGTACAAATGTGAAGCATATTGGTTGATTGCAAGATACGGCAGCCATCTTAAATATCCCATGATGCATTGCATTCTCAATGTGTTACAATAGAAACTAATTGCACTAAAAATACACAATATCTATGACTAACAGAGAGATTCAAGAAAATTTGATTGACAGAACTCTTTAAATGTACAGAACAATGGATCACTGCTCGACATACAAGACTTTTATCGAGGAAAAAAGGGGTTATAAAGTCCAGTGAATATGAATGAACTTCTTGTATTTTGACATACTACAAATCAAAATTCCAACACAAATAAGAATATTCTTGTGACATAATCATGCCAAAGTGCAGTCAACAATAAAGTCCACTTCTGAGGAAAATCCAAATCCCCCAATCAAAGAGAATATATATTTTTCATGTTACTTGCCAACTATTCAATTGAATATAACCAAGTGGGATTGCATAGGGCAGAAAGTAAACCAAAAAAAGAGATAAATTAGACCAAATCATTAGAACAAGATAAAAACTTACATTACAAATTAAAAGATCCCATCTAATAAAATCACTAGATTTGGATAGATATCAGAGAGTAAACTTGTCATGCAGACATAGCTACACAGAATTGACCACTTTCAACTTTGCGACATACATATTGGCATGGGCCGGAAAGGAATTGTAATGATTGGTGCGACCAAGAGTCAGCTACAAGAATTTTTCATTTAATGGGTCTTTTTATGCTCAAGTATGACCCACTGAGTACAGGTAATTTCAAATGTATCACTGTAACTCATCAACTTTTACTTTTGCTTTTGTATCTCATCTGGCTTTACACACTGAAATTTTCAAAGCTGTGTGATATGACTTGCTTGACTACGCTTTCAAAATCTGTCAAGTGTTCCATTTCAAATTTGGAAATAAAGATATACTGGTAAAAACTATGTACCCAGTATTCAAATTCATCATGATCCTGGCCAACCATTCCAATAAAATTCTTTCCAATAACAAAGCATGTAGCATCCTTAAGGTGCTTTCACACATGATGCGACAGGTGTGGTACCACACTGTGGCGCCACACTGTTTTGTCTTCACACATGATGGGACTTTGTGTGACCACATATGCTAATGAACGTGCATTAACGCGTCAACTTTCAATAAGAGAGCATATTGTCAAAACTTGTGCAAGCAATCTCATGGCAACAATTTTACACTAACTTTTTAGAAATTTGATTGGTGCGCATTTTTTTGTATCTAGGCAGCAAAAAAAAGTGTGTCCTGCCTCTGCAACATTTTTTTAACGGCCCTATACCCCCATAGGCTTGTACACTTGTTACCACCACTGTCGCATCATGTGTGAAAGCACCTTTAATGGTAAGTTTTCAAGTGAAAAATATTTTGGGTCGATTCTGTATTTTCTTTTTTTAAACAGATGGTCATATATTGGGTACAAAACAAACACAACATGTACATATATGATAAAAGATCTATGGAAGTATGGAAATACCGAACATTAACCATTCACATCATGCATTACATAAAAAGCTAGATAGTGTAGTTACATAACGTACATGATATACTACAAGACAACCCATTAACAAATATTCTTTTAGGAAGTAAATACAAAATATGACATGAATAAATAAATAATAAAAACCCATGCAGATTACAAGTGGACCATATTTATCACGCATGAATAAGTATGAGGTGGGACTATTATATCATGAAGTTATATTCAGATGGTATACATCTAAAGTGTTGAAAGCCTTGCTCAAACATGTACAGGAAATCCCCAAATCATGGGAAAATCAATAGGAATAGATTATTGATTTTGCTCAAACTTCACAAGCGGTAAACTGGAATTTATCAAGTGAAGTTTGTTTTGCGCTGTATCCTTGAAAGCTTTAAAATCAAACTTATACATTGAGTCGAAGGAAAGCTAAACATGAATGAACCTGATTCAATTATTTCCATCTGAACACAATTTCACAAAATGACTTACTATTATGTGTCAGGTTTAGGTATTAAGGGTATGATTGATAACACACTGATTAAATATGTATATGACAAGGGAGTGAGTTGGGTTTAAACTTGTATGGATTGATGAATGGGAGTTGAATGGGAGTAAAGGAAGGGCTGGATAAACTTGATGACCATAAACAAAGATATTCTATGATTTTACTAATTATACATAATGAAAACATTACATATTCCTAATAGCATCCAATTCTGGTATAAAATTTAGGTGGATGTAACGACTAAATAGTAAGGGCTGGAAGGGGAATAAAACAGATATATTTCACAAATATTTTCTCAAATTTTTAGAGGGTGAGAAATGTATTGGAGGAGGTTGAAAATGTTGGTCAATTTAGTAAAATTATATCGATAAATGTAGAGAAAATGGTAAGTTCTATTCGAGATCTTGTGGTAACTTCATGTCTGCGATAGTCCTTTTTTAATGCAAGCTCACATTTAAATAGTATAATCTACATGTAGATATATCCTTCATAATGCACTTCACTTTTCTACTGTCTAATGTCACATATAAGGTAAAAAATTTAGTTCTTGCAACTAAACCCTTCAGTCATACAAGATAGCAGTGTAATGTAACAACGTTTTGAAGATTTGTATAACTTAAAAGTTTTATGCAATTCATTCCTTATTAATCATCCAAACATATTTGTATTTAAGTAAATTCCTCCTTTTTCCTTTTTTTCTGGGGGGGGGGGGGATGGTGGTGAGACACTCTGTCTCCTTTCAATGATCTCTATGTAGTTTCTAAAAGTAAAACACCCATAGATTAATTCTCATGAGGCCTTAATGATACAGCTACTGAGTTTGGATCTCACATGTATCAGATATCAATCTTAACAATGGTGAAAATTTACGTTGCTTTCTTCTTCAAATAAAGAAAACATTCACATCTAGAAAGAAAAAGAACATACATATTAACAACACTGCCTAGAAAGAGAATTTGTGCAGCCATTTCTCAAAAAAAAAAAAAAAAAAAAAGATAGATAGAAGAAAAAAAAGGCCAAAATTTCGGCATCTTTGGCGTTGAAAGAAAACCCTAAGATCATCCCACCAAACCCAAGGAGAGGTTTACGAAAGGTGCCTTTACCTGTTACCTTTTACCTTTTCTCACAACATTAATACTGATAGTAAAATGCAATCTGTTTTTTATTCTAAAAAACCCCCCAAATTTTGAAATCCTATTCTTTTAACTTCATACCAGTGTACTTCACCGGAAAAAGGGGAATCTGTTTGACTTTGTTAACAAAATGCCCCTTATTCAAGGTTTAACTAATAAATAGACAAAGATTCAAACTACAGATTGGGTGCAAGAAAAGGAAGTGACTACACAATACGGAGCCAACATTCAGTAACTGATTCACACCAAGATCTATCATTTTACGATATATACTGTGTAACACTGATATAAACAAACATTCAATAACAAAGGAATTTACATACAGGACTATAAGAAACTACTAGAATAAAGGCCCTCTATATATAGGGTATAGCATGCAAGTTCACTTTGCTCACTATGTGGTTGTGGATGTGTTTGTGTGTTGATAGAATGGTTGCCTCCTCTTTCTTCTCCAGGAGATTCTGGAGGTGATCTGTGGATGTAAACTGTCTGGTGCGTATCATGAAACTCAGTTGTTGTCTCAAGAGGGCTCCCCACTGGTAGGAAAGGATCATTCTCCCCCGCTTCATCATCGTCGTCAAGTTCGTCGTCGGTTTGGCAGCTGACATCAGCAACTACGAGAACAGGTCCATCTACACCAAACTCTGTAGGATCTACATTAGTGTTCAAATCAACCGGCTGCTGCTTGACATCCATAGGCCCGCCGCTTCTACAGGAC
>CM057161.1:29759632-29899267 GCA_029962745.1 Echinometra lucunter | reverse complement strand
AACTCCCACGTAGGTTTAGCAATGGAGTCACTATCTGATGCAGAGTTTGATGGTACAGGTGCCAGAGAGGGTGGCATACTGATCGGCTGTCCATGGAAGGGTATGTCATCATGGCGATCACGATCCAGATTATTGAGGGAATTGTGGTTGCTACGAGTGTAAGATGCCGGGCGTGTCGGTAGAGGTGGAGGCGTTGGACTAGGTGGAGAGGCGATCGGGTTCAGCGGCATACTCAGGGGGTAATCCGAGTCTGATAACTTGCTGTCACGCTTGTAATCATCATCATAGTTTCTTCCCATTCCATCACGAGGTGGGTAGCGCGACCGTCTCCTCTTGTTGCGGTGGTATCGGCAAGCAGCAAGGATAAAGACGATGATGATGATAGCAACCAGGACACTGATGATGATAATAATGAGACGCATAGGAAACCCAGGTGTGATGGGTGGATACTTATCAATTGAATCACATTCATCATCTTGGCAATCTGGACCATTTTCACATTGCTCTCCAGAAAAATTATTTAGGCAGTCGCAAGCAATACTATAACCATAGTCCAGACACTTTCCACCGTTCTGACATGGGTTAGGGTTACAAACCAATGGCCACTTGCGCTGGCATTTGCCGATGTTATGCGGTTGGACGGAATCACCAAGGAGAGGCAGTGGTGAGTCATTGAGGCTGAGTCCACCCATACATCCTGTGAAACCAACATCAGCAGAGCGGCGCACCCGACCCTTGGGAGGAGGACTTGACCCGATGCTGATGGTGTCGATGTTGAGGTCTTGGTTTTCACCTGGGGCAGTGCCTTCTTCCCTGTACTGTTCATCAAGGATCAGCACAGCCTGGTTCTTCACCCTGTTGATGGAGATTTTGTGCCAGCCATAATCATTCACCTTCTTCTGAATGATGCGAATCTTAGCTTCTCCGGTACCACAGTTCAAGCGATAGGTCAGGTAACCATTCTCGATCTACAAATAAAGGAAAATATTTGATGAGACATATTCACTTTCACATCATGTCCATCAATTTCATCGTTCAGTCACAAAAACTCAAGTCTCAATGATTTTCAATATTGTTTTACTGGAATCAATCAACCATTCAGAATGATCACAAAAGAGCAAATATACAGGCAAAACAAATCAGACAAATAAGATATCCAATTATTCATAATGCCTGCTATCAGCCTGTTTTATTTTTACTTGAATTTACAGTCTTTCATTTTTCACACAATCTTTGATATGAGATGTAATTTGTTCTGGACAAGCATCAAACATTAACATACCTCCAGGACGCTGTAGTCAAATTCGCCAGCTCCATACATGATGATGCCATTGGGACGGTCAGTGTTGATGCTGGCTGAAAACTGAGTGGACGTTGTGGACAGCACCAGGTCAGAGTAGGTCACAGAACTCTGACCATTGAAGCTCATGGCTTCATCTGGCCCAGCTGCAGTGGAAAAAAGGTAAAGGGCATTTCATGAGCTTCAGAATAACATTAACATAATTGTCAACCATTTTGAATTCGTTCATATTGTTTTCCTCAGGGAGTAAGAGCAGCTTGCCAAGAATTCTGCAAGATAAAAATGCGGGATCGATATGCATACAAGAGCAGTTGAAAAATTGAAGTGGTTACCATGGGTAAATAAGACATTACTATTATTAAGGGCCAGTTTTAAAAATTCCTCAGAAACGGCTACAAGTCTTTACTAGGTAAAAGCTACTTTTGCTTCTTACAACAATATTTTTGTGTGCAAATTCAAAAGGAAAGATAATCTTCCTAATGGCTCAAGGGTGACCCATCATGTTTTATTCTGTAACAGATAAAAGTGTAAGATTATAGTTGCAATTTGGTCTTGAAGTTAGGTTTGAAGTTAAAGTTGGATCACGTATAGTGTTATGTCCTGGGTTAGAATTCAGTTATTATGTCATCAAAGTGTGTGTTGTACAACTAAAACATTCTGTCAACACTTACGAAGACAAGACAAAGAGTCGTCGGGGCATTCGCAGACATAACCCCTAGCACCATCCCTGCGACAGTTCATGTTGGCATGGCAGGGATTGCTTGCACAAGGGTCTAGTATCACAGGTGGGACACGAGGTATCGTAGTTGTAGTTGCCTTTGTTGTGGTAGGTTTCTTGGTGGTTGTTGCGCAGGAATCTGTAAGGAAAAAAAGAGTTCATTATAAGATGCTACAAGGGACACTGTTTTATCTGATCAAAAACTAAATGAAATATCACTGTATGAAAATTGCAACTGAAAACATGTAAAGTGTTCACAATCACCAGGAATGAGGAAAACATGACAAGTACCGGTAATACACATGATATAGTGTATTTACTGGTACAGAGAGTTTTATACTGAATAGCAAACTTGTGTATCAATCATTGAAGCATAATATTTCACCTAAGAATAAGATGGTATCAACCTTAATGAATCAAATTTTAATGGCTTTTTGCATTAAATTCTTTACATGATAATCCTTCATGAGGTACAAATTCCTTAACAGCAAAATGCTAGCAAACACTAAATTCATAACTTTAACCATAAACCTGCAACTTACATAACCTTAACCATAACCTTATGTAATATGTGATTACAGCTCTAAACCCTACCCTAAATCTATACCTTCCATGAAATAAATCCAAGAGAGAGTATTACCAGAGCATGAGTCAGACCACCAATGACATCCACTTACCTACAGCACAGGTGCAGGTGAAGTCCCTGTAGAGTCTAGAGGACACAAAGCTCTCATCATCAGTAAAGAAGGTCAAGATATTGGAGTAATCCAATCTGACCACATTGCTGCAGACATAGCTTTCCTCACATGAGTCTACAGTGCACAAGTCACTGACTGCAGACACCACATCATGCTTCATACGCTCATGAAGAGCAGCGCTGAGATCATCAATCTGTCTCTGGATCTGCTTGGGCTTGAAGAAACCCTCCCTTCCCTTGCTGCGCTGGATCGAGAAGACCACATCAGTGTTCTCAATGTCTGCCGATGGGTGGATGGTGATGATGGTAACATCTTCAGGGTTTGCGCCTGAGAATTGATTGGCCACAGTGTACATGAAGATGCCAGCATCTGGAAGGAATTCCTCTGGCGTGATATCAGCGAAGGTGATGGTGACACTGTTATTGAGCATGGCTTGGTTCAACATCCTGACAGTGACATTGGCCTCAGCGTAGACAGTGAACTGACCATCACTAACGCTGGCGTTGATGTGATAGAATCCCTCATCCAGGTCAGGTGGAGCAATGATAACGCCATCATCACCGACCAATACGGAAGACATTATCATTCTGGAGCTCGAACACCAGTTCATCATAGGGATCACGGTCAGAAGCGGCTATTTGTCCAATCCAGCCACCTGGGAAGGTCTCCTCGAAGGAATTGATAGCAATCTTGACTGGAGTGACCACCTCTGGCATGTTCATGGGATCAATCACGATGATCTTGATGTAAGATAGAGAGTACAGTGGTGACCTTGCACTATCAGATACCTTGATGGTGAGGTTGTACTGTGACTCAATGTCACGGTTGAACCAGATCCTGTTTCTCAACATGTTGGTTGAAGTAATAACAAATGCGCCATTTTCATTGCCCCTAACAATTTCAAAGATGAATGGAGGACCATTGGCTTGTGTATCAAGGTCTGTTGCATTCAGCTGGAGAAGATTAGATTCAATAGGTGTATCCGCCTGCAGATGATATAAGAAAAATTTCTGTAAGTCAAGTGTCTTCAGTAAGTTACAAAGCAGAACAAATTTCAAAACTCATTTATCAATTTAAGTATTGGCATACATGCTGAATTCATCTACAATCTATTTTCATACAAACTACAACTCCTGTGAATGTTCAATGCATATTGATTGTAACATGTGAGGACCCCAAGGAGAGTACACCTTGCAACCACAGAATTCGAAGTATGGGTACTTAGCTGAAACCTGGTGTTCATACAAAAAGTGGCACTACTGTCTTAAAATAGCAACATTTTTCTAAAGCATGCAAACAACGTTCAGAAGACAAAAAATGTTGAGCTGACCTGTTGTATGATGGTATAGTTCTGCCTTGGTAGAAGAGGAGGATTATCATTGATATCATCTACAATGATCTTAACGGTAACATCGGTGTACTGGGGTTCATCACCAGCATCACTAGCTCTCACACCCAAAGAGTAAGAAGAAATCTGGAAGAGAAAACAAAGAAAAGAATGATTTATCATCATTTTTCCTACAATACTGGGAAAGCAATGATCAAGGGGATATATTTTAGAGACCTATGCCTCAAGTCCCATCTTAAGGACAAGGTAACTGGTGAGAAATGCACAACTTGGTTGAAACTAAGAACCTTTTTGATATGAAGACCGCTGGTCTAGCCACGGACCTACTGTGATTTGTGACTTAGTTAACATATCACAGACAATGCAGTTGAGGGGGTAGGAGTCGGGGTTGGGGGGGGGGGGAGGCGGGGAAGGAGGATGAAAGATTTCTTCCATTAAAGAAACCTTGTATGCTCTGGTCTTTTCTGAACCACTCACCTGTTCCCTGTCTAATTTGGCTGCAAGACTGACCAATCCATTGTTGGGGTTGATGGTGAACTGATTGAAGAGGTTACCATGAATGATGGAGTAAGAGACTCTGCCGTTGGCTCCACTATCAACATCAGTAGCCATCACCTGGAGGAAGAAAACAAAGATACTATTCAGTTACCCTCATGACAATGATAAAGATCCATAGACAAAATTATACAGAGGCAATGATCTTTGCTTAAACTCTTTAATCACTGCAAACAATTCAAACTACCCAAATTTGTATATAAACTATAAAAAAGAATTCCTTTGAACTGTTTATGGCAACATTAATGGAGTCTCCTGTCAATGAGACAGATGAGTAGGCAGACAGGTCATTTGCCAAAGTGGGTTTTCATGTGAGAATGAAGACCAATTTGTGACGCACATGACCAGCCATGACGCTGCAACACATATCTTCAGAAATTGGTAGACTTGTGTCTTCCTTTAGATGACAGTGATATCTCGATAACTCCTTTTTCACTATTGCTGTAAGTTAGCCAAACATTTCTCCTGGGGTGAGAGAAGCAATATGGAGAATATACCTAGTCTGAAGTGGTAAATACAACTTGGATGCAATGCCAGGATCATTGAATTATAACACAAGTGCTACAAACCACAACACAGCACATGCTCCCTTTTCAGTCTAGAGATATCCTGAAAACATCACATGCACAAGAATGGGATTTGAACCCAAGGCCCTACCATTTAAGAGACAAGCTCATGAAACACTAAACCACATCACTATGACTTACCTGTATGATATCCCCATCCACTCTAGCTGCTTCATTGACATTGGTACTATAGATATCCTCACTGAACCGTGGAGAGTTGTCATTAGTGTCAGTGATGAAGATATTGATGGTTGTTGTATCAGAGAGAGGGTTGGTACCAAGGTCAGTGGCTTCGACAGTCAGGTAGTACTTGTTGGACATCTCAAAGTCAAGCTCTGCAGCAACAGTGATCTCACCTGATGGAGAAAGTGAAATAAGATATTCATGTTCCAAGTTTCTCAAAAACTGCAAAGTGAGGCTGAGAATAACTGTAGTAAAAGTTATTTCAGTGCTTTTTCATTACTATGCCTTTTGCTTTGTTTGGTGTACTTAAACTACTGAGATCCATACCAAGACTTCTATTTCTGAGACAGAGACCCTATAAATCGAGTCTCAAAATAGTCTCAAGACCTGCATCACTGATCATATATAGGCTGCAAGTTCCAGAAGAGGGGTCAATACATTTGATTATGATATCTAACTACCCACCTGTGGTGTCATCGATCTTAAACTTTCCATGTTCATTGCCAGAAACAATTTGGTACATGATCTGTGCATTGAGTCCCACGTCCTGACTGACTGCCACCACTGTAACCACTGGGCTCCCGATCTCAGCATCCTCAGCTATAGAAGCATTGTAGAGATCACTCTCAAACTGTGGCTCATTATCATTCTCATCCAGAACATTGACGATGAGCTGTGTGGAGGTAGAGAGACTTGACTGGAGAATGTCGGTGACAGCCAATGTCAGGTTGTAATGGCTGCGAACCTCCCGATCCAATTCCTGGGTCAAGGTTAGGATACCAGACTGATCATCCAGAGAGAAGGTCCCTTCACTGTTGCCATCTCCGATACTGAATCTATGTCGTCTGTTGGCATCTACAAGTAAAAAAATAGAACATACAGTTGGTTGTCTAACAGCTGTTACAGAATCACTTCATGAGATTTCATATTCCACAATTATGCTAAAAAAACAACTTACTTTTATTCAAGAAATCAGATGCTATTCAAGTAAAGTACCTTAAAGAATATGCAGCTAAAAGCACTAAGAGACAAGTATCAGATGGAAAAGTCAACAGTTTGAAAACACACACATAAATAAGTACATGGTCTGCTCATTCACTAAAACATACAGAGGAAAATGGCTATATAACATGGTTGTGCTCAGGTCAAAGAGCTGACAGGTAAAAATTTGCATAGCAAATGCCATAGTTTCAAACAGACAAGTTGGTTCAGTCTGCCTGCTGAACCAGTGGTCTTTGGTTCAAGTCCACCTGGGCGGACAACTAAAGCCTGCGTTGTGTGTTATCTGTTTCATAGACACAGGCTTTGCTTCAGTGAAAAACGCTTCATCCCTAGGATAAGACATTAAATGGAGGTCCCATGTAGAGAAGAGTCATCATCTTTGCACATTAAGAACCTACTGCACTTTCTGAAGAAGAATGGGGGAAACCCCGATAAAGTGGTATACCTGCACATCCTAATTAGTTATATTGGGAGGGTACGGGTAACAGCGATTAAGTTTGCTTTTCCCCTCCCAGGCCTATGTGACACCATAAACTTAATAATAACAATATTTCAAGGTATGTTCATGATGATGTGAGCCAGCGTACCTTTATCAGGATCAATGGCCTGTACTCTAGTCAGCAATGTGTTGATAGTTGTGTTCTCACTCACGCTGACATTATACACCTGCTGAGTGAAAGCTGGAGAGTTATCATTCACATCAAGCAGTCCAATGGAGATGTCAGATGAGCAGGAAAGTCCGCCACCATCGCTAGCGATCACCTGGAAGCGATAGAACTGTTGGGCCTCGTAGTCTAGGGCACCAGAGGTGCGGACGGTACCTGTATTTTCATCTGCAATGAGTGTGAGGTAGAGGGATGTTATAATCTTCAAATTCACACACATCATTATACTTGCTGGATTTGAAATGGAAAACATATCCAAAGTCCTTTGGAAGTGCACAGAGACTTTAGATAATAATGTGAAATGTGCTATACAAGAACGTAATATTATTATTATATATGAATAACTATTACCCTGGGGAAATACACTATGTCAAAAATATATACAACTCTTAATTACAAAACTTAAGAGGACTTTGAATGCTTTTTGAATGAAATGAAAATTGACAGTCATTAATCACTACTACTGAAAGTAGCATATTCTAGTCATTTGGTTTTCCCCTTCTGCCTCTGAATTTGAATGTATGCCATTCAACACTCCTAGTATAGCAAAGCCAGTCAGATCAGGTGTGTGCACAGAGAACAAAAGCAATTGAAATGCTGCTGCCAGTAAGCTTTGAAGACCTTTAAGATCCCTGATGTTAACAATGGATGCTGGTAAAGAGTTCCACAGAGTAAGTGCTTTTGCGAGAAATGTGTAATTAAAATAATCCTTGTTTGTACTGAGTTCAGTAATGACTTTATGTGATCTTCTGGGGAAACGTGTGACAGGGTGAAGCAGGCGAGTTTGTGTACTTGTAGCAGACGCAGTACAAAATGTTAAGCATTATCATTATTCATAATTTCTTACTCTTAGTATACAACAGTGTTTAATTACATCTTGTAAATGACAGTTACTTCATTTCACTAACAATTATGGAGTAAACAGGTAAAATAGTAACAATTGCTACTTCTTACCTGGATCTTTCTCAATAGTGAACAGTTCTGATCCTTCTCCTTCTAGTGAGAATGTAATCTCAGCATTACTACCAATGTCTGCATCAGAAGCCGAGACATGGAGAACGTAATGGCCTGAAGCTAGGTTCTCACGGATGTTCTCAGTGTACAGGGTCTGCAAGAAAAAAAAAAGACAAAAACACAAATTATTACAATAACTTACTACATGCAACAAAGTCAAGTTGTTTCGCTTCAGATCTAAAATACTAGAAAAATATTTTCAATATATCTTTGCTAAAGAAATATTCTTTAAATGTGTTACAAGGTAGCTATTGTGGATACACCAAGAAAACAAAACAAACAAATGAGGAATTTTGTAGAAGTTAGGACTGGTCTGTTTTACTAATTAGCCCATTTGAACAGATGCCAACAACAAACTATTTGAAAAGTATGGACGACTTCAACAGGAGCATGAAGTTGACTGTATGAACAGCCATCTAAAGCTAGCTAGGTCCATTCCTCTTTCAAATGTCCCAACAACAAAGTATCCATACTTCAAAATCCATTTTGCTGGTAGAATGTACATAAATCTGATCATTTCTATTAGTTCTTACCTGTGCACAAACAGGAGAGTTATCATTGATGTCTTGTACTGAGATCACAACCTGAGCAGTATCAGAGAACAGACCATCGGTGGCTGTCACGTTGAGACGGTACGTATCCTTCAGCTCCCGGTCCAGAGGGTTGGCAACATAGATTTTACCAGAGTTGTTCTCTATGGCAAAATGATTGAATGGATCCCCAGATGTTATATAGTAGACAACTTGAGCATTGGCACCAATATCGCCTATCAACAGCCTCTACGGAGACCGTCACGGTGCCAATGGGATCACTTTCTAGGACTTCTCCCGGGTAGACCTTCTGGGTGAATCGTGGTGGAGAGTCATTGAAGTCCATCACTGTGACATGAACGGTGGTGGTAGCAGAGAAATCCGAGTTGGTGACGTCTCTTGCTAGGACGATGATGTCGTAGGTGATGGCCATCTCACGGTCAAGCCCCTCCTGGATGGTCAACACACCAGTCATCTCATTGACCTCAAACTTTTCAAACACTTCCAGGTCATTCTCAAAGTCCAGGTAGTACAGGACTTGGCCGTTTGACCCAGCATCTGCATCCCTAGCAAGGACCTTCAAGATGGGATCATCCACTGGCGTGTTCTCTGGAACGTTGATGTTGTAAGTCACATCTTCAAACACTGGCATGTTGTCATTAACATCAGTCACAGTAACTAGGACAGTGAAGTACTGCCGATATTGATGGTTCTGTGTTTGTGCTGGCCTTGATGATGAGCTTGTACCAGGAGACAGACTCAAAGTCCAATGCACTCACCAGGGTCAGGTTACCATGCTCATCAATAGAGAAGTGGGAGGGGTCATTGGTGTGGGGTTCATTGCCTGGAACCAGGGAGTAGGTCAGGGAAACATTGCTATGGGCTTCAAAGGTAGAAAGGACTGTTCCCACTGCTGCATTCTCAGCGACAGTCGATATCTGGTTCATTGATTATCCCATCAAAGACAGGGAGTTCATCATCTGGTGTGAGAACGTAGATCTCTGCAGCTGTCACCCAGTTCAAAGGAGGATTACCACCATCAGTTACACCAACAAAGAACTGGAAGGTTGATCCCTCTGAAAACAGATTTAGAAAACAAGCCATCAGTATGGAAATATAGTGTAGTTTAGCTTGGTAATTTTTTCAAGCTTATATCATGACAACTCTAACATACAACTACTGTGTCACGGATGAAAAAGACTTTAACTTTATTTTCATTATGTATTGTTATTTGCAAGAAACTTGAAATAAATCTATGACAGAGGGTGATCAAGGGAAGAAGTGTGTAACTTTTCAATGGTACAAAAATGGAACATTGAAATTATCCAGGTTAGCAAATTAATTGCCAATCATTAGCCTAAGGTTTAGTATAATATGATTTCAAGCCTATCATAACCTACCTTCTCCTTCAAGAGATGCTGATGCCGAGATGCTACCAGTCTTGGGGTCGATTTCAAAGAGATCCAAAGCTGACTGATCTGTACTGCTCTCAAAGGAGTATGTCAACAGAGCATTGCTTCCAGAGTCTACATCAGTTGCAGTAACCTAATGAGGGAAGGCAAGAAATAAACATTAAAAATGTCTTTTTTTAAGGAAATATGCAGAGTTCTAAAAGAAGTATTATAATTGAAGAAAGACTATATGTCTTGTGCTTAAAGAGGATTGCAAATGTTCCATACAGTGATTTCTATGCACTATATATTTTTCAGGATGAGAGACTAGGCTTCTATGGATACAGAATGCAATATCTCAACATTGCAGAATGAATTAAATGTATCAGGCTTCCATTATTTGTGCACGTTTTAATCAGACAACTGCTTTCATGCTCTTAGCATATATGATACATAAAATGACTTTAAAGTGCATCAGTCACAAAGGGCATTTTCTTTGTTAGGGGTTCCATGTCACCTATACTATTTTAAAATATGATATTGACTTCATTAACATAAAAGCAACAGTGAGTAGACTAATTGACGTAGGCATGAGTACTCTTGAGTATGATTAGGGCAGAATAACTACAGAATAACTGCCAGTCAATTCTGCGTGTTGTAGTCTTATATTATCCTTCATATTTTTTTAAACTCCTTAACCATTACCCGCTATAAAGCTGGGTAAAGGTTTGGGGGATTATTTTATAACCATACTACTGTACACAAATCATTTTTTCTTTCTGTTGACCGATATACTTCAAAAAGAGACATTATGGAGCAGCTATATGTATTTTTGTCTTTGTACTTTACTTCTTGAAGCTTATCAACATACGTACCACTAAAATGGGGACATGGCTCTCAACGTCCTGATCTAGTGAAGGCCTTGTACTCTCTCATTTCAAAGCGTGGGACATTATCGTTCTTGTCATTGAGGATGACATTGACTGTGGTGTAAGCCGTCTTTCCTCCTCCATCTACTGCCATGATGGGCACAGGGATCATCCTGTCATTGACACTCTCAAGGTCAAGCAGCAGTCTGCTGTTGATCTCTCCTGAAGGTCAAACACAAAGTCAGAGAATTAGAAATGAATCACAGTTTAAAGGTTGCAGTGTTAGTGTTACGACACATAGTTCATATAGCAACTCCATTCCCCCTCTCTTAGAAAAATAATCCATATCAAGAGTAGAACACACACACACACACAAATAGAATTCTGAAATGACTTGTTAAATTCTAGGATCATCATCATCATCATCATCATCATTTTGAGTCATCACACTACTGTTTCTGAATGTCTAGCTCAAGAGCCATGTCTTTCGCTGTAAGGTCCCTAAACCAATGCATAAATTTGGGTCCAAGTCAGTGAGACAAAAATGTTAGAAATTTTCATTAGCTACATTTCACTCTCAAAATCTCAATTTATCACGATGCATCCAGTCTTTCTTTTATCTAAAGATGATACTCCTCAAGGTACTCCTCTACCCCTTTACAACACTACCCATCCTTCAATAAGAATGTGTGTAGATAGGTGTCATTAAGATACAATAATCTGTTTTGATGTATCAATCTAGAGATGGAAATAATTTCAATATTTAAAAAGAATGACACCTTTTATTGTAAACAATCCACTGCAATCACAAGTCAAGATTAATACAGAATGGTTCAAAATTTGGGGGAAGGACTTGTTAGTTGATTTTCCTTTGAAAAAAAAACAAAAAACCTTTTAACCAAAACATCACAATACAAAACATGCATAAAGAAAAGGAAAAATGAAAAAAAAAAAACCACAAAAAACCAAGGTGCAGTACATAACCATTCTTATAAATACAGATAAAGCTCATATTTTGTTATCCTTGGGTGCAAGTCATGAAAAGCATGACTGTGTATGTTTATTTTGGTTTCTTTGAAAACATGACTTAAATTGGCACATGGAGCAGTCATACTTAGATCTATGTCTAAACCAATTATTAAGATACAATTTTACTGTGATTGGATGTGACAAGCTTTATAATACACCTGCCAATTATTTCCAGGTGTTTTGCCAAGCCACTGTGCATTCATAACAAACTTCTGTGTACATGTAAACATTACATGACAAGGCAATAATTTCCTGACATTCTAAAGGCAAAATTAAGAGTAATAATAGGATTACACCTCAAACAAAAGTGCATAAAATTCACTGCAATCTGCTATTATGGTGATAATTTAAAAAAATTCAAGCCTGAGGAATCATCACTTTAAACAATGACTCCTGCTTTTTTGACATACTTGAGTCTCCTTCTATTGGTATCTCTGAGATAAGAACACCTAGAGCACAAAGAGCAGTTGGTAATGAGGAAAGAAAAGGGGACAAAATCCCATGCACTGTTTAAGATATGGTTTAAGACAATAATATTCAAGATGAGGATGGATTAAGTCAGGTGATGATGTGTTATAATCATGCAGTGATATACAAACAAAATTTGATTTCAAAACAAAAGATTAATGAGTGAAGGACAATATATATGTCAAATTAACATACAGATGTTTATCAATAAATGTACATGAAAAACTTAGTTATGTCAGTGACTGTAGACATTAGGGATTCATATTCTAATTCTTTAACTTTCACCCCATTTATTCAATCCTGAAGAGAGTAACCGAACCTAAAGGAAAATTAATTAAATTTAACCAACCAACAGTGGCATGCACAAATCAAAGAAAGCAGGTAACAATCTGTCCTTCAGGGGCAATTAAAACTTCCTTGTTCGACAATGAATTAATTAATCTGAGTAAAACATACAGCAACATGAATCAAGGTTGCATGCTGTTAAGGTGTTTGAAAGAATCAAGCAAGTCATACATTCCATACACAATGACAAAAACAATGTCAGTTATGAATAATTTCATACAAGCATGAGATCTTAAGAAAATAAGACATCTTGAGTAAATCCATGTTACAACATCTCAGTTTTAGGGTGATTTGAGAGAGAGAAGAGAAAGGACAAGGGAGAGAAAGGAAAAGAAAGGGAGAGAAAAGAAAGGAGAAAAGGGAAAATAAAGACATAAAAATAAAGAGAGAAGAGAAAGGAAAAGAGAATGATGAGGAGAAAAAACAAAAGAGAGATGAAAACAAAGAGAGAAGAGAACTGAAAAGAGAGAGAAAAAAGAGAGTAGAAAAAGGAAAAGAAAGAAGGGAGAAACCACTTCATCATACCTGTTTCACTGTCAATGTCAAACATTCTTCTAGCTTCAGCACTGATGATAGAATAGGTGATGACACCATTCTCCCCACTATCCTCGTCAGTGGCTATCACCTACAAAAGGTAAAAAGAATCAGCATTAATAGTACACAAGTAGTTTAAGCTTCTACCAACCTTAAGTCTTATTTGCAAGCTTTTGTCCACTCCTGTGGACTTTCTCAAGCCAAGTGAACAGTCACACTGTTTCTAGCTATAGCTGCTGTCTTGCAATCACTGGACCAAAGATAGGTGACAATGAGTATCCAGAGTCTCTATTCAATGTAGGATTTATCCTCTTTATCATTAATAGTGTTTAAAAGAACTCAAATCATATCTTCAGTTCCTAAAACAGACAACTTAACTTTCTACATGAAGACATGCACAGAAATATAATTATGACTTCTCCATATTTTTTGTGCACATATGTACAACACATTACTGGGACAAATGTTCTCTGGTCCATATTTAACACTAAACAAAAATCCAAACTTCCTTCATACCTGACCCTACTCTCAAGCTAACCAAACCTTCACTCTAACTCCAAATCTACATCACAGCCTAATTGTTACCCAACCCAAATCCTACATCTTTGACACAATTACCTGACCTTACAATCTAGCTAAACCAACCCTAACTCTAACTCCAAACCTATATCACAGCCTAATTATTACCCTAACCCAAATCCTACATCTCTGAGACAATAAACCCAGACAAATTGTCATCCAAACAAATAAGGCACCACCAACAGACGTCTCTTACCTGGAAGACCACTTCTCCAGCAGTGCCGTTCTCCAAGAAGTCGGTGACATACGCCTCCTGACTGAAGACTGGTGGATGACGGTTGACCCTTGTGATGTTGACATGGACCGTGGCTGAGCTGGTGAAGACATGGTCAGAGGTGGATACATTCAGCTGGTGGTAGCCACGCCCTGTCATCAGTTGGGGCTTCTGGGAGCTAGATAGGCTGATCACACCTGTTCATAAGAAGAAGTATAGGAATTCAATTAAAAATGTCAAATAGGTAATGTTGGGAAGTCTAGCTTGAAATCCTATCGACTACTAATTAAACATACTTGGATGACTCACAGCAGCAGATTTCCATTTAACGAAAAAGAATTTTGTTATAATTTCAGCACAGGGCAGTCTGCATCTTATATTATCAATAAATGAAGTAACAAAAAAAAAAAGGGATACAAAATGGCACTAAAGGATTATTAAAGCACTTTAAAAATCTAAACGAATAGCTGAAATTCACGCAAAGGTATGAAATAAAGTTTACCAAACACCCACAAACATATATTCTTAAATAAATGGCATTTAATACTTGTCACAACTATCAACACTTAGCTGAGTCAAATTTCTGTGGATCTCTCTGATTCCTGAAAGATGAAAGACAGAAAAACCCTCCTTCTTTCTTTGTGTAATAGTAAATAAATAAAAGTTTATGTAAAGTTGTATTTTCATACAGAATATAATCTCTGTAGGAGAGTGAGAGTCAAGGGATGACAGTATCTCTTACCAGTCCTCTTGTTGATGGTGAAGGTCATATCCTCATTTCCTGAAACAATGGAGTATGTTAACTGATCCATGTCTGAGATGTCCCTGTCTGTTGCTGACACGGCCGTCACGAAGGCACCCCTCTCAGCTATTTCACTCACAGAACAGTAATAATCACGGTGAACAAACTGCGGGGGATTGTCGTTCATGTCAGTGATGCGGATACTGACTCTCGTCTCGCTCCTCAGAGGTGGCATCCCGCTGTCTGTAGCTACGACAACAAAGTTGTGCATCTTGTGTTCTTCATAGTCGAGCACGTGTGAGGTGAGGATGAGTCCACTGTTGGCTGCGATGTGGAAATATCCAGTCTGGTTGTCACTCTGGACAATCTGGTAACGGACACCACTGTTCTTTGGCGAATCTTGATCAGTGGTGCTGATTTGGAGCACCGTGGAACCGACGGACACTGCCTCAGAGAGCACCGCCTGGTAAATCTTCTGATTGAAGCTAGGCATGACATCGTTGACATCGCTGATGCTGATGTCGACAGTGACCATAGCCGATGCACCGGTCAGGGTATCACTTGCAAGGACCTCAAGGCTGTACAACTGACGAGTCTCATAATCTACTGCTCCTATCAGATTAATTACACCTGATTAAAAGAAAAATATGATGCAATATGAATAATATGCTCCATTTGATAGTCAATTCATGATCATGAATAGCTAATATTTCAACACAACTTAAAAGAAAAGGCCCCCAGAGTTTCCTCTCAAATATTGGATTTAATGCCAGATCAAGAGCAATACCTAATCCATAAAATACTGCACACATCAGATGAATTCAAAGCAAGGGGAACATTTAAAAATGACTATATTATCACAAAATATATTGGTAGAATAAAAACCATACTGTCAACCAATAAGAACCTAAAGACTTAGTCTTGTGCAGAACCCACCTGTAAGAGGGTTGATATCAAACTGGTTGAACTCATCTCCTTCACCAATGCTGTAGATAAGATCCCTTCCATGAGGTGAGATAGCTTGGATCTGGACGACAGCAGAGTGAAGCTCTAGGTCCTCTGGGATTGTAGCTCTGTAGTACTGCTCCTCAAACACTGGCATGGCCTTGTTACGTACCGTGACGGGAACGTCCACCACTGTGCTGTGGTTAGGCTTGCCTAAATTGTGAAAGGAACATGTCAAATGTTAAAGTGGAAATTGCTGTGAGGTTAAATAGAGTTCCTTTCTGATATTCACCATACTAACTGCATGATTTTTTTCCCTGCATCATTTATTTTACTTCTCAATACTTCCCAGAAAAAGAGTTTCTAAATCACTGAAAAGGACTTAAAAAGAGTTTCTTACCCACTTAAAGTGGCTTGAACAAGTAGAAAGTCATTACATCACATATCTTTTATTAAAAAAAACCATGAATTGCAGATTGCAGACTGGTAAGATTCCAGAGATCTCATACAACATCCAAAATATATCGATGATAAGACAAGGCAACTACCATGGTACTGACTAGTTCATCATTTCATTTACAAACCCATCATCACAAAAAGAGAGATCCAAACTTTATCATAAGCACTGGGTCTACAAGTTTTAACAACAACATCATACCAAAAAGAATATGTTTACATATGAAAATCTGCTGGTAAATAACTCCTCATATTTCCCCAAACTATAAACAAACAATTTCTATAAATAGGAGAATGCACATTACCTTTATCACTGGCTTTGATCCTGAGAGTGAAGTTCTTGTTCTGTGAATTGGCTCCAAGCTTTTCTCTCACTGTGATGACACCCGTGTTAGAATTAATCTCAAAGTGACCTTCACCACCTTCTACCAAGGTATACTGGACTTCCCCATTCTTGCTGACATCTCGATCAATGGCTGTCACCTATGGATTGGAAACAAAGGGTAGAGTAGGGTGTGAAATTATTGGGTGATTACTATTATATTATAGTGTATAAGAGAGTAATACTCTCCTGCTAAATGGGGGTCCTATATTGGATTTATTATTTCAAAGCAAGATTTTTAACAGAAGTCTTACTTATCTTTGATATATCTTAAGGCTCTTTTGAGTTTTCCAGTGCTAAACAAAGATCTCCACACATTCATATTTTTGTTTGTTTTTCATACAAGGGTTGATCCTTGAAGATTTGGTAACTTCAAACTGAGGCACAGTTTTGTTTTTTAAACTGTTGATAACAAGCTGCCATCTTCCAGATTCATCTTCAAAACTACATGAATGAGGTCAAATACTTGTACAAAATAAAACCGGTATCATTCTTACCTGTCTTACAACTTCTCCAATATTGGCATCCACCTGGACAATGGCATTGTACTGATGATGGATGAAGACTGGAGGGTTGTCATTGATGTCTAAGATCTCCACGTTGACAATGATGTGTGCTACTCTTGGAGGGGTGCGTCTGTCCCTGGCCTCTACAACGATGTGATAGCTGTCCTGCTCCTCCCGGTCGAAAGGAATGCCCGTGTTCCTGACAATACCAGAGGTGGGTTTGATGGTGAACATGGGAGAGGGGTTAAGAATGGAGTAGGTGAGGGGCTCATTGAGAGTGCTTCCGATGACAGAGAGGACAGCGACATCATGGATGGTGCTGGAGTTCTCCCGGATGATGGCATAGCACTCATTGGCTGGGAAACGCAAGCTGGAGGTAGGGCGAGCTTCAACATGGATCAGAACCTGGGCATGGTTGAAGTTGAGGCCATCAGTGACACGTACAGTCAGGTCATACTGGCTGTTCAAGCCTGTGCCATTGGCTACGAAGATATCGCCAGACTGTGCATTGATACTGAAGTGGTGGCTCCTGTCACCTTCATGGATGGAGTATTCCAATTGTGACATGCTGACCTCATCATCATCAACAGCTGTTACCCTTAGAACAAATACACCAGCATAGGTCGGCAGCAATAGCTGTGCTTCAAAGACAGCCTTGACAAACTGCGGCTGTGAGTCATTGATGTCAATGATGGTGATCCTCACTCTAGCAGGTTTGTTGGCCATCATCTGTGGACTGCCTGTGTCATGGACCTGCACTGAGAACTCAAACTCTGGGATACGCTCATGATCCAGAGACATCTTGGTACGGATGGCTCCAGTGCTTTCATCAATACTGAAGTACATCTGTGCATCTCTTTCAATGATCTCATAGACCAGGTGAGCATTGTGACCTGAATCTGCATCCTCAGCACTGATGACTAACGGACGGCTATCCTCATCTAGGACAACACTCTTCAGAGAAGCAGATTCCGAGATGCTACCCACATACTCCGCAGCGCTGAACACAGGGGAGTTGTCATTGACATCTTGGACATGGATGACTAGACATGTGTTGGTGCGAAGACCCACCATGTTGGTAGCCTGTACAGTCAGGTTGTACATGGTGATGTCTTCATAGTCCAATGGCATTGTCGTTGTGATGATACCTGAATTGGAGTTGATATCAAATCGCCTGGCATCGTTACCCCTGGTGATCTCATAATAGACGGATGAGCGACTTACGGCAGAGATTTGAGCCACAAACTGGTTGCCTAGGAGATTCTCTGCCACTTCTGCCATGTACTCCTGCTCTCTAAACCTAGGAGGAGCATTGTTTGAGAGAGTGACCGTCACATTGACAAAGCAGACGTTACTGAGAGGCTGGACCCCATGGTCAGTAGCTTGTACCACCAGGGAGTATTTAGCTTCCTGTTCAATGTCCAGCTCATGTCCAACAGTCACTGTGCCAAGGATTGGGTCAATGTTGAATGCCTGACCAATGTTTCCTGTGAAAGAGGAATCCAACAGAAGTAAAAATTAATAATTAATAATGAAAAAAGAAAGATCAGAAGTTCGAAGATGAAAATGATGGGAAATGTAAATCACAAGTCAAGAATGTACTTTTAACATGCATTCTTATACTTCTACCATTAAAAAAAAAGTGTTGAAATTACTTGAAATTGTATACCAATCTCACCTTTAACTGATAAATATAATATCAAACATGTGGTTACCTTTGAAATAGTAAGGTTCTTTAATGTTTTCTTTCTTCAAGCTAGGTAAATAAAACAATACTATCAGCAACTCTAAAACACACATAATCCAAAATGTTTCAGTGAAGAATTGATTAATTCCACATCAAGTGCACTATATTGAAAGGTCAATGCATGTATCCTAAATCACAGCTATCATATACATTACTATCATGTGTTTACAAGCATGCACACACTCAGTATTTTCAAATTAAACATATGTTAAATAAGAGATAGGTGTTAGTAGATATACAATCTATTGTCATCACTGGCTATTTGCATGACACATACAATGGCAATGAATTGAAAATTTAATATATGTGAGATTAAGAGCTTTATGAAAGGCAAATTTTACTACCTGCTGAAAAGGAAGCAAAATTTTAGAAATATATATAAGAAGTATCAAAACAAGGGCAGCTGCATATTTATGAACTTTAACTTCTAAAGATAGACTACTGAATGTCTCTATGAAAACATATTAAACTCGTACAAACCTGATTTATTAAGAACTTCTGTCATATGATGTTAATGCATTTGACAAATGTATTATGATTTGATTAATTAACATGCTTTCATGCAGGATTATGCATTATAATGTTTTCTATTTCAAACAAAAATTTCAGTACCAATATAAAACAATGTTATACTGTAATTTAAATATACAGTTTGGGAGTAAATGACTATCTTATTACAGTATAAAAGAGTAACAGTTCTCTTCATCAGTCTTAACCAATCTACAAAAGATAAACATTTGATATCAAAAGAAATCCATTCATTCTATGATCTACAGAGCTAATTAATACAAAACTTTCACATTTCATTTCAGTCAGTGTTTCAGTCACTCTTTTAAAACTTATTTATTTATTCTATTTATGTATTTTTTCTAATCTTTTGTCAGGGTAGCCAATTTATGCTTCACTAAGATCAGTGAAGCAAATATTTTTTTTGATAGAGTAAAATGATGTAATCGCCAGACATTTCAAACTATCTGTAGTCTGCAAGTACATGTATCAATAAAACATGCAAAAATCATGACGAAGTGATATCGGATAGATAGCAATATATTCAACTAATTGGCCAACAGAGATTACATCTAGGGTTGTAAAAATTGTTTATTCAATACAGATTTTAAGTGACCAAAAGTATCACACAAGCAGAAATTAACAAATCAGGACTACAGTTTCCAAGAACTTCATTACCCTGTTGTGATCACTTGTACTGAAATACATGTACAATTGAATGTTTATGAAACAAATGCAGAAATTGGGTGCATCAAATTCATTTGCTCACTTGCCCACAGCAACTGAGGCATATGCAAAGGCTAACTAACTTTCAATTTCGCTTGAACAGACAGGCAATTAATATTTCAGTTTGGATTTCTTTCAATGCTGGGTCATGCTCATATTTCATACTGGGAAAATTGTAAGAGCATCGTGGATGCAATGCAAGCATGGCATGCAATATTGGGTATTAAAATATGCCCAATTCAGACATGACAAGTAAATCACTCCAGCAAAACTTTGAATGTAAGTTAACTGTATGAAGGAACACGGGGGATGGGGATAATAATACAAAGCAATGGGGAACAATAGCCCATATATGGCTTAAAAACCAAAACCTGCTTGTGGCAGAAATGCAAAGTGAGCTAACCCTATCTTGTCTCATTTTTTTTTTTACTGTATTTCTATTTAATTTGTTTTTAAAAGAGTGTCATGTCTGAATGGGCTGAGGGGGGGGGGGTGCAAGATGCTCGGGGGAAGGGGGGGGGGGGCTAAAATAATGGTTCAGCCAACCTCTGAGATCGCTGTGTCTTGTCACTGGATAACAAAATAAAACCATGTTGGAAGGCGGATAGGTACAGGTAGAGGGCAGTGTTGGTGGTGATGGGATGACAAGAGAAATAATAAGAGGGTAAAATGGAATATTTTCATCACATTGCACTGAATCGATTACTTTCATGTCACAAAATAATTTTTTAAAATCAACTTTAAAACACTCCACACACACAAAAAAAAAATTATTATTTTTTGTACAATTCATCTGATATTACAAATGACTGGAAAAAAAACCAACACATTCATACAAATGAAAAAAATTTAAATGTTGAAAATAAGGAAAGAATTTACCGAGATAACTCAGTAAAATGGAGTGGCCCCCAAAACACATTCAGAATACAAACAATGCTAATGACAATATGCATTATGCATTTCTGACACGCTTTTCTTGCCACTCCTTTTCATGAAGCTTTCTTCCATAAAACTGCTGATGCTAACATATATAAGTTTCTATGCATGGACCTATGCTCAACTCTTTAACCATTTTCCAAACCATGTGATTTGATATGAACAAAACATTGGTTTATGTGCTCAGAATGTTGCTGGTTTTGATAGGGCAAATGACCATGATCTTGCAGGTGAAAGGAGGAAGAAATGAATAATGAATCCTTTTTGATGACCTGGGCTGCATTTCTCGAAACTGTCATAAGTCTAAGTTCATGGACATCCCATTGAAGATCGTGTTAATATTCGACAACACGTGTTTCAATGGGATGTCCAAGAAGTTAGACTTACGGCGGTTTGAGAAACGGCCCCCTGGTCCATAAAATTCATGAACATCATGAAATATGAATAGTGCAAGAAGCAAATTTTGAAGATGAATCATTTGAATTCCAGAATATTTCATGGTAAGCATTGTTCTCCATCTAGATATGAGTCTTAATTACAGGAAGCAGGAATAACCCATTACACAATATCTAGGTGAATGATACTGGTTGGTGAAGGTAAAACATGGCCTATATCATTACCTTGAACAATGGAATAGGTTAGCTCAGCATTAGTTCCTTGATCCCTGTCAAATGCATAGACGTCCACCACCCTTGTCCCGACAGCAGCCGTCTCAAACACCTTGCCCTCATAGCTCTCAGCACTGAACTCTGGCATGTGATCATTTGAATCCATCACGTTGACGATAACCCTGGCATACGTCCTATGCGTGCCATAGTTATAGTCTTTGACCTCGACGTTAAGCACGTGCTGGCGGTGTGACTCGTGGTCCAGGCTCTCATTGAGGTAGATGACGCCGTTGTGGTTGTCGATTCGGAAGTGGTATCGACTAGCTGGGTCGGAGGTGCTCGGGAGAGTGAAAATGAGGCGATCAGTGGGGTCGCGGTCAGTGGCCTGAATTTGGAGGATGGGAGCATTGACCCGGGTGTTCTCTGGTATATCAATCTCGTACAGCTCTTGTTCAAGTACTGGTGGATTGTCATTGACATCTGTCACTAAGACATGGATCTGGAATAAAACAGCATAATATGAAACAAAAGTAGAGTATAGCGCTTGGTAGAAATTGCAAATCTCATTAATCTCACCACCAAAGAACATAATGGCAATAAACCGGACTCTAAAATTGATGAGAAATTTGTTTTACAAATAAATATGCAACAGTAACGACAGAATGCCAAATTTCACTATTATTTCATTTCACCGACGTTTGAACATTACATGGAGTTTTAAAGATTATAGGTGGGTTTAAAGATTCCTTATTGGACGAAGTCAAACTGACGATTTAATTCACATCACCCCCAAAACAAAGTGCCTCTAACATCACCTCAATAAGCCAAAGCCTTAAAAATTCTTTCAAAGGAATTTCAGATTTTTTTTTTTACCATTGTAGTAGCTTCATTGAAACCGTCTGAAGCCGAGATGGTGAGGTCATAAGAGGACTTGGTCTCACTATCCAAAGGTTGAGCTATCAAGATGAATCCTCCTTCAGGATCGATGAAGAAGGCTCCATCCTCATTACCATCTGAAACAAAAAAACAACAAGACAGAAAATGAATATCACAAGTGCTCTGGATTGTGCAACATATACTCTTGCTAAAAACTCATGGTCAACTACTACCATGTAAGTTACCTTCCACTTAAAACACTTCTTGAAACATGTGTTGTCTCTCTCTCTATACACTGAGGCAATTTTATTTTACAAATTTTGTTTTGATACTATTAAAGCCAGACTTGTCACCTATATGCCTGTGCCCATGATACATAGCCCTTAAATTATAACTTCAGCTTTCAAAAATTTCAAAACTCTAATAGAGCTCCTGCAGACACTTGGCATATGATATGGTAGCAACTGTTTCAGGCTTTATTTTGTAAAAGATAAATGGTAAAAATCAGGACTGCAATAGGGTCTTAGGTAAGGGTTAGGATTAGGATTAGGATTTGGCATAGCGCTTTGTCTAGGGTTAAACTTCAGTATTTGGTTATAGCGTATCAAACTGACAGAGAGCCACGAAGATGTGTCGTACAGTTGCTCAAGCACACAGACCTAACATTTCAATCCAACCCCCCTCCCCACCCCTGGGAAAATTAATGTGGAATCCTGCTCTATAAACCATGATTATTACTTGTCTCTACAATTGTTGCTTACCAACAATGGCATATCTGACTTCATCACCATCAGGATCAATGGCAAAGACATTATTGATGAAGCTTCCAACAGCATCCTTCTCAGTGATACGGGTCTCTGTCTCTACCTGATCCTCAAAGACAGGAGCATTGGCAGATTCCACTGGAGCAGCGGTCACTCTGATGGGCAGTCTGGTTGTATCACTACGCCGACCACTGGGGCCATTGTCCTTCACCTCAATCTGACCATGGAATATGTAACAGTGATCATCAGATATAAATTCACAACAAAACTTAAATATTTTACAGATGGCACACATTTACTATCTTTCATTTCATATGATTTTTAAATGTCCTTTCATTAATCATGTTGATACATTTTATAAAATAAAAAAATCAAGATTGAAAATGATCAATCTAATATTTTCAATGAAATACTCTTTTTCTTAAATGCACTGAAGCATACACCCAAAGTATCTTTAGTCATAGCAATCTTTTTATATAGACAAACTAGTTTTTGTGACCACTTGTATACAGAGCCTGGCATTCCATAAAGACAATTTTTGGTTTCCCACAACAGTTAATTTTGCTGAAAATGTCCTGAGGACAACAGTAAGCTGTATAATAATCACCAATCAATGGAGACTGCTTTTTTCAATCTCCCATGGGTGGTCTTTACATACAGTTTACACTATGTGATTAAGCACTGTCTACTGTTCCTGAATTGAATACATTTTGAAATAATAAATTTGCACTTGTAACCTCACCTGAAGGACATAAGTATCTCCTTCATTCAGAGTTTTACTGCAAGTGACCACTCCTGTCGTTGCATCAATGTAAAACTTAGACTGCACATTGCCATCTCGAATGAAGTAACTAAGCTCAGCATTGGAACCCACGTCCTTGTCTGTCGCCATCATGCGGTAGATGAAGCGTCGTTCTCCAGACTCGGTGATCGCTGGGACAGTGACTGGCGAGGCAGTGATGAACTTGGGATCATTGTCGTTCTCGTCTTCGATGGTGACCACCACCTTGGCTATGGACTTGAGAGATGGGCTTCCATTGTCTGATATCTCAACCTGTACGTGGTGCAAAGAAAAAGGAAATTTACAGACTCCTTAATAAAAGGTCAGTATCTTAATTTTCTCTGAAATAAAATAATACCTATGGCACCAACTTAGTGGGCTGAGGCATGCGATGCTCAAAATGTTGAACATAGCATAAGTTTTTCCAAAGTTGTCACACTGATTGGTTGATGCAAAGTTTATTTAATTTCCAAGTTTCCATAGTAAAAAAACAAAATTTACAGATATGGAATATATGTATTACTCATTCCATCAATTTAATGAAGCCTGGCTACATTCACCTGTTATCTTGATATTTTAAACAAATAACAAGTGAAGATGACGGGACTTTTTGAGTATACCCCAGGAAATCAAAGAAATTTCCAAAGGTGGGCAACTAAAAACAAATCTGTCAGAACCAAGTTTTTGAAGGACAGAAAATAAGATTGAAAGGTATCTATAATAAGAAATTTTGTGAAAATCTGTAGTACCCTCCTCCCCCCTGAGATTTGATCAGTCCCACATACAGACTCTTCTCACTGGCTTTGTTATCCTGTAAATAATCTGGAAGGTGTGGAATGTCACTGTGGGTCATTTCTTTCTGCCCCAAGTGAGAGCTCAAGTCAAGATGTCTAAACTCTAAACCACCTCTGGGAGTCCAAAGGAGAGCCCCTTCAAAACAAGAAATGTAATGAAGATGACCCAATTACAACCCTGGAACAATAAACTTTGACCATACTTTGGAACAAAATCCAAGGTATTTTCATTCAAAGGTCACCTCTCAAGGGCCATGACATTTCACAATCTAAATCCTTTTCTTTACAGGAGACTTTGGAAAAAAATGTGATAAGGAGATATATGCTACAACCAGTCAGACAGGTCTTATAACATACCGTAATCCATTGGAGACTCGGGATGCAATAACTTCTTACATCTTGAATTATCTACATAAATCCAATAGTTCATATCAGTTTCTCAAACCTTAACCTCATACATATTGTAAATTGTAACCATAGGTCACAACATGCAATAATGCAACGATCAGGACAAAGCTTCATGTTCAATAACTCACAGAAAGCACAATTAATTCTTTGCATGAACATCTCTCCTTTTTTACAAAGGAAATTTTCTTTTGATTTAAAAAAAGAAGTTGCTGAGTAAATATAAAGGATATCAACAAGCATGGCATCCTTAAAAAGATCGAACATCGACCTACATATGTCCTGTATGCTCGCTTCAAACCACCAACACACAAGGACGGTCAGTGAACAAGTGCTACATTTTCTAGGATGTTAAACTGTTATTGGATATGTGGAAAACAGATCATTGGTTCTTTATCTACATCCAGATATCTGCCATTAAAGTCATTTTCCAGATAATGAAGGTTAACCCCTTGACATCTACATGAGAAAAACAGATACAGTGGATGGCTAAACTTGACGTTAGGCCAACAAGGTCTCTTCTTTGGCAACGTTAGGGTAGAGAATGACTCGGGTATTATCATGAACCAACACCACTTCCAGCATCTATAGATACTACAATGAAGACACTGCAAGGAATTCATTGAATTTTTTTTGCGAAAGGAGAGCATCGCTGATTTGTTGTGACACCACAGTCATGAGAGCTGTCTAGGGATGGGGGAGAGGGGAAGGGGAGAGGGAAAAGGGAGGGGAAGGAGAATCTTGGTGATATATTATGAAATCTGTAATTCTATTTTCATTGCTGCAATCCCTACAAATGACAATGACCATTCTAGGAGCTGACAATAAGAATACCAATTTGAAAGAGTCAGTGAAATTATGGAATTAAAAATACTTTGGCAAAATAATGACACTCCCTTGACTATGACACATGCTTCCTTTGCCAGAATTTCTAACCAACGTAATTAATCACAGTTTTTGGCAAATTTACACCTACGCTCTATTTTCCAAGTAGGATGTTTTTTCATCAAAATAACAAAGGTCAGAGATTTTGTAATCAAAACAATGTCTACCAGTAACACGAAATTAATCGGGGGGGGGGGGGGGGGACAGAGAGAGAGAGAGAGAGAGAGAGAAGAATGTAATGACATAAAGTGGCCAAATACAAGCATATGCACTCAAATATTTGCCAAACTCTAGCTAGCGGATGTCATGATGGTTACTAAGCAACAGAGTAATGCTTGAGGAAATTAAAACAACACATCTTCGCCTGATTTGAAGATTAAAGAACTAGGGATGAAGATATTAGAAGTGATTGACAGAATAGATAAATGGAATAAAAAGGAGCAAGAACAATAACACTAATGGAAATTATGGAGCCATTAGCACCAAACAATCATCATACTGATGAAACAAACATAAAGAATCATACTTAAAGGCATTGGCTAACTTTGTGAGTAGCTGATTTAAAAAATTCTCAAACTAAGATGAAACATGTGTTTGAGTACTTGTATTTGTACTAAAAACCCTGAAACCAACCCTAATTTGGAATGAAAAGTGTAAGTTAGACGCAAACAGCGATTTTATTATCCTCCGTCTCACGAGACAATCACTAAGAGGACCACTTTTCTTGAATTTGAAAATGCCGTTATGTGCCTCCCGCCGCATGATACGCCAATACACACAGTACGGTAAGGTGAGTCATACGCGCATGCGCACTCCTTATGTCTATTCTGTGCAACCGACCCTCGTATATTTTTCAAACATTGGTTCACATTTTTGATATTTAAAAATACTTCCTGTGGATATTATACTTTGAAACTTTCAGACTGGTATTTTTACACTATAACCCTTATGTTTATTTCATTTTCAAGTAACAAAACAAGATTTTTTAAAATCATAACAATGTTAACCAATGTCTTTAAGGAATAAACAAAATGTCTTGAAGTACTCTCAAGGCAGTTGTCACTAGGCATAGGCCTACTACTTAGAACTATACCTATCTTCTGGTAAAATAAAAATTCCGCTTTCTTCATAGATGCACTAGAAATGGAAATATCTGCAAAGAATTAGAATGAGACACAGACATGTCAGGACTAAGCTAACAAGAAAAAGAGAGAGGGAGAAATGGAAAGAGAGAAAGGAGAATTAATGAGAGAGAGAGAAAGACAGAGAGAGGGTGTGATATAGAGCTATGAGAAAAAAGAATAAGAGACAGATAAATGATATACACTTAGATAGTGATAGAGAGCTAATTAACTGAAAGAGAAAGAGACAGGATCTATCTAATGCTTGAAGAGACCATGGCAGCATCTCTCAGCCTCTTTTGATGGCCGCCTAATGAGACATCAAGTCACAACTCTGCAATGTTTGCTCATCAAGACGGCACATAGCGGTGACAGCTTGAATTCACAGCTAGTTATGTCCTACTAATGTCTCCTTAGTCTCCACAAGCACACTCTCTATCCCAGCTAATCTCACAATCGCTTGCAATCCCACTCAGATCATTTGAAGAGCCATTTACACAAGTGAAAATTATGTGCAATTTGTATTATGCTCATTTGTACAAAAAAACAACAACAACAAATAAAGAATCACATAGCGAAAAAACATACAAACAGGATAAGAAATTGTACAAAGGAATGCCCTACAGAAGAAAGTAGATTTTGGAAAGTCAGATGTCTATTACATTTTTACTGTCGGCTTAACCATAATTGTATCTAAGTTTAGTTATATGTACATGTAGTTCATTGTAAGTGCCTTGAGCACCCTCTGGGTGGATATGTTTGCGCACTATAAATGTCTTCATCATTATTATTACATATTGTCATGGGCATTGCTCAACAGTACAAAATAACAGGTTGCCATTCATGGCTACCATGCATATGGTGTTAGCGTTAACAACTGACCAGGTTTCTTCATCAAATTTTCTTTCAAAACAAAACTAAAACCAGTGTTTTGTTAATAATCATTTTTTTTTCATACAACATTCGGATGATAAAAGCATTACAGTTCCTATCAAGCATTCTGTGCTGTAACACTTACAAGTGTGAATGGAGAAATATCTCCTGCTCGTCAAGTCACTCCCTTGCCATCCCATGCCCATCTCCTAAACCTCCTTGATGCCTGGGTACACTGAGTGAATGCATCACATATCTAGCACGATCAATGGATCCATGAAATTTAATTAACCCTGATGTATTCTTCCCCACATAATTCAATGTAAGGGAATAAAAGAATGAAAGGAGGGAATAGAATAAACATCTATTCAAAATCTTTAAAATCCTATATGGGTATTGACCAAAACAAGCTCAGTAATCCTAGTTAAGATTGGATAATAGTCATCAAGGAGAGGCAAATGAGTCTCATGAATACCTCCAATACTGAGGGATCTTGAGATTGAGGCCATTGGCTCATCACAATGGTTTCCTGAATGCAGTCATGATATGATACAGATCTCCCTCAAGATCATCAGGACCACCCTGTCTGTCTTGCACAGTTGTTGCAGCACACTGGCTCAGTGGTCAGAGCACTGGCCTCAGAACCCACATTTCATGGGTTCAAACTTCATCAGTGCACTCATTGTTCAAGAGTGAGGGATTAACCAGCTACCCCTTACATAAAAAAAAGGTCTTGAAGACATCCTTAGGTTGCATATTTGCAAGTAATTGCTAAAGTTCACAATGGGGAGAGGGTACACATGACATCCAAATTATTTCATTCTGATTTCACTCTCCCCTTAAAAAGGGTCAAAATAGGGGGCAAACATGGCCGGAAGAACTTGCTATTGAAAGACTCGAAGGAAAAAAAGTGAAGCTCTGGCATAAATGCCATCTCCTGTTATATCCACCTCATCCATCATCCTACAAGCTGGTATTCGGAAATTCATACAATGGTCTGAATGAGAGACTAGTGACTGCTTAACAAGACAAGGTAATCAAGCTCCACACGGGCCGCTCATCTTATAATAGCTCCTCCGATCTAACAACAGACTCCAATTGAATTACAGGCCAAAATGTCATCAACCATCCACACCACAAAAGGGTCGCACGTTTGATGGCACAGAGTTGGTTAACATTGCCCACAACGCCGTGCATTTAAACTTATATCAATTCATTGGCAGAAAATGTTAGTGTAGCATACCATTCAAGGTTATTTTGGTTGTGCATTTTGCTGAAATTGAATTGGTGGAACATAGAGCAATGTTTGACATTTCTTACATCAAACTGTACAGGTCAGAGGATGGGAAAAAAACAACACCTCCACGAATCAAGTAAACTTTTGTTTGTAACCTTTTAAAATCTATTCATTGCCAGAAAAGCTTCAACTTTTATCCACATTTACAGATCACCATTTCTCTCCCGGGTCTGGAGTGGCAAATCTAGATTAATGTCTCACCAAATGACATCTGGGTACTTTGCAAGGGCTCAAGGCCAATGATCTTTGCATCTTTGCATGCTTAAACCAATAAGGTGATGAAGCAAAAATTCTCTCAATCTTCCAACCATCCCAAATTTCTTCATGAATGAAAGCTAGAGCAAGTGTCTGAAGACGAATGAGACTATTTTCAGTGAAGACTTCTACCGGGGAATGGTAACCTCATTAAATGGGTGATTAGTGGGAGTCCATGGGATCTTAATGAAGTTATAATCAATCCTACTAGCTTTCTACTTCCATCCCAGTATTGTGTCTCTTTTGCATGAGAGTGAGTAGATGCATGACAAGTCGATGAATATCTCTATCATAAAACAATCTCCATTAATTAACCTCAATGTAAATCAGGTCTCTTGAGTGCCTGTCTCCTTTGATCCAACATTTTAATTTAACTTGATCATGCCCTGAATATACAAACCACTGCAAGTGTATAACATAGACAGTTAAGAGTCAGGATATGGATTCATGTACTTTCAAGCTTAAACCCTTCTAAATTTCAACATATCGGTACTGTGTTCTAATTTTTCTCTCTTTTTTTGCAGAAGCAGACAAAAAATAATTTGTAGCTGGTATTGCAAATTGGTGTAGCCTGAATTCTTCAATAAACACAAGTACAGCTCACCATGCAAATACACCTCATCACATAGATAATCTGGAGAACTGATTACTTCCATGTTTTTATTCCAACTTGAATATTCATTGGTGTCTTTTTTACGGCAAATTAGGGATGTGGGCGTAATTTTTTTTTTAAATATCAAACTGCAGAATTTAACAATATATCTCTTTTATTCTTGGTTAAAGGTCTGCTCAATAACACTACAGGTTTGGGGCATCATAGTTTACTTCATTTTTATTTGTTTCATTGAAAAGACTGCCAAAAATAAACAATGGATATATCAGATTTTGCTGAAGCAAATGAAATCCAATCTCTTGTTCTGTAATTTCATTTCAACTAATCACACCGCCAATACACAGCCTAGTTCAATATCAAATACCAGTTAGCCCATTCAGTAAGGAATTCTCTCATCTCCATAGGGTTAATACAGGAATCTTCCGGTTCTTTTAGTCAATGAGTTAATATCAGGAATCTATGTGATACATGGGGAAGCCCTGCTCACGTTCAAACAAAAACATCATCAAAACATCACGTGATGATGAAACGAATGTCACAAATCTCGACATGACGTCTACTGAAAATCGGGACATGGCTCCACAGGGGACGTACATGAGCGCCGAAGCAAGCAATAACTTGACACCTCTCTCTCAAGGCTGCATTCTAACTTGAACTTCTCTCCCATCCAACAACAACTCTCAGTATACATGGACTGGTATTCTTGTACAACTGTTTATCATGTTTGAATCCTTCCCCATTTCATGGTTGCTTGTTCTATCAATCTTTATGTAACATGATGGATAATATATATACAATACCCCATCAACATTAATTTTCCTGTAAACAAAAGATATAATGAAGGATTCCAAATCCAACAAAAGGTCTTTAATTCATTGTTCACTTCTTCTGTGTACAACAAAAACACATTTTTGGGACGGTAACTCTGCATGATTAATTAATACACTGATAACTACTATTTTACAACACATTTCAATTCATGCAAATAAACTTAAATAACAATCCCTGACACGTATTTAACCTTTTCAGTGTCGTAGCCGGCAAACCCACTATAATCTCAATCTTGTAGAAAGTATTTATGGCTTTACTAAAATGTGTCCTTAAAAATGGGCTGATGAATCATTGTAAACAATGAAAGGCAAACCATAACATTGAAGTTGTTGAATGAAATCTTGAATAGTGATCCAATTTTGTAAACTTCTATACACACATGCTAATTCATATATCCATAATATCCTCTTTCATCAATAACAAGTTAATTGTGCCCTCTAACAAAACTGTTTTCCATGTGATTGTGTGTGGTCCTTCCTTTAAAAATACAAAAAACATTGATCAACAAAAAAGAAAAATGTCAAAATATCAGTATTTCACAGCATGAATTCACATTGAACATGGCTGTAGTATAAACTCAGTCTTGCCCACCCACCCACATCAATCCCTTTCCATGTTATTCCATCAAATGACATTTGATTGAATCAAAAGACGCAGCCTTGATGCTCACCCTACCCTCCATCTACTTCAAACGGAGACGGCATTCAATTAGAACGGCAGCGGCGAAATGGAACAGGTAAACTTTGAAATTTCCCTTGTTTTTCCACTGGCGGCAAATAAGTGTTAGATTGTGAAAGTGCAAAGGACCTTATACTCTTGTTGTATCATTCTTAGTCCATTGCCATCACTTCGGTAATTCTTTTATATCCATTTCCACTTCCTTTATCTTTTCTTTTCTTTTCCACTTCCTTTATCTCTTCTTTTTTAAAATCAATTTTACATTCTTAATCAATTCTTCACTGACATGTTTGCTCTTTCTGCATGATGGCTTGTCTTCACATCCTGGAGTGGATATTCCACATTATTGGTTTTCAACTGCTATAATTTCATGTCTACTCTATTCAATAGCATGGCATTCTTGATCAAAAAGCATAGCTTGCCACCTCATAAGTAAAAGAATCACATAGGTTTCCAAAACAGAGAGAGAGAGAGAGAAAAAAAACTTTTATTTTTTATACTACTGGTAATATTCTCTTTTAACTATATGATGAAACTTTATCATAACCTTAAATGAAACACAAGCAAAAATGTCTGCTTTGTTTCATACACTTAAAAAAACCCCAATAACATAATTAATACCGAGATCATGGAATTTCATTGGCTGTGGGAAAATCTGGTGATTATACCAGTTGATATTAATAGCAAGTTTTATGAAACCAGGTTCTGGTAGCTGTCTTCTAGCACCTGCTGATAGAGGATCATATGACAAACATCTTGGTAACCTTTAGAAGAATCTAGTCTTACACCATGCAACAAACATGTCACAAACATTTAATTGGGGATGTTTTCCAAACATTACCCATTCCGCTTGAGACCCGAAGTTGTTCCGCAGAGGACTGTCAACGGGATTCATGGGACCAACCAATGTCCAATAAACTTCAGAACGAAGACCAAGTGTCATGAATTACAAGCGTTCCCCAGTGATGTGAAATCCTTGATTTGAAACCCTGAAGAGAGCAATGTTGTCACTAATGTTTCAATCATTTTCAATGTTTCTACCCAGAATATCTCACCCCTAGGACACCCTAAAGACACAACAACCTACTCCTGATGGATTGCTGTGGAGTGATTTAGAGAGCATCAGGTGACGCCTTGTCAATACATGTTATGGATGATCTGTCACAGATACATACCAAAATTAGAAGTCAATGTATTTCAGTTCTTCACATAAAGATGTAACTCACTGCTATCTCTTGATCTTTGTCATTATTCAATAGTTCTATCAGTCTTTCTGTCTTACCAGTCCCTAAACCTTTCCATCCATGATCCATTGAGCTCTCTATTACCATTTAATTGTTTTATCTTTCTATCAATATCTTTTAATCCATATTACTGCCCACATTGATCTATAATGTTTACCCAAAACAGATTTCTATCCATCTTTCAGTCAACTTATCTATCTCTCCATCTTTCCATTCATTCATTGATCTATCCACCCATTCCACCTCCACAGGCACCATGGTGCCTTGTAGATGATGTCCTCTACCAGACAAACTGGGTCCACTTCAAGCCATTACATGGTACCCTGGTATCTTTCAAGATGACATTTATGACAACAGGCTTCTCTATAAACCTGTAGGATTGACTCTCCCCTGTCATAGCCCATTGTCAATCAACATGTTTTCATCTTGGACAAAATTCCTAAAAACATTATTATCCCTCCTTAAATCCCAATATCAAGAACCATCTCTTTCTTGTTCCATCATAACATCGCCTTTCACATTCCTTCTCGATGCACGTTGGATGATGTTTGGCTTTATTTCAACAGTAGGCATAGCATTTTCATCCCTCTATGAAAATTTCATTTTCAGTCACACTCATCCCTTAAGCATTGTTATCCAACCCAAAGATCTTGAAGGATTTCTGTGATTTTCTCAGCTGAAACTTAAAGACAATCTAACTAAAGACTTGAGTTATTTTTCCTCAGAATGAAGACTAAGGAGTTTTGTTTTGTTTCCATCAAGGGTTACAGTGATGTATTGGTTTGTCAGTCACCAGTCTCCTACCCCCTACAAACTCAAATAACACCAAACTTTATCCTTTCATCCACCATCTCACACCTTCCTGTCTTCTTAATTTCAAGTCCTAAGTGCCAATCTCCTATCTGTCCGTCTTCCATTTCTGTCATATTCTCAATCATCACCTACCATCATTTCATTAAGTTATAATATGAATCGTTCTTTTTTTCACCTAATACTAATTCTAAAAGCAGTTGTTAGAAATTACCACTGAGCACCTGGACTTTTTATATTGATCATATTTAAAACACACAAAGTCGATCATTTCCACAGTGAAATATTTAACACCAAACAAAATTTTCTAAATTATGTCACAATTGTCAAATCCTTTAGATATGCCACATGTATCACTCAGCTCACAATTTTGTCAATCACTTTAGAAATATAAACAGGAACTTTTTGTAAGGATTTGATATAATGTGTTTTTTTTTTTTTTTTTTTTTTTTTTTTTTTCACTAAGGCAATGTGATGGTTCAACATCTAAACCAAGAGAAAGTCATTTACATTAAACTAGCATGATTGGCAAGAGGATGTGAAGAGAAAGCAACATGAATGTTGACTTGTGAGTCCCCACTCCTCTAACTCTCTCTCACTACCTCTCACTCTCTCTCTCTCTCTCTCTCTCTCCTTCTCTCCTCCACCTCAATGTCAATGTTAAGTTTTCTTACTAAATCCCAGTGTTTACCAGACTTCCCATTCCATGATCTGCCTCAAGATATGATATGAAAAACACCTTTAAAAAAAATGATATCAAATCCACTGTCAAGCTGAAATTGATATCAAAAGCTCTTATTTTTTAAATTTCCGGTACATGGAAAACATGGATAACCTGGTCATGCCTTTAAAGATGTGATGGGTTCATATTGTCCTCTGCACGCATGGCTTTGGCTTTGGATCACAGCTTTAGAGAGTATCGGACCACATATTTTCATGCTTTGAGGGGTCAAAGGTCACATATTTACCACATCATGATGGGACAGAATACATGATTGAGAACCTTTAGCAGTGTCCTATCACTCTCCTATCCGAACCAAGAATAAAGTCTCGCACCTTGTCAATAAGATAGCATCGCAGGGGCGCCTAGGCACCAGGCTCTATCTCGGCACGGATCATGTTTTATCCGAGGGCTCGACATGAGACATGATCGGCTGCAGGTAGAATGAAAGGTGTCGGTAATGTCAGGGGAAATGATGGAGTAAACACTCCTAACCTCAGCCTTTAGTGAAGGAATGCTAGGGCTACTGCAGGTTTGTGCCACAAGGGAGGATGAGATCTCAGGGGTAGGAGGGTGTTTATGAAATATGACCAGCAGAAATATGATTACAAACCAAAACATTTATTAAAAAAAAACAACAGATGAAACAAATATGAAATTATCCCAACATTCCAACACATTTACAAAATGTGTCAAGGTGTTATAGACAAATTAAGACACATATTCTCTGCTGACAGCTGAAATGGCAGTAAGTCATATATTCTAACATAAAATTAACGTCTCACAACATAATAGTTTCTTATGCACTTCTGTTCCACAAGGGAGTATCCAGTCTCTGAGCTGGGATGTTGTTTGTGAAATATGATAAGAGGTAAGATGAGTACAAAACAAAATAAGAACAGATGAAACAATCATGCCATTATCCAAATGTTCCAAGGAATTTCTAAAAAGGCTCAATTTATCAACGTGTATTAAATAACAAAAAAAGATGAAATAAACATGAAATTTAAATTATAAGAAATCCCAATGCATTTAGAAAGTGTGTCAAGTTCTTGAAGTTTGATTTTTCATTTCATATCCAGACATATAAAACTTATTTACAATCTTTTTTGCCATTTGCCAATATAGAATTCCGGCAAATGGCGTGCGGACTGGTTGGTATCCCATGAGGGAGGATATGGTGGTAAACCACTAAGCCAAACTAAACCAACAGAGCTAAAGCTTGCATCACCACATGAACGGACCATCAAACTGTTTCTCTCTTTCCTTTCATCAAACCATGAGAATACAGCTCCAACATCTTTCTTCTTGTTTTCGAGGGGGGGGGGGGGGGAGGGAGTGGAAGCTATAAAGTAAATGACCCAATAATAAAAGAAAAAATCAACAGGAATAAGTACTTCAAGATGAAGATTTTAGAGTAAGTTAACAAACAAGTGATCCTGGGTATGGAGGCTATGTAGAAGATACCTCCCCCCCCAAAAAAAAAATGAATAAAAAATTACATGTACACAAAGATAAAGATGGTTGAGGGGGGGGGAATAAAGACATGCCTTGAAGAATTTGAGGAAGCGAAAAAAAAAAAGTTTTACATAGAAATCGAAGAAACTTTAAGAAACATATAAAGATTACTGGAGAGATGAGGAGATAAGGATAATACGATAGAGAATGAGAATAAGACATGGGATTAGAGATGAAGAAAGTGAGAGAAAGAAAAGGGAGAGAGATAGAGAGAGATAGCGAGAGATAGCGAGAGATAGCGAGAGAGATAGACAGAAAGAGAGAGAGAGAGAGAGATTTGGAGAAAAAGAGAAAGAAAATTCTAGTGCTTGTTTTCATTTTACACCATTGGTCTCAAAGGCCAAGAATATTTTCAATGAAACAGCTCGCCAGGTGTTCATATTTTTAAGGAAATCTCTGAAAAAGACTGAAATAACAAACTTGAGAAGTCATAAAAGAAGTCAGTTTCTGGCCCAGGACTACAAAGGCCAAATAAATAGAGCTTGCATCTTGCACAGGACTGGTCCTTATACATCAAGCCGATGGCTGTGTTCATTAGGTTACAATTGTATTTTGTTTCACTTAAACGCAGATCTCCTTGCTGTTTCTAAAAACAATCGGAAAGCATACAGAAGTAGACAGGTCTAACAAGTCTCTGGAGGATTTTTATCAAGGAGAGAGGGGGAATAAGATCAGGCAAAGGGTAAAATGAGAAAAGAGATTTGGTTAAGATGAAGTGACGAAGACTTAAGGAGAAAACTGCATCTTTGCAGCTTCTGGGCTTGTCAAATTTTTTTATGAAACTATGATTCCCTTCCAATGCAATGAATGGTCTAATATTGATAATCACCAACTCATTTCTAAATGATTTAGAGTTGACCCAAATACTCACTACTTTTTGTGTGAATGTTAACTTAGAAGGTGACTTGATGTTAAAAGTGAGTTTTTGTGAATACTGACAGATATAACTGCTGTGAATTTGGTATTAAAATAAGCACCAAAAGTGTAAGTAATTATTTATATACACCATGTGGGTGCCAAAATGGTGAAATTTGAATTGTTCTTTGTATCTCATCATCTTCAGTGAAAAAGAACTAGCCTAAAATGTTTCATTAGAAGGTGGAAGCCTGGGGAAGGAAGGTGGGGAGTCAAAAATATATACCTTTAAACAGGCACCCCCCCCCCCCTCCACTCCAAATTTTTCGAAAGAGGGATGACAAATTTAAAATACAAAAGTGAGTGTGATCTAGATCAGTGGATAAAACTTGTTTAGGGCAGTTTTAGAAAACCTTTGGTCACACAATTTTCAGTGATACATTGTGACTGCCCTCCCCCAAGTCCCCCAAGGGGGGGGGGGGGTGGAAAAGGCTAAAGTATAGCGATCTAATCAAGCATCTCATTCTCAATTAAAGCATAAAATTAAAAAGAGATATTGCTAGTATGGTTGAAACAATGAGCAAACACTTCCAAAATGTCAGTGGTCAGCTGGAAATGATGGTCAGAAATAGAACAAGGTGAAGGTCATCTGTCAAGAGACTCTATGAAGATCTTTCCCTTATTGTCCATTGGTCTTTTTGTCTGTCATTCCTGCTGTTCAACTATGGCAACCCGCTGGTAGAACCCAGCCGAACAAACAGAGTTCCTCTACCATTACTTGTTGTTAACACGCACACCCACACACTAATTTCTTTCCATTTCATTTTTTTTTCTCTTCCGGTAATGTGTCAAAGTATTTAGCGATTCCAAGTTGTTATTATTTGCTCAATTCCCCTTCGCATGCCTTAACTTAAAGAAAATTAGATGAAAAGGTGTCGTTCCTTCACTTTATTACAGACACAAACAGAAAAGCACTTGTGCTTTTTTTTTTCTAAAACAGCACTTTATTTCACATCCAAAGTCACAATGCTTGCAAAGCTTTTCATTCTGCTTTTTTTTTTAATGTGGTTGGAAACAGGAGATAACAACAAGTCAACAGCACGTTTCACTCATGCAAGTGAGCTCATTTTGGAATTTTAAAAAACCTAAAATTTGTAATCTTTCTTTCCATTATACTGCACAATTCTTTTGTTGTTGTTGTGTGTGTTTGGGTTTTTTTTTGTGGTGTTTTTTTTTTTTTTGGTTCCCATGTTTATACTATACTGGTAGTTACTTGTGAACCCATCAACATTTTTTTTTTTAAATATCTGCTTGGTTATATTCCAACTACTCTTCTCACCATTCTAACAAAATTAATCATGAAAGGTCAATGGAAAAGTTTCTCTCTGCTGACAATCATAATTCCTCAAGATCAAATACAAGTGCCTGATATCTCCTGCTAACTTACACGCAATCCATCCTGACCAATCATAATTCTCTTCCTTCATCGTAAAGAGAGCTGTAGCTTCAAGATGGTCAGGCTGTCAATCATTTGCTAAGAAGGCTGGTGAAGGTCAGGGGTCATGAGCAAGGTCAAGGGTCAAAAGCAAGGTTGGCTGATGTATCTTCCATAAGCAGAAGGAACTGGTACATGCATCTGGCAAAGACTAGCTTGAGGGATGGAAAACCTTGGACTAGTCATACCACGACAGTCAAGTTCATGAAATATGATCAATTAAAGAACTTGGTGTTTATCTATGACTTTGCCTCAATCGTCACTCATATGAACAATAAATCTCTTAAGAGTGAGCAGTCTATAGTCACTTCAAAACATTACTAAATCATATTTATCAGGAACAACTTTTTGTTCTATAAAATAGTGGATTGGAACATGTATGGAAAAAGGAGGTGAATGAGAATGGAGAAAAATATTGATGATGTATGGGTAGATGCAAAATATTTCACTAGGCCAATGAAAAAAAAAGAAACAATAAGAGCAACTACTATAGCTTTGAGCTTATGTGCAATACTGCATCATAAGCTCAATCGTTATTTCAGTACCCCAAAATAAATCAGAAGCCCACAGTAACTGCACCTTTGAATATGAATGTTATGTACTTCCCTGGATTTTAGCATTAAAAAAAGCCTGTCTCAGCTCAACATATCCCAGGCAAGAGAAATTCACAGGGAAAAAACTGAAATCATAGAAACTTTTTCATGTGCATTTGTTTAATCATATTTTACAATGATTAATATGTTCTTAGATTCTGCTGGCACGTGATTTCTCCATAATTGAGGGGGAGAGGTCATAATTTCTGCACCTTTGAAAGCTTTCAATCCACTTAGCTTCCATAAATCTTTTCAAGATTCTTCACCCCTCCACCACCACTACTACCACCATCACCAATCCACCTGCACTTCTTCAGTCCCCCTTGAACACACCCCTCCAGCTAAAAACGGCACTGGCACGCACCCCCCATGAGCGAACACGAGCCCTCCTACGAGGCCCTCTGTCTTTAGAAAATGTCAAAATAATCCAGAAAATTTACAGCAACTTGGGTCAGCTATGCACCAGAAGTAAAGACAAAATAAAGGAATCGAGAAAGAGACACTCCACATATTTCATCCCTCTATGGGACAGGGAAGTACCGTGGTTCCTCCAAGCCTTTCTGTCTATCTTACATTTGGATGAATATTTTCATGTGCTGTATTGTTTTGTGAGTATAAGGTCATGGAAGGGTGATCATTATAGCAAAATTTAGAGTTCTTGCTGATAAAGCTGGAATGTCATCGTCAAGTGGGCGTTTTATTTCAAGTTTTTACAGCATATCAATTTGAGGAGATTTATCTACTTTTTGTGAATGATCACTGCCAAGTGGTAACCCCTTTGACTTTAAAGAAATCATTCAAAATCTGTAGGGATAATGTCTGTGGATTATGGATTACATGCGTACCATTTCGATCAATTTTGACTGATCTCAATGGAATGGAGTCCAAACAAACAACCTTTTTTCCTTTTTTTTTTCTGAAAGATCAAAATATATTTATTAAAAGTATATTTTTCATCATTTCTGTCTTACAAGATAAGATGGAAAGGATGACAAAATCTACTACAGAAACTGATGATTATTCTCATCAAGGGGGAGGAGGGATTTCCACAAAGAATATCAAGGTTTATCCCTAAATAGTGGTTGTTTTTTTTTTATTATTTCATTTATCTATTCATTTTCTGTTCTTTTTTTTCAAAATCAAACAATTTTACTGTCATTCATTCACAAATAATATATTAACTATTGAATCCTAGGGAGCAATAAAGTGAATTCAATTTTTCATGGAATTTCAGCTGAAAATGAGTAAATATCAGCCTGACCCAACAGATCAAACCAAATGCAATATTATTGTAGTCTATCATCCAGACCATGCACAATGACACCAACATGCCTTTCTGCCAACAACGTAAACATGCATCAAACCTGGCTCCACCAGATCAAACAAGGGAAACCTGACAATCAAAGCCAGTGTCCATTTTCTTGGGGTTTAGCGGAAAAATGTGCCCCTGACTCTAATGGTTTTAGGTCCTGACATCAGATACACTCATACATCTGTTTGTGTGGGAGTGATGTACCGCACTGTCAGAAGGATGTCTATCTTTTTAGTGACGTGTTCAGCAGTAAAGAGATTAAATATGTATAAGTTTTGCTATTCTGCAATTTCCTCTACGCAATCTGTAAATTATATCACAATTATGATGAGAAATATCATCACAGAGTCATGGTGAGCAATTGGCTGTGCCAAACATACAGATTATACAGAAAAGCAACTAACATGGAGTATACCATGGTATCATTTAATTTCTCTTGCACTGAGACCGACAAAGGGGATATAACTCTAGCATTACATAACAAAATCATACAAATTTGGAGTTATAACTTTCAAATACACTTTTTCCTATTATCCTTGTAAATGATTATCTATTCATAATTAAAGGTAAAAGAAAAGTATGCTACATTCACTCATTTATTTCGAATTCATTTCAAAAATTTGCTGTGACCATACTCAACTTCATCATCTACTCATCATACCTTGTTTGCTTTATAGAAAAAGAAATCTTTGGACATGTGCAGAGATGGACTGACTAGTAAGGAGGTTAGGGGTCAAAGAAGGCACAGATAAGCCAAGACAATTGTTTGACATGTGTCACAACCCAGAGTAAATCTTTGGAGCTAAAAGTGCCCACAAGTACCCCTGGTTTGTATATAGATTGGACTTGACTCTCCGAAACAAATTTTATTTCATGGCATCCCATAATACTACTTTTACAGCTTTCAAAAAATGCTGAAGTTATATTGTAGAGCATGCAGTCATGAAAGAGATGAGAGAAATTGAAGGAAATTTTAGAAAATTTCAAAGAAAAGTTCGCACTCAAAGCTTCCCTTGACAAACAGAACATATTGTAAGTGCATGCCAACAGTTTTTCACACAATGACCTGAAGATTTGTGACACAGCCAAATTTGATTTGTCTTGGTATTTCAACAAAGATTTCATTTTTCTTTTTACAGAAGTAAAATGCTGACATGCTCCATCTGAATGACAGGGTTAATAATCTCATTTACTGGGGTATTAGGCCAGCTTACAGAAAACATTTCTTAAATCATCTCTTTCTTTATCCATTATATCCTGAAGGTCTTGAAGCACTTCTCAGACAGATAGCAAAGATTTAAAGAACTTAATATCAAGGCTGATGGGAAATTGTGCAGAACAGAACCAGGGGGAGGGGTAGTGTTGCAGGAAATAAGGCTCGTTAATGTTGAATACCAAGGGAGATCATAACTTTGAAATATGACTTACAAATTTAACTTATGAATGTCTTGTATCTTGGGAAGAGTTTGGATTTGAAAAAAGACAGAACGTGCCAGCGGATACTCGTCCTTGTCGCCACTTCTCAAACAAGACCGCATCTTTTTCATAAATTGGATACAGAAACAACAATGGCTCAAGAGATTCTCCCAGGTTTGTCTTGGGGCAGAAGGAAGTGGGCTGAGGTGATGACACAAGATGTTCACAGTTCAACAAAGTGGGATGGTCCGCCTGTGGTTGTAGGCTACGATTCGAAGGGCTACGGTAGCTGATTGTAACAGCAGGGAATGATAGTTTTGGAATGTTATTCCATGATTTGATACATATACAGAGGCTAAGATGCCCTTTGGGCTTCTGTCTGTCTGCTACTGAACACAGACTGTACTGATCGGATTGAGGCTTGCCACAGAGACAACTACTTTTAGGGTTTGGTGGCCTGAAGACTACTGAAGAAGCCATAGGAAACACAGGGATTGGATTATTAGTGAATGGAGATCAGCATTGCAATCTTAATCCAATCTTTATCTCATCATCGTCTAGTGAAAATCCCTTAAACTAATTCGGACTGTCTACAGGTCTTTCCAAAAAAAGTGTAAAAAGGTTCTCCTCAACACAACTAACAACATGTATAACTAACCAAAGCTTAGCCACACTATATACCAATGAAATTCACTGAAAATTATTCAGAAATGATTAGGAATCTTCATTCAGTTTAGGGCCCTATTTTCTATATCAGAAGTAACTGCCATCGATGTCATGCTCCTTATCTCCTAGACAACAATCATCAAGTACTTCTCATAATGTTAAGAACATTCGTCATCTTCATACATGCTATGCAAATGGAAGCACTCAGTTCTCTCCTGAAGGGAATAATTTATGTGCAAGAATTAGAGAACCATCTTCACTTGAAGATGTGCAAAACGTGACAAAATCACATAACTAGCAATGCATAGGAGGCACGCACCTCATCTAAGCCATTCTCCAATTATATCATGTGATACTATACAGCATGCCGACACAACTCTGTGTGTGGAGGCAGGAGGCCTACATCATGGAGGCCTCATTCACATGTGAAACGGTAGACCACATCAAAAACCCTATATAGCAAGAAAAAAATCATTTATAATTTGTATATGAAGGTGAAAGAAAACTTTAGCTGAGTGCAACAAAGGCTCATATGCATACACCATTTCATATGTGTTGCAGGAAACGGAAATGTAACACTCAACCAAAAATGGCAATATGTTAGAGAGACGCTTTGATCTTTGGCGGTTTTTCCATGTTACATGAGAACAGGGCTCATTGGTGTACAATGTACACAGCTTGCAGATGCAAAGGCTTTGCAGGAGTGATCCATAATTGAGTATTATTTGAAGTGAAATGTCTTTACAAACCTCAAAGTGGTGTTCGTCTCCCTTCTTGGCCTCTCGGTCCAGAGCCTTGCTAGCGGTGCTGATAACACCTGCAATGCACAGAAAATGGAAATATATTATTACTAGTATCTAAAAACATACTGTCAACCTCAAATGTGTAATGATATCCTCTGTGGTTTGAAATAAAATTTAATACCATTCATAAATATTGCATTCAATTGAAATGTAACAGATTAATAAGACTGAATCAGAAAATAATTAGAAAATTACCAGAAATAAAATGTTAATATTTATCTATCTCTACATTTCCAGGTGAAACCATATTTTCAATCAAACACCTATTAGAATCATAAACTTACATCATATACAGGTTGGTATGTGCACATGTAACAGAAAGAGGTAAAATATAATGAAGATACTTATTAATTCATTTCAGATATAGATTACCTGCTAAATGTTTGAAGGAAAGACAGTCCTATTGATTAGGACATTTAAAAAACACACAGTCCTCCCCTGTGGAGGCTGTTACATTAAAGTTTAATTAATGGAGGAGGAATCATTGATTTCTATGACTTAGAATTGATTATCAACCTCCACAGTAATTGGCAATGAGATAATGTGAACTGCACACTGCACATAAGGTTGATTACTCACGATGAGAACGGATCAATTATGGGCTGAACTATTCTCCAAAAATCATTATGAAAAAAAAAAGAGAAAACCCACCAAACTTTAACAGTAAAGCTTGGAAATCCAACCCATTTTACACAGAAACAAAGTTATGAGTTGCAGACAGATAGCCAAAATATAATCCATAATTTGGGAGATTTGGAGTATTGGCAAGGGAACATTGTACACGGCCTTGAAACTTAGAACATCAACTGGGCAGCTGTGTTTGAAACAGCAGGCTTATTGGATTAGAAATTTAATTCCACATGAACATCATCCTGTCACTACCTATAAAAATGTTGGCATTATACCAATGTGATTACAGATAACTTCATCATTTTTTCGTGAATTTATGAATTAATACAGGTATTTTTCTAGTCTTTCATACATGACACCAAAAACATGTACATGTACATGCAGCTGTGTTATATTGCTTCTCTAGTTCACTTATTTCTTTTATTAATTGCGTACTTGTTCACATGTCCTTTTTCTTCTTTTAGATTTTCAAAAATATTTTGGAGATTACCAATATTCCAGAACTGTCCAATAAAAATAATCCTTATTTCTGCAATTGATAGGACTCATGATATGGCAAAATACATTAAAATGGACTCAATAAATCATCGGTCTTCAATAAATGATATCTTTTTCTTTCCTTTTCAATGTTGTAACTTCTGTAAGCTAGCCTGGTATAAAAAAAAAGGTGGTAAAAACTCTAAATCCTCATCAATTCAAAAGTTTCCAAAGATCACCATCAAACCAGTCTCATATTCAAACATGTCTCTAGTTGACGCTTCTCCTTACAATGGTATTGACTGAAGGAATATACCCATAGTGGCAATACGACTTCATATCCCATCACAATAATGGGTACATGATGAAAATGTCCAAAAGTTCCTTTGAGTTGAGTCTGGTGACAGATGATATCCGGTGTATGAGGGTGATTACAAGCAAATAATGAAAGGCCATTTCATATTTCTACAGGATTGGTATCAATCATAGGAGCTTGCTTCTTGCTCCAATAACCACTGTACCATCTTATTAGTCTGTACACCAGTCTCTTTCCTTTTATTTGTCTCTACTGGTCTCTCCCTCTTTCTTTCTCCCTCTTTCTCTCTTGTTCACTTTCTATCTCCATTGGCCTTACTTTATCTTTCTGTATAACTCCTTTTCTCGCTCAAATATTATTTCTTCCTATCAATGTCTCCTTTTCCCCTTAATCTCTCTCTCTCTCTCTTCCCCTACTCTGTCTCCTCCTCATCTCTAATTCTCTCACCATATTTCTCCATCTCTCTCTCTCTCTCTCTCTCTCTGACTCCAGCAAACTGCACAAATAACATGTTGCTGTAAAAGATATATTGATTTTCTTCCCTATTCTTCAAGCTCCTTGTTACTTTACTTGGCAGTTATATAAGAGGGTTGCCTGATCCATCTCCAAGTTCAAGTTTGCAGGTACATCAACCTGTCAGTTAATAAGGCTTGAATTACAGATGGGCTTAAGACAATATTGGTCTTTTTTGAAAGCTCTAGGCTTGGCCCAAGTTACCATGACTTATGTTTAGAATATCGAAACAGTGTCTCTGCTCACAGACTATCAAGTTCGAAGTGGGTTTTTCATGGTCTGTCGGCCTGGTGGCGCTGGAGTCGAAAGGAAGGGATACATTAGATTGGAGCAAGTTCAGACTGAAGATGGTTATTCCAGCTGCCTCAGGGATGTCATTCATTTCAGGGCACAGGGACGAAAAAATGTTAGATAAACAGTTTTTCTGGCTACGAAGCCACTGGAACACATTTTTGGAGGGAGTTGACTCTGTAACATACAGAGGGACGCATTGTATGTTGGTTCATATGTTAAGTTTTTCCACATGAATGATATCAATGATGATCTGGGATTAAGGCTAGCCACTGAGAATGAAGTAATGTTAAATCAAAGCTCCAAACTAGCATTTTTTATGGGGGGGGGGGGCAGATTTATATTTTTGGAGTTGGTACTATGAACTCCCTGTTCAAGTTTAAATTAAGATATTTATACTGTGCAACATATCAACCTCAAAGGGTGTTCAAGGCACTTACAATGCATTATTATCATTACCCCAGCAGTGCCAGGTACCCATTTATATACCTGGGTAGAGTGCAGCAAGGGTGGATTAAATGTCTTGCTGAAGGACATAAAGCATCAGAGGGAAATGAACTCGAGACCCTTAACCAGAGTGCGTGCTCTTACCAACTTTGCCACAACACCTCCCAAAATTATGAAGGTTAACACACTGGTTTTCACTGATTAATCATCTTTTTCATAACTGGCCTTTTCCCTATCTTTCATGTGAAAAGGCTGCTTTTTTTTGCCAGTTTTTAATTGATATTTGACAACACACTTGTAGATAATTTTCAACTTCGTAATACTCCATCTATCTGTGCCAAGTTTCATGATGGGATTTAATCTGACAGAGCTTTCTGTACTGGCGACAATGCTATCTACTGTCCTACCTCAATCAACAAAATCATGATCAGGTTCACATGACAACAATGAGACAAGAGGGAGTATTCAAAATCTCATCTTTCCGTTTGTGTATTTATTCAAGACAAGCTCACAAAAGAGCCTGACATGTTCTTTCCTGTGATGTGATGTGTGTAGGCAAGATAGATCACCTCGCATGAGCACAGAAAAACATCAAGATCTCTGTTGGGATTATGCAAGATCCCTGTTTATAACTAGACTTGGTCTTATATCTAGTATTAGCTCGCATTTATGATCTCTATTTAATACTGGAAGTTGCCTAATGTCTATTCTAAGCCTATTTACACACAAATTTAAAACATCATAAAAGCCCTTAGCATAAGCCATTACAAAAGTATCCCCCCCTACATAAAATATATAAAGATTATTATCATGTTGAGTGACATATCATTTATCACATTTATCAAGTCTTTGATCATTCATTTATGCTTGTTATTCTATTTGTTGTTTGTTTCATTGTGCAGCCTGCAAGAAAGGAATTCTTAGCCAATACTTGGGCAATAAAGTGGTATCCAGCTATGTCACGAAGTCTTTACAGTTTGTATTTCAATCTACTAAATACATTCAAAGCTAGATGGCAAAGTTTTATCTTGAATAATTGTAAAATTAAAATACAAACTATCCCTGCACTTAAAAAGGTAACCAAACATGTAGCCCCTACAAAATATATTGGAATAAATTCACTCATTTTTTTCACTGATTTGCAGTTCATGATTATATTGTCAGGGTAGATTACAAGATGAGGCTCTAACTATCATATCATCTGTTGGGACCCACAGACAATACAATACATGTTAAATTGATCATAATATTACTTAAATGAAAAGAGGAAATTGCCCCATCACCCAATTCCACCAGAGGGGAAAACTATCCAAAAGACCGCCCTTTTTTTTTTTTTTTTGCACTTGGCGGTTAAAGTGCATTTCCAGCATTATTCCATTATAGCATCCCCAGTCCATTAAGGTTCATTTCATTCTGTCCTTAAACCCCTAAACAGGTGCATTTTGAGTCGAGTGGCCAATCGTTTTTACACATTTATTCTCCAGTTTCGCTCCGGTATTTCGAATGGTTTGGAGAAAGACGAATGGTAAGAATAACATATTTAGCTTAAATATGGCAGAAGGCTTTCACTTTCAGTGAAAAGAAAACATGCAAAAACAGGTTCTCTATGTAAGCATTTACTGAATCATATTTTTCTTCCACACATCAATCAAAATGGATGCATTACCCAAGGTGATGCCTGGTTTCCACCAACTTCTTTTCAATCATTTCCATTTGGGGGTTAAAGTTGGTAATTCCAGCGTGCAGACTAAACCTGTTTGCGTTATCAAAATAGTGACTATCTCAACTGAATCTGACAATTATTAAAAGAAGATGAAATAGATACAGTACATCGGAAGCCACAAACAGCTTTTGAAGAGATTATCAATTCATTAAAACTGAAAGGAGTTGCCTCAAAAAGAACCCTCCACATACTTGGTGTGTGAGTTGGTGTAAAAACTGGTTGTTTACTCAAAATCTAAATGACCACTAACAGGAAGAGATGTCCAAGGATAACCCTGGGTTTTCATGGGGAAGCATTACAAGGTTTCAATGATCTTCTTGGTGGTAAGATTACATTTACACTAATGCATTTAATCCTCTTCCTTTTAACTCCCTTTATACAGCAAAGGTAGACTGAGATAAGCAGGTGAGAGTTCCTCCCTCAAAAACATCCAGATTAAGGAGGAAACATGGAGCCAGCTTGTATCCCCCAAACAAAGATCCGTAGAAATCTGTTTGTTTTGCTGCAAATACAGAAAGGAAACAACTTATTTTTCTTCGGGATCTTGCCTTGTTGGCCAATCAAATGGTTGATTGCTCTATGGGATGTGGGTTTCAGGGTGATTTTAGTGAGTTTTGGACCTTTCCATCTCTTTAATTAAAACAAGGCTATTCTATACACAAACAATGTAAAGAGATTATGATGAGGAAGCAACCACACCTCTCCTCAAATTGACACCAATGTCATGTAACTATGTAAACACCGTTAATCATGTATCCTCGGAACACTGTTTTAATGAGTAGTGAATCATGTCATTCCTGCTTATAGCATGCACCCTGAATGCATCAAGCTTTCAGTTCATTTATACCTTGATGCAGAAGCTTATGCAATTGCTTAATCCAGTGCTGAAAGGATTTTCTTTAGTGAGTCCAAAATGGTTTTCATGACAAAAGAAATACCATGTAACTTTCAATGTTCCTGAATTCTATCTTTTTCCTCTCTGACTCTAACCACATTTGGAGACACAGGTCTAGAGAAAGGCCTGCTAGTCATCGGATTACTCAGATTAGCCCGCGCCGAAGTCTTGCAAATATATTTTTGTCAGAAAATCCCCAAAATCTCTGGAATTCTAATTTTCAGTGGTGCAACCAAACAGATTCTGCCCATTTGAGTAAGATGTAACAAACATGAGATTAATTCATTCTTCTTTTGGTAATCAAATCCTGGTCTTCAAAATATATTCAGGACCAGAAAGGGCTTAACAAGCAATTGGCCTACATTTGCCTCTACAAAAAGCTAAAATGCATTACAGTTAGAGGGTAGAGTGCATAGGGTTTCAGTTCATGAAGGAGAAAACATCTTCCAAAGAATCAGTATTGTGAGATTACTTGTCCCAGCACATGCTTTCCAAAGCAGTTCAAAACTCTGGGGAATAATGCGGAGATTAGATGTCGCAAAGAGGTTTAATATCTGCGGAGTGAAATGGCTCCACAAAATGTTTCGCTCATGCACAATCATGTGCATCTCATCGTCTTATCATTCCTTTCTTTTTGGGATGGGGTGGGGGTGGGAGGGGGATTCATTCTTATCAAATTTCCTTTTGAGGGCCGAAATATCATTTTGAATACCTGCAATGATACATGCCTACTACAGAACTCAAGCATCCTAGTTGTATTGTGAATATTTGTTCAGCTTTAAATTTTTGTGATTATTTTCAGTCATGTATGTACTGCAAATTAAATGTCTTCCAGCAGTGTAAAAATCCAATACCCCACATACTGGGGCTGCATATTGGTGCTGATTTCCAGAATTATGTGAACAAGGATGCCGTCCACGTTCTCTAGCCATGCCAGATACTTGCCATCCACCTGTAATGTCCAACCACTTGGAACTCATTTCGATTTTAGTCGACGTATGTTCACTTTGCCGTGACATCATGGCCCCGCCTCCTCACATCCCCTTGCTTGCGATTTTATCCATTTTGAGACCTGAAGACATCAAATGCCCTAGAATTAAGGTGGATGTGAAATTCCTTGTGAACATGTTCTCGATTCTTGAATGGACATGCTAGAGAACATGGAGCATGCGCAGTTTGTTTTAATGACGTCATCATGTAGCAGTCCGCTGCATAGACATACAAATCGAAAAGTCCTAAAAGTAGATATTCATTGATTTAAAAACTGACTCAATTTTCATAATTGCGTAGGTGAAGCTGAGATTGAACAAGTTTGTCAAAATACATCGGTTAGAAATATTCAAAGTATTAATTATTATCAATTAGGGTTGAACCCGTTCGTGACATCGGTAAAACATTGTTATTTTTTTGGCAAATCGCTCCTATATCACAGATGCTGGGAGGTGGTTTTATTTGTATCATTTTTAAATTACCTGATACGTAGTTGACGTAAAACTGATACGATTGCTATCTGTTAGCTTTCCAGTTTCTAGTGATATATCATTTGCCATATTTGTGATTTTCTTTGAATGTTTAATATTACCAGAAGTCAATCAACCAATTTTTATACAGGGCTTGACAATAACAGGCACCAGGGACACATGGGCCCCTAAAATTTCGCTCCAGACCCTTAAACATTTAGACTGAACAATGCAACATATGGTTCAATAACTATAGGGCCTGGAATTTCAACCAGGACCCCCAACCAAAAAGGTTCATGTGGAGCCCTGTTTTATGGAAGGTTAACCGATTTTGTTAAATAACGAAGATAATAGTGCACTAATTGTCAATACTGGATCCCTGATGGGGAGGACCCATCATTATGTACAGGGTTACATCAACCCCAGCCCCTTAATTACAGTGATATAGTGTCATAGGTGACTTCAAAGCACAAACAAGTTGCTTCGAAGGGTATTGATTTTGCCCCCAGCATTTTCAGACCATCTTTTTTATTCCATGGTCACAGTTCACTGAGGCCAGTGTGTGGGATCCGTCTCAGCTAGTCTTATGTTAGCTGAACTACTCTACCAATGTTGGCAGAGATGATTTCACAATTTCCTTTGAAAATTATGAAATGTGATTTATGATAGGAAAGGTGTTGTACGGAAATTGTCAATATCCCCTTTTGTAAAAGCCTTGCAATGACCTACACTCATAATCATCACGATTTGCTATCTGCACCAGCATTTAAATGATAATAAAAGTTTACAGCATCAAATCCAAATATTACAGACTTCAACAAGGCAATGAATTCAACTTTTGAAATAATAACCAGTTGCAATATGGTAAGGCTGTAAAAGTGTGCACGACATTTTAAAACGAAAGAGCAAGAGTCAAACACAAACACTGTCCATCTCTTCCGGTCTTTGTGTTTCAGACTACGCAAACAATGAAGTGACAATACAAGGAGGCGCAGCCACTTCAAAGCATTCTGTCAAACCAATATATCCCAAGAGAAAGTTAGAAAGCCTTGCCGGTTTGTCAGTCAGGTGTCCCATAATGATTTCGATTGAGATCCGCTATTCATGAAATTATTGATTGATTCGTCATCTGCTTGGTCAGCTTGCGAACTCTTGTCCTTGTTGTTGTTGTTATTGCTTAATTGTATTTGTTTATTTTTTATGATAGGCAAGCTGTAAGTGAAAACATGTTTATTTGCAGGCAGCATACTTCTTATACAGTCAAACCTGCTTTAGCGACCACCTGTATAGAAAGACCACCTGTCTGTAAAGACCACAAATTTTGTTTCCCTTGAATCGTTTTTCCCATTGAAACGTGTATTAAAGGAACCTGTCCGTAAAGACCACCTGCTCATAAAGACCGCTTTTCTTGTCTCCCTTGGGTGGTCTTTATATACAGGTTTCACTGTACTTTTTTTCTTCTTGCATCTTCTACCTCCTTATTGCTTCTCACCTTATCAATACCATCCACTGAGGGCTAGAAGGGCACTAACTCCTATCATTTTGCTAGGAAAGGGCCCCTTCTATACTTCTAAGCAGAGGATAATAAGCATTATTTTGTATTTACCTCTTCATGACCAAAATATGCAAAATTATATTTCCACATTTAATGAATCGCAAACCATTCCTACTTCTCATATATCCCCACCTCCCTGTTAACACTTGTTTCTCTGTCTCTTTCTGCATCTCTCCTTTTTTTTTAGTTCTCATTCTATTATTCTATTCTTTCTGTTGCTTGTTTTACTTTTTTTCTGGTTTGATACGTTAGCACAAAACACTTCTATAGATATGATGTAGGCCTATAAATGAAATGCATGATAAAGATTTTGAAGAATGAAAAGAAATTATCAATACGCTAAACTATGGCATATGCCCCTAAAAAAGCCCTGTAGTGGCTAACTATGAACAATAAAATTTGATTTTTGAGAGACATAACATGTGACTTCGAAAAGTGAAATCTTTTCATCTCCAGTTTGAGAGTTTCTTCCCCTTTGTAAATTATCAACTAGTTCAAAACACCTGTGTTTAAGGTGACAAGTATACAATAGACCTATCGATGCACACAGACCTCCTGCATACTGCCTATCCATGTCAGAATGAAAAAGAAATATCAAAGAAAGGTTCAAAAACTGACAGAACATAAACACAACTTAACAACACTTTTTGAAAAATTCTCGATTCCAGACGGCCCGTCCTTTATTCTTTCTGATATAATCTGCAGTCGATTGTGCTCTAAACACCTTTCAGGGACGAGAAGTCATGCTCCCCATCGAGAAGAGTGTTTTTCTATTCTTATGTTCCCTCACTCTCTCATTATTCATTGATAAGAAAGGATCAATAATATAAATCATTTGATCGAAGGACTACATTGAGGACTCCCAATGAAATCATTAGCTGGAAGAAGGGTGAGGGTCTTTGAGGGGTAAGAGCTAGGATGCAATAGGCATGTACATTTACGCACATTGCAAGTAGTATACATGTATGCTTCCATGAGCCTTTTTATTATGTAATAACAAGATCACAGAGCACATTAAAATGTAATCTCACTCATGTACATAAATTTATTTCCTATCAAAACTTGAAATATAAAGAAGTTAATATGAAGCCACTACACTATATTGCATTCTATGGTTGCTGCAAACATGACAATATAACAAACAAATAAATATTTGAAAGTTTGTCAAAAACATGCCATTTAATTTCTTTTTAAAGTCCTCAAACTGACATGTACCTTCAATATTTGATGAATTGTTAGGCAACAAGCAATTATAATAGATCTGTAGGAAAATGGACAAAATCCTTTTTTTTTTAATCTATTCTTTTTTAGAGAAGGGATCCTTTCAAAGGAAGTCAGCAAAAACTAGCTCACTTTCTCGCAAGCATTCTTCAGAGCATGTTTGTTATTTTGAATGAGATACACTCTACCAAATTAACAAAACCTTGTCAAGAATGAACGTAAAGGAGAATAACAAACTACCAATAAGGCAGAGAACTGGGCACTTGCTGAGATTTCATAATGACCCATACAAATTCTGGGAAGATCTACTTGGCTGTTTGAATGGGGGAAATCACCCCGTCTGGGAAGCAACAAAAGATATGGCAAGCCATTTTGGGCTTCTGAACCATCTTGGTGAATGGAAATCTCAATGGGGGCTTCCTGTCTCACTCAAAAGATGGTATTCAAATCAAAATGCAATGAATACAATTCTTTTTACCTTTTCTATTCTATGTATGCCACAGTGCTCTTTGCATTTGACTTCACCAAGTTTACAATTCCTCCCTGTATCATTGAATTCTTGTGCTCTTTCATTCACAGGCCTTTCACCATCAAGTCAAAATAATTCAACTGAATCTTGCTGATGAAGATCATCATAATAAAACCCATATGATGACAAAAAGAAAGAAATGCCTCTATGCTAGAAATGATTTTGCTGTTGGTTTTGCCAAACTAACTAAATTCAAAACAAATGGTAGCATCCCATATCACTGCTTTACATATGTTTTCAATCAGTCATATTGTCCCCTAATAACCCCAAATTCAAGACTGACTGTATGCCACTCCATGAAGGCTCTAATCTCAGTTCATTTTCCATAATACAGTGTTCAAGGAATAATATGCTCAAAGGAATACCAATTCTAGTCCAAAGCTCCCTGTCTCAATACCAGAAGAACTGTAATGTAATCCTAACCTAGGAGCTGAGTGGAAATAACTCATAAAGAGGTCATACACCTCCAAATCCCTAGCATAAAAACCCTGTTATTTGACCTGCTAATTAATGCCACATTTCTAGATTTGGTGGAAAGCCAATTACAATCCAAACTTGGACTGACCCTGGGGCTGTGTGTACATTCTGTCGGAAATATTCGAATACACAGACTTGACGAGAGCGGCACGTTCTCTGCTCACTGTTGCAAATTTTCGAGGGCTTGCTAGAGAAAGGAAAAAAGACTGCCTGTGATAGGATTAAGGTACAAATACAAACATGGATACAGGTATTACCCCCATGCTGAGCTAGCATTCATGAAATGCCTTGCAATTGTTGCGTGTTCATTCCTTTGGAATGAAATGTAAGATAAAAATGTATATATCAATTTTCATGGTAAAGGGATATCCTTTCTTCCACATCCGATTAAGACAAATATTTCCTTGTGAACAGGTTAAAAAGGTATATTTTCAAACTAAAAATGAATGGGAAAGTAAGATTATCATAAGATTATTATTCATTCCAGATTCCTACTCCTTATACACCTTGCAGTGCATTTATTCTGAGAGTACGCACGAATTGTGCTTGGTATGAAAATGGAGTAAAGTGCTTATTTCATAAGAGCTATTTCTCCTACAAAATCATGACACTGTCAATTATTTGAGTTTTATCCTTTCTCTCTCCATCACCTCCACTACCAATCTCTTCTCCTGCTATCCCCCCTTTTTTTTTTTGCTTCTACTCTCCCTCTCTCTCTCATCTTTCCTCAAAAATCCAGTCCTTGCTTATTTGCTCATCAGAAACACTGATGCTGTGACAGCATCTTCCTCTTCTTGCTTCCTCACTCTCTCACCATCTATCTCACCTTCTCATCTCTCTATCCCCTTCCATCTCTTTCTCTTTCAATCCCATATTCTCTCCCTCTCATCTTCCATCAAAGTCCTGATATCCATGCTTATTTGTTCATCAGAATCACCGCTGTTGTGACAGCCTCCACCGTCAAACATAACCCTAACTTGAACTCAAGAAATAACTTGCCAACCCAATAAATCAATTCCACACAAATCCCACCAAACAAGCATTCTAAGCTCATCTTCGTCATCTAATTCCAAACGTTGTGCAAGAGCACTGACATATTTCATCCTACCATATATCAAGGCTTAGTTCAATTTGCATGCTCCTCCATGAGAGACACTGATGCAATCAAGCGGGACACTAAAGATTATGTTGTTAAGATTCCAACTAATCCAACAGCCTAACAGAAATTTGAGGTACACATACGCTTGGAGGTTTTCTGCCACATCATGACAGACAGGAGGGAAAACAAAAAAATAATGTACCTTCAAAATATGTGATCACAAGGTATTCTGCTGCCACCTAAAAATATTGGGATCACAGGGTAATTTGTAATTGATTGACTGTATATATTGAGCAGACTATCTTCAACACTAAAAAACTTATTACTGGGCTGAATGCTATAACTAACCTTAACCCTAGGTTACCCTAACCTAACAGTCCCAACCCTACACACATGTACTTGACCAATACAGTCCACAGAAAATGTCACCATGGCAAAATATTAGAGGTGGACCTATTCAGATGATAATTCTGCAAATACGATGATACACCAATTCGGTAGCCTGTACTTCTACAGATGGTGATGAAGATGAGGAGAAATTCAGCTTACCTGTTCGTTCATCAATGGTAAAGTACTTCTTAGCTGAGTTGGTTTTTAGCCTGTATGTCAGATTTCCACTGGACGATGTGTCAGGGTCTGAAGCCTCTACCGTCAGAACATACACACCCATAGGACTGTTCTCAGGCACTCTAGCCCTGAAGACTGGCTGGGTGGGGAGAGGGGCGTTGTCGTTGATGTCCAGAACTTCAATGAAAACTTGGACGACGGAGTGGAGAGGGATGGCGCCATGGTCTTGGGCATAGACAGTTAACCAGTAGTGAGGAGTGCTCTCTCTGTCAAGCTCCTCGGTGGTACGAATCACTCCTGTGACCAGGAAGAAATAAAATGAGAAATGAAAATCAAGACAGATGTCCAACAAAAAAATATATTGTAGCATTACGAAATGATTATCAATATACTTCACACTGTCCATAAGAAATGAAAATGGTCAACACAACTCCTATAGATACAAAGATATTACATGAGAAGAATGAGAAAATAAAAAATGTTGCCATAATAAAAAATAATACAGTATTTCATGATGTTCACAGTAATCAGAAATATTAAAGGGAAAATCCACCCCAGAAGTTTCACTGTTTCAATAAAAGAAGATTAATTTGAACAGCATTAATTTTAAAAAAGAAATGAGCAAAATCGGTCAAAGAATAAGAAAATTACACTCATTTACATTTTCTAGTAAATTACTCTCAGCTCTGCAAATTGGCAACACTGATGACATCATATGTGAGCAGCTCTCCATTCACTTTGTACATGAAATTTCACATTTTCTCAATTTTCTTGGAAGTTGCACATTTTCTCACCCCATAGTCAAAGTATGTTATGTAAAAAGCAATTCTTCTGAACATACATTGACTATGGGGGCTAGAAAATGTGTAACTTCCAAGAAAACTGAGAAAATGTGAAATTTTATGTACAAAGTGAATGGAGAGCTGCTCGCATATGATGTCATCAATGTTGCCAATTTGCAGAGCCGAGATTAATTTACTAGAAAATGTAAATGAGTGTAATTTTCTTATTCTTTAACCGATTTTGCTCATTTCTTTTTTAAAATGCCATTCAAATTTAACCCCTTTTATTGAATTAATGAAACTTCTGGGGTGGACTTTGCCTTTAATAATCAAATGTGGAAAATCCATCTTATAACTGTAAATGATTTACTCTTTGACTATATGTAAATGGAAACTTTTAATTAACTTCATCAAGATATTTCAATTCATACTATCACCATATCAAATACATGTAATAGTAGGCAGGACAAGAAAGAATTCATTGAATGAGCAAACTGAGGATTTAACACCCAAATCGTTAGAGGCAAGAGATTACTATCTCGTCATTATTCATTCCTCTTAATACTACAGATCACTATCAGGGACTCAGAATTCCTTGGTAAACTAGCATTTTCAACCATTAGTGATTTCCCTAAAGCAGCAAACTGCAAAAGATATTTAGTTCTGCATACAAAAAAAAAAATCACTTTTACTCTATGGACATGATGGACACTGGTTTTAAGATCGGAGCTTTTAATAGAATAATTTCTGGATGTATGTTTCATCATGGAAATTGGTAATCAAATGGTCATACCTTCCCTGATAAGTTTAAACACATTTCATGTGCAGACTTTAATAAAGAAGGTTTGAACCAGTTAATGACCAAATCCTGAAACACAGGTGTACACGCATACAAAGTATTGACATTCCTAGAAAAAAATCTTTTAGATATATTTATCAACCACAACATACAATAAAAGATTAAAATCACAGACAGTTCTCTGTATATCCTAACCAAATGCAGCAATGCAAGGTTTATATTATTACTCTTATAAAAAAAAAATGAATGTGTAAATAGAATATTCCACTTCTAATACTTCTATAAATGTATGAGTTAAAGCTGTGGCCATAGGGAGCAATAATGGCTATTGTTTAGTCAGACTGCCAGCAGGTAGTGACCTCAGGCATACCATTGTGGGTTTGTATCTTAGGGTCATTTATGGGTCAGGTGTATCAACCAAAATCAACTGAACCCACTTCTCAAACAATTGTATAAATTCTTGGTATGAAATCTGGAGAGTTTAATCACACTCTATTTCCTGTTCTCCATTTTTCTTTTGACGTGATATGGTACAGGAATTAACCGCATGAGAATACTGCAATTCACTTTTTCGTCTTCAGTGAATTCCTTAAAGAAAATATGAAAAATTAAAATATGGTTTAATCTTTAATGCAATGTCTATGACAATGCTTTCAATTCTTATCTTCTCCTAAATCAAAGGAATATTTACTACAATCAACATCTATTCGACACTCTCACTGTAAATACTTGAAATCTTGACAAAATCTATGTGTAGAAATGCACACATAAAAGACAGTTTGAAAATGCAATCATCCTCTCCAAGATAATTTCATTGGTTTAAATTACTTGTATAATTTTTTTTTGTTGAGAAAAGATTCAGAAAGGGAAATGAAATGCTGTAACAAAATACTTTAGCCTGATGCTAAATTAATCATATTCTCACTTGATTAATCCCCCATCCCAACGTAGGAATTTTAACATCCCTGTTAATCCTTCAACTACGGTTCTGCACAGGCTGATCAATTAATGGAATTCTGATGTATGGTGTACCAGAGGTCATCGTTCTGGGTCCCTTATTATTCTTGGTTACAATAGATTTGGGATATGGATACAGACATGAGGATGGAAGACCCAGTCATCAGCTAAGTTAATCATGCCATGAACTTGATCTAGCATTCGCGACAACAGACTAAAGATTCCTTCACACAAGAGAAAAACAAAATCATCTACGCCCACAGAAATACCACGCAACAATTTTGAAAAATGCCATGCTATTCAGGGATCAACATTATATTGGGGGTTTGTGTGCACCCAGCCTAATTATATCTTGACAATTTTGGGTCCAGGGTGAAATTTCAGTAGTCCACATTGTGTACTGGACCAATATTAGTGTCAAGACATATCCACTGGACTTGAACATAGTGAGAAGTAGTTGATTCTTTATCATATTGTGGAATAACATGTATACAGATCATTTCATAACACAACATTCACACAAGAAAACATCCCACAGATTTATCACACCAAACATATTGTTTTCCACATGTGAACGTGAAGGAAGGTCAATCATCTTATGAACTTGATATCCTACCATTCATGATAACAGACTAGGATCTTTTCACCCTACATGGTATAGCAATCAATGATGTTAGTCTCTAACATACAGACAGGGGCCCCCATCTTCCGCTAATGAACGTTGCAGACAACTTTTTTCATGACCAATTAACTTCACTCAGGCTTGGTGTCGGAATTCATCAAATCTCGCATCCTCATATTCATCAATGATTTCTCTCGAGGCTCCATAGTAATGAGTTACTTCATGCTTAATATCATGTACTAGGGGAAGGTTTATCAAAATGACATAGGCATAAAAAAGACAATGAGATAGAAGGGCAGGCCAAGCTATAGTATAGTGCCAAAATATTAGGGACCACATCTCACATTTCAGTTTATCTGATGAGTACATGTATATCGTTGATCTGATAACCCTCCTAGAGCCTGACTCCAACAAAACGTAAAATGAAATAATATTTTTATGTCAATAATGTTCATAACTGCATCATACATGTTAAAGTATACCCAGAAGTGGAGGTATCTTGTGAACTTTATAACTGATGTGCAATGACAAACTGTTTCCTACATTTTTATTTCCGTTAATTCCACAGAGTACATGAAGAAAAGTCAGTTAATTCTTTATTTCCTAAATCACTGAAACATATCTTTATTTTCCACTGATGGTACATAAATATTAACACAAGGTCTATGTGCTGTAGACTATGTGAACCTATTTGTGCATAGGGGCTTGTAATTACAGCCAGAAGGATTAGGCTTTGCCCAAGGATATGTTGGCCTCATATTGGATTTCCTCAGTGATCTTGTTATATTCCTTGGGTGATGAAGATGAATAAATGTTAGGAAAATGAACCAACAGACGGATGAGATGTGATGATCATGATGATGAATGTATACAGCCAGGTATGGTTGTTTATACGATGGATGTGATGTTTATACCAAGGTGCACATCATGCTATCTCATGATTCGTAATTTCTGTAACCAAGCTTTTACAGTATTACAGCCCTCATCCTGAATCCTTTTATCATCATTATTTTTCTCATTATGACCGGTCTGGTGGATAGTTTCTTTATATTCATATAGATATTCATTTGCTGCCAGGTATGGTATGCGCCATTTGATTGATTAGTTTTGAAATTCTTTACAATATTTCAGAAAGAAGGATACAACTGGGGTAACATGTCCAATACCAATCAAGAGAAATGGTCAAATTGGAAAGGTAATTCTTCTTCTCAACCATTTATTTACAGATGAGAGACTAATTCATAAGCCCCCCAAAAAAGCTTTCACATGGCAGCAATGTATGCTCATATATTGGTATTCAAGAATATGATCTGGGATGATGGTCTAAGTACAAATAGCTCTGTTCTCGGCTTTTGGTACTATAAACCACAAAATGTGAAGGGGGTGGGGAAGATAACTGTTACATTCACCCTTGGTCCTTTAGTCAAGGAAGAAGGAAAGACTTTTGGTTCTCTACAAATGAAATTATTACTGAACCTCACCAAAGAATGCACATATGATGCTGGGTTAAACTACGAATATTAGGCAGAAACCTACATTCAGAAGTGCATTCAACCATTCCTGGCCATGGTGGACCCAGAGTTAAGTGATATATGGTGTTGTCCTAGAATCAAAGGAACATGTGATGGTTAACTTCGTTGGTTAACTCCTTCAAGGCCAACTTCCCCTACGACCATCTTTACCATCATCCTTACTAAATGACCTGGTATGAACTCTGATAGGTTTCATCCTAGTCTATCTAGATGAATGCATGAATCATGAGGGGGACATTACCCTCACCTCCCACCTTAGCCTTACTGCTAGGCCCAATGACTTTTTTCTTTCTTTCTTTCTTTCTTTCTTTCTTCTCAACAAAAGTGCACTTTGTCAGTTCTGAAAGATCCAGACTAGAAGATACAGTATAAAGATGACGTATCAAAAGAAAACCTTGTCTACAATCTCCATACTAAGATATACTTTTTTTTTTTTTAACTAAGAAAGAAAATACACTTAGCATGGGAGGCAGACTAGTAAAAGAACTTCCTGAACCCTGATGAGGGTCAGTGCATTAGTTATCCCATTGGGTTTAGGCATTTGTTCTCATTGCAGTCACTAGAAATCCCACAGAGAAAATTGATGCTATAATAAATTTCTATTTAATAATCATGAACCACAAGGACATCTTCTGAGAAATCTGATTCACATAATAGCTTTTAGAATCATGTTCTTAATTCATCTCATATTTCATTCTATTTCACAACATGAAATCTATTTCTGATGCTAATGTGATTTTGTTTGATCCATAAACTTGAAAAACAGGAAATAAGTAGAAGTGTAATGAAAAAAAACCCACAGTGTTCCTATAAGGCGTATTGTCTTGACATCTTTGTTGTTCTGTTAATTACATGATATTCCTTGTCAACTAAGGAATGTTAATCATCTATTATAATCAATACAATGTTATTTATATACCATATGGACTACTTGCACTGTAGCAGTAAAAAGGTGCAGTGTGGTAGTAAAAATGTCCACGTCAAATTTGGGTGGTACGTTCAAAACAGGGCAAAAAGAGGTAAACTTCTTTCATTCCATAGCATTTACACCCTCTTTGTTTAAACCTATGCAATCCATATTTTCATACAGCAATACTTCAACAGCCTCCTTGCTTACACACAAAATCTGATCAGGAAATCTCTGCCCGCCTGCATGCCTGGAGCTAGAACCTGTCTCAATCCCGCTCTGAATTGTCCAATATAACCCAATCCTGCCTCTCTCTTCTATCATTTCACTCCTATCTCCTGAAAGAATCTCCTCCAAGACTAGTTCCCATCGCTGCGCCAATCTCTAGAGAGGAGCAAATATGAAACGCTAGCGACCCGCATAAATTGCATTTCATATTGGCAGCCTTGTCTGCGGGCACCAGTGCAGTGAGGCGCTGCTGCCGTTCGTTGCACTGGTCGGTGTAAAGCCGCCCAAGCGCCCTGCCACAACAAGTCTCATTTTGATGAATACAAATCGCCCTGTATGAAATGATATTGCACTTTTGTTGAACCGCCTTTCTTTTATTACTTGGGAACAATTGTAGAAGGAAAAACGTGAATAAATCAATGCTATCTGTGGTCGGCATGAGAAAAGATGGTACGTGGAGAGGATGACTAATACTGGGTAGACATTTAACCACTTTACTGGGGCAATCTTATAGACTGGTAAAAACAGGTTCTATGCATCAAGTTATTACATGCAAACTGTTTTTCTCTGATATCAAGGAAAATACAACACATGCAAGATTTGTAATGCTTGTTCTCTTCACTTGTCTGCTGCAATCTATTCTAATTTTCCAATGAATCTTGAAGGTGGATCTCATCTCTATATATCAATCTTCAATTGGAAGCATACAGTATAAGACAGCTGTGCAATAAAAAATTCAAGTTGCACAAATTTCAATGTTTTGTCTTACTATGCAAATGAAACAAAAGAAACAAGCTACAATAATTATGATTCAATACAATGATGATAATAATAATAATATTGGATATCTATATAGCACATGTATCCACCAAACAAGGTGCTCAAGGCGCTCCCAATATTACCCCGGCTAAGCTAGGCTACCAAATTCAGTACTCACAGCTTTCAAGGAACACCTGGGTCGAGTGTGGCAAACGTAGATTAGTGTCTTGCCAAGGGACATTAGTGCTGCAGCAGGGATTCGAACCCCGTACCTAGTGGTTCAAAGCCCGGAGACTTATCCACTGGACCAAAACACCTCTACAATGACCATTAGTAAAAGAAAAGCGGATTGGAAGAAGAGCTACATGAACACTCATTGGCCATGTACATGCAGACATTGACCATCACAACTCATTCATTTTCTTTAGGCGTGTCGTGGTCTAGTGGATACGTTCAACGGACTGTGGATCACATGGTTTGTGATTCAAGTCCCACCACGGCACTAATGTCTTTTGGCAAGGTATTTAACCCATTCATGACAGGAATTATTTAAAGCCTAATTTGATCAGCTTTTATTCTTCAAATTGGCAACACCAACATTTTTATTTTATTGCTACATTTTTCTTATGAAACGTCATGTATCTGAAATGAATATGAATTGACAGAAATTATGATGAGAAGTCAAAAAGTTGCCAATTTACAGGGGAAAAAGGTGATTTAAACTTTCTATCACATTGTCAATTTAAGGATTTTAATGCTTATTTTCCTACATGGGTTAACTACATTTGCCACTCTCCACCCAGGTGTAGTAAATGGGTATCCAGTAGGAAGAAATTCCTTGAAATGCTCGAGTGCCGTGATGGCGGCAATGCTACAAGCGGGGTAATAACAGTGGAGTGCCAGGATTGTCAGGTGTGACAGACATGAGCTCTACATACAAACCCACTATCATAATCATTATTATCGGATAAATTCTTTGTGGACCTGCATCACAGTACCTCTAACTTTTTATTTCTTCTACCGATGAATAACACTAGCCATTCCAGCCACTACATCAAATTCATGGTAGCTTCTTGAATCTCAAGTTAAAATCAGATCAACCTAAATTGGGATATCTAGAGTAGGAGACAAAGAAGAACACCCATGATCAGGGTGCATCACCCAGCGTCATGACGACATCGAATGAACCCATGGAGAAAGCATGCTGGGTGCTAGTTAAGACACAATGTTTGTAGTTCACATTGGAAACTTAATCATAATATTCCAAGAGCATACAGACTGCATTATATAAAATAATTTGTATGACTAAATAATACATATTTCAGGCATTTCTTTCTTCAGAGTCTCTTTGAAATACACTTTAAATGCAATTAGGCCACTGAAGGTCTTCAATTTCCACCCCCAACTTAGAACTGATGCCAGTGATCAGGGAAACTATTGTGAAAAAATCTGCCCACATCTATATTCTTAATGAAGTAATCATATAAATATGGGTCATTCTGATTTTCTTTTTTGGGGGGAGGGGGGGGGGGGGTCATTTGCTGTAAGACCTATTTGTAAGCAAACATTTACACAATTATTTCTGAAAGATAACGTTCTAAAAAAGAATTAAACTCATTCCATCGTTGCTCTTAAAGGGGGTACCCAATGCTGAAACAGTGTTAGCTCATTTAAAAGAGCATGATTTTATTAGCAGAAAATAATCTGCCTAAAGTTTTTTAAAAAGTCGTGTTGCCAAGGAAACCCCCAAAATGTGGTAAGATTTCAGGATATTTTTGACCCCTCAGCTGTGACCCGGTTTCAACTGGGTACCCACTTTTACGTCAAAATGACGTCAAAGTGGGTACCTTGTAGCGCACTTCTAGCAAAATGCGCGCAAGGTATAATACATATTGTACAGTCTAGCGCGCGGCACAACTGCAATGCGCGAAGCTAGGTACCCACTTTGACGTCATACCTCATACTCAAATTTTTTGGTCAGCTCTTGACTTTTTATGAGAAAATTAGCCAAAATGTATTGATTTTGATTGAAAAATCATCAAATTTTTAATGTCAGTCTTCTTAGAATTCTATTCTCGATCATATATCAAAAATTTTGTTACCATTGTGTAATCACTTTAAGCTTATATTGTACATATGAACAGACCAAAAGCACATTCTTAAGTCTGCCATTTCAACCAGTTGCTCCACAGTGGCCCTGCCCTGCAGAGAATGACCGCTAAGGGAGAAAGGCTGGTTTAAAGGTAAGAATGTCAAATGAAATCAAAAGGATTGATTTTCCTTTTAAATGGCACAAAGATTGCTTGAAATTCAATCAATGTCCAGGCAGAATTCAAAATTGCCAGATGAAACATCTGTCCGCGAGGTCACAAGGACTTTCTTTTTCATTAAGGCAGCTGATTTTTTTCTTTCTAGAAAATCAGTAAGCCAGAAAATAAATGTATTCTGCTAAAGCTCATGGCCATGCAGATTACATGTTCATCTACTGTCTTTCTTGTATTTTTAAAGGCTTTCACCTCCAAATAAACTCATTAAATACTAAAGATACTTCATGTCGTTTATCAAGAACAAATGGGAGGTCTGTGTGATACTGCAACAGTGTTTACTTTTGAAAACGTGACAGAAATAAATCAGGATGGATATATTTCAAAGGTTCAGATAGTTCATATGCTTCTAAAATAATGGAGCTTGAAGCAACATTTTGCCACAATCCCACCTATTTTGTTTATACTATCAATTCCAGATTTTTTAACACACACATCGACAAAACAGTAACGAATATAAGGTCTCCTTTGCCTTGACATGCATAAAACCTCTGAATATACCAGTGAAGCCTGTTATTCATTCTAGTTTAAATAACCCGGATACCCTGATTTCATTCACATGTAAAACTAGAGATGCAAAGAGTGATGATTATCTAATTAAGGGTGTACATGTTCACTTATCATCTATAAGCACAAAAATACATCCGATTCATTGAGAGAAACCTTCTGATTTCAGAAGAGAAACCTTCCAACTTCTCAATTCCCCCCCACCATTTCCATCGGTATTCTTCTCCTCATTCATTGATAACTGGCTGATGAAAGAAAGGGGTCGATGCCATCCATGAACTCTCAGAACAAAAAGATCTACTTTGCATTGCATTAAGCATGAACGAGGATGTATTTCATCACAGGAAGCACACACTGTTAATTTTCACTGGGCAATAAAAATGAGCTTTCAAAGTTAAAAGGCAATGAATTTCATGAGGATTTAATAAGACTTCATCTGCAGGAGCATTTTAATCAGATTGTTTCCTGCATTGTTGCAAGCAATCCCACCATTAAGCTATGGATGCGCAGTGGACATTAGTTAACAAACAAATCATATCAGGGGAATTCTGATTATTATTCAAATCGTATTGACAGTCATAGTGAGTCGCTTTTGGTTTAATGCTTTTGACTATTATGATCAGTAACCTGTGCTGTAGTCAGTGGAGATTGGAGCACCTCATTTTATAACCAAAATTAACCAAAAATAGATAAGAAAAATAAGATTTTTCATGTGAATAAGTTCCCCCCCAAAAAATTTCATTCTCAATTCAAATTTCATGCCTAAGTATACCTGACAAGACCAACACTAGACTGTTTTATAACTGACTGGACATTACTACAAATGGCCAAGATTTTCGGTCAGTTTGGAGTTGGTCTGGTGGTGTGAATGAGGTAGAACTTTTTTCTAGTTGTGTGAATGGAGCTCAGGTTGTGGTCCAAGGAGAATGAATCCTCCTTCCTTCCTTCTCTGAGCCCCATGATGAATGTTTGGAGCCCACTAGTCTGAGCTCCCTGGGTAGCCAGTTAAATGAAAGCATTACAAGCTAGACTCTTCAAGACATATGGACACCACACATACAGTTCCCTGTCTACATCGGTATATTGGTTACTGATTTGCTGTAGCCACTATCATTTCTTATCGTCTGCTCACGAGCAAGAAGGGGGCGATTTCTGAAAATTGAGTCCAACTTCTTCAGTTTCATTCATTCACGAATGGAAATTCCTATGACATGACCAGCGACTAATAACAGTGATAACCCTAAAACCAATGACCATATCAAACCATTTTTCATGAAATAAATGAATAAAGTCATTTTCATAGAGGGCATACTGATCGGAATTGCCCAATTACCGGTATCTATATGGTACAGGATAAGGTCAATGCTCTTCTTGATCACAGAAACAGATCTATGTTTTACAATTACATACCACAATTTTTTTCAGTTACTTCATTGAAAAGTATATTCATTAAAAAAGCACATGTCAAAAGATAATATCCATCCTGTAGACATCATACATTTCAAAAGCGAATTATGATAGAGACCTATAATATGTACATGACATAAAATCTCTGGCGAGGCCTGTTTCATTTTCACTTTTGTCTTTTTTCAGTTGGTGCCTGGTTTTAATTTTCCCCTTCAAACACAACACATGTAATTATTGTGCTATTGAACATACCTTGTAATCAATAAAATGAAATTATCTAAATTAATGACTTTCAGAGAAGTCATCCATGAAACCTTGATTCTAATTAGCCAAAGTGTAATGAAATTTGCTGATAGTGCAAGTGATTGCAAGCTTTTCAGACCATTCAAAGGTTATTTGCATGCTGATCAGACATTTGATAGTTTATTTTGAATTGCAGTTTTGATATTTTGCATTACAATGGTGCCATGACCTACACCTTATGTCATCACTTGAATGGAAGGGGTTATATTTCAAAACGTAATAACCACTCCATGTATTGTATTATTCTTTTTCTTTTCTCCTGTTTTGTAAGCACATATGCTTAAGAGGTGAATTCAATAGGGTTTTATCAGTTCTAGGTATCTTTTAACATCAACCAATACATCTACAGAATCAATACTGAAATAGATTATTTTATTTTCGGTTCATCTTTCTTGTTTTAAAAACTTACAAAGTCATTTTCCTATGGTCTTTTCAATGATTAGGGATTATAAAGCCATTCACAGAGAGCAGTGCACATTTGAACTTCAAAATATTTTTGACCGAAGACAAAATATTTTCAATGGCGGCTGACTTTAAACTGACATGTTTTCTAAACTATAATGTCTGCAACATCAAACATAAACACATTAGCACTTTTTGTTCAAAGTCCTAACAGTTAGACTGCACTAGGTTCCCCTCCTTTAATTTTCATATTTCTTCTAAATGAAGGATATGCAATAGTGGCAGAAAAGACAAGGAATACAAAAAGACAAGTTTATGATGTTTCAGCATTTGCCCCAGACAACAATAATAACTTTCTCTTAAATTTAATATTCTTAAAAATAAAAGTGACTATCAAAGCAAAAATTTAGCATGAGATATCACAACTTGTCCGCAGCATAAATTTTGATTTTTCAATTTTCTGAATCATCATTTTTAAACATTAATTTAATGAAGGGTGTTCTAAACCCACATGTGAAATGTGATCAAGATTTGTGGATGAATATTATGCATGCCCCATCCTTTGTCTTTCATGTTAGTTAATTACATCTGATGTAAAGGCACTCCCACTATTACTCTGACAATGACCACTACGTCAGATAGATTTATTGACGATAGTCCGTGTTACATCATGTACAGGTTTAATTAAAACCAGTATACTGCTGCTGCATCAGTTAACCTATTATTGTCCACTCTCATCTATCCTGATACCTTTTACATACAGTACATGTCTGAGAGTGGACCTCTATCTTTGTTTCAGGTACATGCAGCGGCTTTTACTAAACACTTGGGTCGTGGCGTGCTGGAAAACACTCGGGTCGCGGCTCGCTGGGTATGGTGCGCCAAGTGTTAACTAGGTTATTGGGTCCCAAACTAGTCAGTGTACAGTAAACCAGGGGCGGATTCGGGGGGGGGGGGGGGGGGGGGGGCGCACAGGGGGGGCTCCCCTTTCGAAGTTTTTTTTTGTTTTTTTTTTTTCTTGTCAAAATTTAGTGTACCCCCTCTTTCACTAACTCCTGGATCCGCCCCTGCAGTAAATCGCTAACATATTGCCACACCCGCGAGCATACTCTGGCAAACTGATCCGTCCGCCGTCTGCTATGTTTGTAACGAAACAAAGTCAACGGCCCGGGTGAATTGAATACTAGTGGCTTGAGAGATATATAAATCCTTTCTGTTTATTCATACTGCTAGGAATTTTTGTTGCAAAATCGTCTGTTGCATTTCATTTTGTGACAAAATGATTCACTGTTCGTGAATTCTATAAAGAAATAGTGTTTTTAATGCACTTTTGACACCGATACTGTGTAGTTTTGGAAAAAATAACTTAGTTAACACTTGGCATCCCATAGCCAGCATGCCACGACCCGAGTGTTTTCCAGCACGCCGCGACCCGAGTGTTTAGTAAAAGCCCATGAAGCAGATGTACAGAGGTGATGTCCGACAAGCAAACATGTATGATGTTTACATCATCTGTTGAGCACCAGAGGGGCATTCCATACAGAGTTCATACCCTTTTCAGAGCCTACGATATGATGCAAACAAAAGATACAATATCTATACCTCTGTAAATGTTGCATATTCTTTAAAAGACAACCATAATTTCAATCATTCTAAATGTGAATCTACAGTGCATCTCTATAAATGCAATTGTCAAAAATAACTCCAAACATTCCATATGTTCCACTTCCTCTTATATACATTGAAGTGGTGATGTTAATTTTGCTATCATTCCCAATCAATAATCTAATTATCACATGCTAAACTTTTTATGAGACTTTTTTGAATTATTTCTACAATGTGATGTTAATTTTGCTATCATTCCCAATCAATAATCTAAATATCAAATGCTAAACTTTTTATGAGACTTTTTAAAATTATTTCTACAATGTGATGTTAATATTGCTATCATTCCCAATCAATAATCTAAATATCAAATGCTAAACTTTTTATGAGACTTTTTAGAATTATTTCTACACTGTGATGTTAATATTGCTATCATTCCCAATCAATAATCTAAATATCAAATGCTAAACTTTTTATGAGACTTTTTTGAATTATTTCTACAATGTGACGTTAATATTGCTATCATTCCCAATCAATAATCTAAATATCAAATGCTAAACTTTTTATGAGACTTTTTTGAATTATTTCTGCAATTTCCATGCAACATTAAATCATTAAGATGGCTACATATCATATTTAATCATTAGGTTTCTCTCTAGACAGTCTTTTCTTAAGAGAAGAGCCTACCCCATCCCCTTTTTGCCCAATATCCAGCTCACCCTTACCCCCCCCCCTTCCCTTTCCACCCTTTGTCAAGCTCTCACTGCCACCATGTTACCATAAATACCACATATATATTTCAAGCTACCTTGTGGCATTAATGTGGAGGCTTTCATCTTCATGAGAAGCTTTTGTGTTCATCTCCTGTTCAGCTCAATCAGGTAGCAGGTATGTCAACATGGGACCATAGCAAGGGATTTACAGGCTATGGGATTATACAACCACTTCCGCTGTCACAGCTACTGATCACAACTACGCATTCCCCTCAAAATACAGGATCACAAACTAGGAATTCCCCTGAATCACTGTGTTCCTTACAAGGCCACAGGGTTTTTCTATCATCATTCCTTTATTCATGTTCAGAGTCAAATAGCTTTACAAAGAAGCCTTTTCAGAAGTTCTGAAACTTCTGCTGTCACAGCTACCGGTTGCAACTGAGCATTCCCCCAAAATATACATGGATAAAACCTAGAAATTCCCCTAATTCATTTTCTTTCATATGTGTTCAAAAAATATCTGATCATCGCACATATTCATTCATATTCCTAATTCTGAACATTTAAATGCAGTCAGTGAAAAAATACATACCATTGGTGGGCAATTTAGCTCTGGAAGGTCTACAAGAAATCCCCCCAAAAATAGCTCTTTAAAAAAATTTTAAAAAATTAAAAAAAAAACAGAGATATGCAACTTTAAACAGTGAAAGGAAAATCCACTGTGATTGTTAAATCTTAAAAATTTAAAGGAATTAAAAAAAAACAGAGATATGCAACTTTAAACAGTGAAAGGAAAATCCACTGTGATTGTTAAATCACCATACTAGTTCTCAGGGCTGCAAAGAGTTCTGGAAAACCCTACCCTCACTCTCTATAATGTTAACTCGAAACCCAATTTTGCAGTGTGTCTGCAGAGTGGAAGATTTCTGAACATTACACTACATTCGCCTTGCTGCCATGCTAGGGATGGAGAGTGTTGATTATTTCATTCAAGTCTTGCTGGAAGCTGTGTAGGATTTGCCATGGAGGTTGGGCTGTGCATACTAATGCTGGGCTTGACCCCTTGAGGGCTGGGAGAAACTCATCCTACCAACCAACCTGCTCAGATATTTGGCTTGCACTTTGCTTCCTGTCAGATGCGTGATTCTACACCCATTGCATGGTTCCTGGGGTAGATGAGAATGGGATGGGGGGGGGGATAGGGGATTGGGATATGGAGAAGAGGTGGGGATGAGGGGAGGGTATAGAGAGATGGGGATATGGAGAAGAGGTGGGATGAGGGGAGGGTATAGAGAGATGGGGTATGGAGAAGAGGTGGGATGAGGGGAGGGTATAGAGAGATGGGGTATGGAGAAGAGGTGGGATAAGGGGAGGGTATAGGGAGATGGGGGATATGGAGAAGAGGTGGGATGAGGGGAGGGCAGAGAGATGGGGGTATGGAGAAGAGGTTGGATATGAGGGGAGGGAATAAGGGGGTGGGGGTATGAAGAGGAGGTTGGAAAGTGGCATATTGTGAGGTATGGGGAACAGACAATGACTAAGAGCTTGGAGAAAAGCTAAAAGAATAAATCTATAGGCATCCCATGATATATTTCTTTTTTTAGTGAGAAAGAGGGAGAGCATGGAGTGGAAATGGCCATCTCAATATACCACAATTATCCAGAAATGTATTATACATGCAGATAGCATGATCACCTGAATGCAGCATTGGAAAGCATTGAGAGAAACTTAGTGCGGTTATGATTTCATATTTTCTTGATGTCTTTCAATGAATTGCCAAGATCCAGACCAAAATATTTCACATATCAGTGCTAGACATTGAATTTACTGAACGAAAATGAACCACAGTAAACACCGAAGATAATAAGATGCTATCCCAGTAAGAGCAGGGGAATGTAAGCTCCATCTTCCAAGTAAGAGAGTGAGTGAGAGGAAATCAAATCTCACGAATCAATGGTGATCGTAATATCATTTCGTAATTAGCCATATGCATGCCATGCCATGCCATGCTCCGCTACACCTGCATGCAAGGTGTGTAGAAGACTACAGCTGCCAAAGCCTGAGGATGTCATGTGATGGTGTGAAACATTTGATTTTGCGAATGAAAATGTAACAAGTAAATGTCTACCATGCAAGTAAAGAGGACTAGCATAGAGAAGATGAATTAACAAATCTTGCTTCTACTTAAATTGTCTAGCAACCTCACAATTACATGTTTTATCCCACTGGCAATCTTTGTACTTGTCTAAGTAATAGTTTTTAAACGTCCTACTTGTTGGCAACACCAATTAATCGTGTTGGGTCTGTATGGGTCCATGTGTTGTAAATCTATAGAGCTCCGCGATACAGTAATCAACTATACATATCTAGCAAGCCCCGTTGCAGAAGTTAATTAAAATGGATTCCATAACATTATGGAAATCTGAAAGACTTTTAACTTACAAAATCACACATTGGCTAAGAAATACAGTACATCTTATCAAGATGACTTTGTACTGATGAAGTTAGATTCCATTCTGGTTGTTTGGACAAGGGGTAAACTTCAAAAGCACAACACACTTTGGCAAGTCATATTTGTTGAATCAGCTGACAAATGTCATACTTCAGCCATTGTTTGATTGTGTATCAATAATATTTGCAACATTTGATGGTGGCTTTAAAGGGTGCAAACACAACACACCTTGGGAGCATATGTCAATATCCCATCTGGCTCCAGACATTAAACATGTGACAATGACCATGACAACATGGAGACGAGATCTAAAATATATCCCATATGTTTGGATGTCCATCAAAAAAAGTGAATTTGTCTCTCCACTGTCACATCTAGTGATTTCATCCACACATAAAAATGATGTCTCACCATACGTCCTTTGATTGTTAACGGTGATTGGGGTCATTTTTAACCCATTGAACACAAAGCCTGAGATAACTCTGGTTAGGGTCTATGAAAAATGCATGTTATACTGATATCGAATCATGCTCAAAGGGTTAACTACATTTCTTGTGCTTTTTATGATCCTGCCATGGCCACCACTATTTTTTAAATTGATTTTTATTTGATCTTCGCAATTCGTCTGTTCGGAGCCAGAAGGGCATTCACTCATTATTTTATAATATTTATTATTTACTTATTCTGTCTTCTTTATTTTATACTGCAGGGTTGGCCTATTCATTTATGCAGAACTGCTTTCCAAAGGCACCCTGCAGTTCAACAAATCATTCTACATGAAAATACCAAGTACATAACAGTTAAGTAACATGGTAAAATACAAAAGTGGAGAATGAATTAATGGTATTGTATTTCATACAGACTTCATGCCCTTCTGGCTCCAAACATAGGCATAATTGAATTGAATTGATTTGATGGTGTAAATTTTTATTTCTTGTTCATAGTTTATTCTGCAGACATTGAATAGGTGAAAATGATCTTCAAAGCATAGATAGAAGAAAGAGACAAGCCACCAATACATAATGGATCTCCAGTTGTGGATTTAATTCCCTGTGCACACATGTCTCCTCATGAACAGCTGGTTTATGTATTCATGGTTATTTGTCTAAGTTGTCTTTAAAAAAAAAATTGGTCAAATCATAAATTCGACCCAAAATACCACTGGTTGATATGTTGCCAACTCAGCTTAACCTTATGAAAGCTTTGGCTATTCTTTCCTGTTGAATTCAAGTCTCAAGCCTTTATAAAATATAGCACAATATTCTCACTGCAAAAAGACTACCACCCCAAACTATGCTACCAACTACAATAAGACATTTTGAGTTGTTTGGTGTTGAGACAATGATATAGATTTTTTTTCAGCTAAAATGAATGATCGTGTCTATTGACCTGGCTATTGACATATAAAGCCTGATGGGGACCTTTTCTTGTCGGCAGGGCAAAGTGGATGCTTCCTTAACTTATTGATTTTATTTGATCAAACATTAGATAAATATCTGGAATAAAGCGGGGGCAGACAAGATCGCATACATGATGACAAGAACTCTGGCTAAGATAGCACTATTTGCTTTTCCAACACCAGCCCACTTTGTCAACAAATAATTAACAGTGCATGTTATACTTTCATATTTAAAGTTATAAATAATTCATAGACTGATAAATGTGACCAGTTAAAAAAAAAATGAGCAAAGTCAAGAGGAACACAAACTACATTGTGTGTTTTAAAACCATATAACACATAATTCAACATACTTGTCGATAACAGTTTAATGGTTTATTATCATTTTAGTAATATAACTTATGCATCCAAATGTATTTCTACTGAAATGCAAACTAAAGAATTGTATATACACCAATATCACTATATACACCCCCAAATAATCCTGATAATTATGCTTTTGAGAGTGATAGATTGCGGTACCAAAGTCTACACTATATTTCATGTCTTCAAACAGACTTTTAAAAAGATATCTCAAGTGCCATTACAATGCATGAACTTTAAACTATTGGGCAAGACCACTTAGAACAAGGGCCTTTAAATGAGATAATGTTATATTGATATCAATTTATGATTGATAGAAACAGACATTTTATATTTGCCAATCTAGGTTATATGACTCTGTTTTGTTGGAGAAGGGTAAATGAACTACAGACTGTACTTTCTTAGGGGAAAAAATAAACCCATAAGAATGGGGTATTTGCAGAGAATGAGATTGAAAATTTGAATCAATTATCTTTTACTGTAATTCCATAAAGAGTTTTAAAGACTATATCTTTTCCCAAAAGGCATATAAAAATGATAAAATAGAATTACTAACTCATGTCCAATAAGTCTGTCCATTCCAGAATAGGCAGTAAAGGAGAAGAAATACATGCAACAAAAGTTGTTTTGATAACTGCATCTTTTTATCCACTTATAAATGAATCACAGTCCATTAATTGTCCATTAGCAACTAATAATCTATTTTAAAACATTTAGCCTTGAATTTTTTAGTATTTTTTTCTCCATAAATCCCCTTTGTGCAATCTCCTTTTTATTCTCCCAAAATTTAATTAGCTTTGAATTCATGAATACTGATGCATGAGCACACCATTCTAACAGAGGCCTGCAGTGCTGGGAAACAAATTGGGCCGTCTGCTTTACAAATGTGTTGATCACAATGCCTTGCAGGCTGAAATAGAGAACTTCTAAACTTGGCCCTGACCCTAGCCTATTCACAGCTAGCACATTTTTTCCCCTTTCTCCCTGGCAAAGGAGCAACCCTCGTAAACTATCTCTCATTTCTCTGTTTTTCGTCTCCTGCAGAGCACCCTGCATTGTAGCTCCTTTTAGAAGTTCCCATTTTGGCTTACAAATTATCACTGAATTAAGATGGCCCACATGGTCTTGGAATGTAACCCCTTGCCATGTTTTAATGCTGATTGTCGCTACATGATACTACCAAGTTATTTCAGGACTACATTAACATTGAACTAGATGCACTGTGATCTAAAGATCAAAATGTAGAATCTGCATGCCAGAACTAGAAATGTGTAACTTGCTGTCAAATCTTCATTACCAAGGCAGACCTATTTACAAAAAGTGGTCTACGTGTAAAAAGACTTCAATAAAAAATAATTTGTCTGCCGAGAGGTGAAAAGGTTTAACTGAAAGAATTTGCAAAGAGCTGATTGAAGCCACTACATGTACTTATAGACTTCATCAGGTGGAGTGCACTCATCTCTTTTGTTGCATTACAGAAATTTTGAACCAGTTCACTTTATATGTCATGGAGTAGAAATCTTGAGAGAACAGATGATTAATAAGTGTTTGTTTAGTGGCATAAAGACAATTTTACCACACATTACAAACAAGCCTATTCTAGTGAACACAAGTAAGAGAAAAGAATGCTTGTAACAAAGATGCACAAATCTTTTTTTTTTTTTTAATAATGATGAATATAAAAGACAATTTCTCTGCACTTTACAAATACTCCTCTTCCAGTGCATATAGTAAGTAGATGAAAAAGAACCCTTACAACAAAGAAGCACAATTCTTCTTCTTCTAATTATGATTAATCAGTGATCCATGCTTCCCTGAGTAGTGAAACTATGACATCACAGTACAAGCTCTAATTTATTAAGGTTAATGAACCTCCGATACCCACATCAGTGTCTGCTTCATTTATCTATTGCATGTCTTTATTGTCTGAACAACTTTGGGAAGCATTCCACTACACTCATGAGGGAATAATCCCATTGTCCTACACATCCTCAAAATCATGATACCCATTTTATTTTCTGCAACATCAATTTAAATAGCTGCATCTCTTTCTTTAGTCCCATATGTAAAATGCATATGATTTTAAATCAAAATCACCTAGTATCATTTTGTACTGGTGTATTTTGCTTCAATTACATGTATTAAAGTAGAAATAAAATTTTTCCAAAATTATTCGGTCCAAAAGACTATACTCTTGACTTTCCAAACAATCATAACACACTAGGATAATGTTATTGAGCTGCTCACGTAGATGGTCGTAAATGAAGTCAGTTTGTTTTCAGTAAATTTAATTAACCTTGCAAGAGGGTTTCATGCACAGTTCATGTCCGCTTGATATCAATATCTGTACCTGGGTAAATATTCCTCCGCAAACAACGCTCATCATTAGCAAACATCAAAATGTGCTTGCATGGCCAAATATCATCTGCTTGAATGCCAGAATGGCATTAACTCATGTCTTTTAATACCGGGTTAATGTCATTCTTGCTCTAAACTAATACTATGTTGTCTCCGTATTGAGGTTCACAGTCTAATATCCAATCACTGCAGCATTTACCTGCACTTCTTTCTATTAATTCTTAATCTCTACCTGGAAAGCAGTTCATTAAGTGTCTTTAAAAATCAAGCAGCCATTCTCTTCCATAGGATAAATTGCAATGATAACTTGGAGCTCAGTACACAAATACATGTATGTATAAGCATGAGGGGTTAAACTATCAGTTTGTGTCAAGCTTTGTTGAAACTGCTCATCCTTAGGATCCTCCAGGAATAAATACTTTCAAATCAGTGCATGAAGGTTTTATTGTCCAGTAATTAAATAGTCTCAGGTTTTGATCAAGTAACCTTAATTTTCAAAGGCACATTTTAAGAACCTCAGATTCAGAATCTTAAAGAATAAATTATACAAAAGGAACTACAAGCTCCAATAGCCGACCATACCCTACAGTGACTGTAGTACATTGTACCTCATCAATAAGCTCAAAAGTTTGACTTGAAAGAAGGGATTACAAGGAAAATATAAGGAGGACAAGAATTGTTTGAGGCAGTACTGATCAAAAGACAATTACCTTTGTCTTCAATGACCATTGTGCAGTGGCCTTACTAAAGAAAAGTGGGATTAAAGAAACTACTTCCTAAAGAAGTGGGAGTGGTGATGACCAAGAAAGACTGTAAACAAGCCATAACATGTTGATACGATTTCATAAGAGGAGAAGGGGGCATCTTCCACAAACCATGTGATCCATTTGTGATCCAATTTTGGAGAACAAATTGAAAGCATTTGATATTAACATTCAAACATGTAAAAGCCTAGTTGTATGAATACTAAAAGCAAATTTCAGGCTATTACATGTACGAGTCTCCTTGGAGGAGGAAAAACAAAGTGCAAAATCAATTCTGAATCGTATATCACAGCAGTCTTGTGATTGTCTATGATTTACACAGCTGATCTGGTCTTTGTTCCCACTAAAAGGCTTGTTGCAAACTAAAATTTTGATTTCAGCATTCCCTTCATTATTCAGAACCTATATTTAGGATAATCTTATTTGTTTGCATTTTCATATTCAATGCAAAATGCAATTTCTTCCAGAACAGGGTCGCAGTCAGGTCGTATAATGTGCAGTGGCCTTTACAAAACAAGGGTCTGTGAGACACCGAACATAGAATAAGATATCATATAGCTGAGAGACAAAAGGGTATCAAATTGGTTTCATCTTTAAAAAGAATTATAGACTAACCTCCATCTAGCTCTGAGCAATATGCAATCTTATTTTATGATATTTTTTACTACTATTCACAAAGGTCACCTATTCTAATTGAATTGCATGTTTTCTCTACCAAATTGCTTTCTCCAACAGCGACATCATCTCAAAATGTCGCTCCTAAATAATATCACAAAACTCGCTTTTATACAATGTCATGCATACAAAGATTTATTACCATTTTCCTCTTACCTGAGTATGTTTTAAGCAACATGATGAGACGTTCAGATGCATCGGAGGGGGCATTGTATATGAGAGAAAGAAAATACAGAAGAACATAAAATTAACCATCAATCAAATATTACATAAGTTATATATATCACTTGTTTGCAACAGTTTGTATTAATCAACTTACTTACCTTTGGTAATGATGTTAAAAGGCAACACTTCTATACTCTAGTATTTTGAATATAAAATGGTCATGACAAAGTCAATTCGTTGGTCCTTTAATCGAGCAAAATAAATCCAATAAAACCTATGAATTCAAGCATTCAGATAAACAAAAAAAATTGATCAAAATACTACCCATAAGGTCAGTGAATATATTTTGATGCTTTCTCGACAAACTCTGCTACATTACAGAAATAAATATCAGACAGAGCAAAATAACAAACTATCCCGTCTGCCCTTCTCCACCGAGATTTCTTCGTAAATTCTACATTAACTCAAATATCTTTGAAATAACAAGATAAGCAGGACAGCCCGATTTGAGGCAGCTTATTGATGTGTTTTGTGACACAACAGCAGTCAACAGAAAGTGCAAGTAGTTTCCTTTATTAATCAAACTATGGGGTTTAACCCCCATAAAAGGCCGAGTATTCTTCTATTTTGATTAACTCCTACATGTACCATCTTACTCTCTCGCAGTATCACACTGAACCACCTCTTTCATTTTTATTCATGATCAATTTCTGGAAAGTCTATATCATTTTCTGAAATCCTCCTTTCATAATGCTCTCTCTTTTGACTATATTGCCCCTAAAGAAAAAATGCCCCTGTGAGACTCCAAGCAGAGCCAGATAAGGTTTGGGGAAGAACTAGCCCCCCCCCCCCCCCCATTTTTTTTTTTTACTTTTCAGGAACAATTCTAGAGTAAATATGAAATATAATTTGGGGCATCATTTCTCTAAAAAATCTCAAGATTTTCATCTCCATCTATTCTCTCTAAAGTGAGCATCTTTATGTGTTTATTTCATATAGAATGTATATCCTTTGAACATGGCACATATGCTACATGATCATCTAAAGATAAATTCCTTTGTGAAAGTGGTATTATTCCTTTTACAACCCTTCTCCTGTTTTGCTTTATCAACTCAGCCACTTGACAAGGACATCAAACCAGTCTTAAAGTCAACAGCAGAGAGTATCTGAGCGGTATCTGCCTAGCATCACAACCTACATTACTGTCAAGTCATCGAGGCTCTATGGCACCAACCATACCATCATGATGATGCTTTATTGGATTACTCTCTTAACCCATTACATTCCAGCCAGTTCATGGGTAATGGACCCTAAATCATGACCCAACAAGGGGACAGGAAATCAAAAAATGCATCAAAGCACAAGAGAGAAGATACTGGAAGAATTGTACAATTTCTCCAAGTTCAGTTTCAACCACTCTAACTAATTTCCTTACTTCAACTCTGTATCAGAGTTTCTATTCTATTTCTAGGCCCTATCTATATGTGGAGGTGCCGTGGTAAAGTGGTTCATTCACTTGACTGTCAATCTAAGGGTTTGGGGTTCAAATCTCACCTCATTACTAACATCTTTTAGCAAGACATTAATCAGCATTTGCCACTCTCCACCCAGGTGTAATGAGTACCTGGCATTTGCTGGGTGATAATAATTGCAAGGCCCTCAGAAAGAACAGCAATTATGCTGATGAGGCTTCACTGGATAAACCAAATTATCATCATATATTCTGAACAATGAAGCAAACCTAAAACCCAATCGCAACAGCAACCCTAACCCAAACTCTGATATATCTTTGATGAAATAAAGCGGGGGAAAACATCCTAAGTGCGTACATTAGTTCACCAGAAGCAGAACATCAAGGCTAGTTTTCATGTCATGAAAACCTACAGATATAAACAGTAAAACTCCTAGATGACCATAATGCACATCTCCAGACGGTAAAAGCCCAGCAAGAAAACCCAATTTGTACCAATAAACGATGCCATGCACAATGCACATGTATATGTATCTACAGAAATGAAGGATCGGAAATGAAGGATCACATCACTGGCTTTCATCAGACCTGTGAAGCAAGTTTTGTTTGGATATCATAGTAGATTTGTCTATCCTGACCTCCTCAGTGATGCAGTCCAATAATACAGTGAAGGCCACACACATGGGGTGTTTGTACAAGGATCATACCATATGTCTCAATTAGCTAATAGATGTGTTTAGAGAGATAGATCCTGATCAAAGATTATAGTATCTCCAAGCCACTGCTAACATCCTGGCTCTGACCTTTACAGTTACAGGGACTTTTACTAAACACTCGGGTCGCGTCGCGCTGGAAAATACTCGGATCGCGGCTTGCTGGGTATGGGGCGCCAAGTGTTAACTAAGTTATTTGGTCCAAAACTGCACAATTTAGTGTCAAAAGTTCACGCAAAAATTTATTTCTTTATAGAATTCACGAACAGTGAACCATTTCGTTACAAAATGAAATGCAACAGACGATTTTGCAACAAAAAACCTCCCCAATATGAATAAACAGACAGGATTTAGGATTATGATCTCTCATTAAGTCTGCTATATTCACTTCGCCTGGGCATTGACTTTGTTTCGTTACAAACACTTTGTGCATAGCAGAAGGCGAGAGGATCAGTTTACCAGAATATGCTTGTGGATGTGGCTATGAGGGTTTTGGTTTTTCTGTACACTGACTGTAGTTTTTGGACTGAATAACCTAGTTAACACTTGGCGCACCATACCCAGTGAGCCGCGACCCGAGTGTTTTCCAGCGCGACGCGACCCGAGTGTTTAGTAAAGCCGTTACAGGAGCTGTGTACATTGTCCAATATCTGCTAAGGATAATACAAGGTGCTATGAACCAACTTGCAAGCTTGCCGTAGGCTACCAAAATCTGCTCTCCTCTAAAAGTTCACAAGAAATTACACCAGTAGTCAAAATACATTAATTAGCAAAGTTTTAACGCCATGTAATAATTTAAATATAACACTTAATTTTCAGAACTCTTGATAATATCCCCACACTTTTCACCATGAAAGTTGAGAAGACACTTTCAGTCCTTTTTGCCACTACTAATACCAGATGGTTAGTTGACTAATCTGTGTCTGACAGATGAGACTAGTTTTAAGAGAGCAAAAAGGTCAAAGGTCACTGAAGTGTCTAGAAGAAGGGGGTATCTAAGGTGAAGGCCACACATCAAGTGTTTGGGGAGGGAGTAATGAGGCATGATGGTTAGGCAACAAGAATCCAGGTGGATGCTGGATACACAAACAGTTCATCTGGGGACAACCAAAGTGGCAGACCCAGTTCGGACTCACCAAATATTATACACAAATGTCTCTAATCAAAGAAACTGATATCATTATACCAAGTTCTAGAATGGACATACATGTATATCCTCTTTTTTTGTTTTGTTTTGATTTGTTTTTCAGATTTTGAATGAAAGATGTAATGGTACACACTTTCAGCAAGTCAAGCTGATTCTAGTATTCTTGTCAGAAACACAATTTACAACAATTTCCTTAATCAAACTCAATCATTTCCTGTTCCTCCAAAGCATACACTGTTTGTTTACTTGACAACTCTCAGATCTATCCCATCCATCACTTCATGAATATCATCATTTCACACCACAGGTGGTGGTCATGTCTACCAAATTCGGCAAACACCTTCCCCTTAGATCCTTGTCACCTTTATATCCATTGGAACAGTGGCTATGAGACAGGGTAAGGGGGGGGGCAGGGCAAGGGCCCCAATCCTCTCTCAAATACAGATTGGAGCACACTTTGGCAATGCCATGGTCCCTACTGCTTTCTGTGATCTGTAGAGAACAAGTGTATGGTGGCCCTGAAGTACGCTCGACAACAGGCCATGTGCGACATGAATTTCGCATCCCAGGTCCTGAATTTCGCATCCCAGGTCCTGAACTTCGCATCCCAGGTCATGAATTTCATGACTGGGGTCGTGAATTTCATGATTGGGATGCAAAGTTCGCGCCACAGGTCATGAATTTCGCATCACAGGTCGTGAATTTCGCGCCACGGGTCATGAATTTCATGACCTGGGATGCGAAGTTCAGGACCCGGGATGCGAAATTCAGGACCTGTGATGCGAAATTCACGTCGCACATGACCTGTTATCGAGCGTACTTCAGGGCCACAATACAAGTGTGCACATGCATGCGCATGCACCTCCAGAGGAGCAGTAGAACCTATGTCGAGAACTTTACATGCTTACTTTACCACTCAAACAAAGGTGTTGAATTTTTTGATGAGGTAAATTTGAACAATGTGATTGCCCTAGGAACAGGGGGAGTTTGAGATGAGAAGGGCCTCTATCATAGTCTTATACCATACCCAATACCTATACAACTCAGAATCCAAGAACTCCTAATCAAAAGATTGATTCATTTAGTCCAATATATGAAATTGTATTGATCTTGATTCCTTTTCGATAACCCCCTGCTCTATTTTTCCTCTTGGAGCATTATTTTTGTCTGAGTTTATTAAATTTATTTGCCTGTCTTTATTGGAACTTTTGTTACAGGAAATTGGGTCTACCTCTGATATTTCACCTGAAAGTGATACAATCTGGTTATCTTACAATTATTTATAATATTAGTAATTTCTGTGAATAATCAAGAACTATATATTGGAATACAGAGTTGGGAGGTAGGTGTATTCTTTAAAGGTTATAGTTCAACTACAGGAAGGAAATGCAACACTTCTACACAATTCAAACATTTGAATATCTTCATACAAAAGGGCCAGGCCAATGAGTAGAGAGTGAGAGAGGAGAGAGCAAGAGAGAGCTGGAAGGAGAAGCATTGTATACATCCAAACAGACATTATGCAGAGGCAGTTGGCAGCTTTTGAGAAGTTCATTGACGAGTGTTTATACACTGTAGAACAGCACAAAGCTCTGTGTTTACAGAACCACTTTGTGAGTTAGGCTCTGGTCCAGTGTGTGGGTTTCTCCTGACACTGGTTTTCATACCAATGGTGATGCGTGATTAGCCCAGCCTTGAACTTCTTCGTCAACCATTGTTCCACAGTCTTACTTAAAGACACAAATAATTAGACAAGTTCTTTTCCGCCTATGTAAAAAACGAGACCAGTTTTCTTATAAAATGATTAGAAGTTTGGAACACTCATTTTCTCTACCATATCATATTTCTTACAAGAATATAGAAATCTTACTGATATACTGCATGTTTTATCCAGTAGAATATAAAGAACAGTCTTCCTCATTGTGTTACCTTCAAACTAAAATACTTTCATTTTTTTCTCAGGTGCTTTATTTTGCAAAGTGCAGAATGATACCTAACTGCAAAATGCACCAAGAGCAAAGATACTTATCCATGTTTTTAGTGGATATTATCCAAACTATCTTTCATGACCTGAGCCACAGTCATGGCTTAACAAATCCATTTCCTCCATCAAATGAAACTCCAAATGATCCAAAATGGACAAAAAATGCAAATTCTGTGAGCCATTTGAAATACGTCTGTGATTCGCAGCCACCATCTTGCCCATCTTTCAGATCACCATCAAAAGTGAGCCTTCCATCACATAATGGATGCCCAATGCAAGCCGGTCGGGCATCGTAATGCACCTAAATGAACAGAATAGATTAGACGAGAGCACAGGGGCCTACTTGAGTGCTTATGCCTGGGACTAGACGGATTTCTTCTTGTCTCACAAGCAAGTATGCATGATACATGGACAGGTATCAAGAATATGTACCCAAGAATGATAAGAAGCAGAATGAACACTTTCAGGACACTGCCTATCAAATACATTGTAGCAACCCAATCTATGTTTTGGTATGGAAGATGAATTATCTGACCTGAAACATGGGGAGAAGAGCCATTTTTTTCAATCAAAACCAGATTCCACTAAAAAAAAATGTCTCTACCATCCAAGTTATTCACAATCATATATTACTTATATAAAAAAATGATAACTTGTAAAGAACAGCCTATGTTCTCCTTTGCAACTTTTCTTCTCAATACTCTTTTCATTATATTTACTGAAATTGGCAGAAAAATTGCACAAATTCTAAATTCCTCTGGAGGACTATTCAAGAGAGACAAACAGATGAAGACAGGCATGAATGGAATCAGTTGCAGTTGCAAGTATCAAATCATTGATGTGTAAGACATCTCTATCAGCTCGCATGCACACGACTGCACATTTCAACATCTAGAAAACCTCCAGAACTGCCATAACCTCATTGTTTGATTCAGTGTGAATGTTCCTGTCAATGGGAACATGCTCTCCCACTCTACAGCCATGTTTGCCAAGCAAATATGGGATTGAGGTCATTTCCTTACAAACTCCATCCACATGGACCGATGTCCAGTATACTGACTGGGTAATAATTAATGTAATGTATACTGAGTGAGAGATAGAGAGCCTTGACAAGATGAAAGGGGGAACAATCAGTTCTATTTGGCTACCTTAAACTGAGCTTGTTTTCTTCAAGCACAGAGGGATGTGTTTACTCCAAAGAAATGAATCCCCTGGATGATGCTAATGACAATCCTCATGACCATGATCACCATGTAAACCAAGATCATCCTCACATCATGTTCTGTATCCTGATGGTTATCACCATTATCATCATCGCCACTACCATTATCATAATGCAACCACCATCATCGTCATCATCATCATCAATACTACCATCATCAACATCATCACCACTACCATCATCATCACTACTACATCATGCAACCACCATCATCAACATTACCACAACACAATTATCACCACTATCATAAGCATCATAAGCATCATCCTCATCATCCTCATCATCGACATCTATCTCATAAACCAACCAGCCAGATAAACCCAGTCCTCACAAGAGGCCTCAATTCATATCATCTCCATAACGACTGCAGCACTAAATTTTAACTCCAGCATTAACTGCAACGACCCATGCAGATTCATCTCTGTTTAGTTACTGGTGCCCCTGCACCTGCAAGCTCTACGCGCCCTAATCACATCCAAGATGTCTAACAGGACAGGTTACATACAGAGCCCTGGTAGATGGGGGGTAAATGTTGATTTAGACCCTGAAATATCACAAGCTGAGTTTGGATAGAGTGATCCAACCATTACCCTCTCTATCCCCACCTGAATACCAGGTGAATTTTTCTTTGTGAGGTTTTCAAACAACCAAGCAGGGACCACCGGCTTATTCTTTTTTCAAAAAATGAAGCGGGAAGCACTTTTTTCTTAGATTTCTTGCGCAGGAATTTGGGCCAGGACTACAAAGCTTCCATGAATGTCTACAGCCTGCAGCTAAATATTAGTGACCTGATTCTATCATTTTGTTCAAAATCATTTATGTTTCCCAATTCAAAGTGTGGAAGACTAACATGTAAATTTGAATTCTTAGGCAAGGCAATGAATGCATCCAAGGCACATTGTAATTTATGTGTACATGTAAAGTTTCCATGAAAATTCAGCAAATCACCACACTATGGTATCAAGCTAAAACTACAGAAACAGATCCTGACAGACAAAATATTCTTTCTTATATGTAGAACTACACTGTACATCTACTAGCTGAATAAAAGTAAACAGCTGAAGAGGAAAAAATGTTCCAACTGAATTATTTTTCCCTATCATGCCCATGTCGCCTTTTCAAAATTCTATTTCATACATGAAATTTCTGCATAAAGACAAAGCCCTTTCATCCTCTCTGGCAGACCCCAGCCATCACGAAACGTCTATGTAACACGATCTTCATCATCCATTGCCTAACTACTCCCTCCACTATTCTTGGTCTCATTAACAAAGAAGCTTCTCTCATGAATAATACAAGGAGTGCTCAAAGTAGAAGAATCATATACTCCTGGTACAGTGAACTATATGCTTTGTTGCAAATTATGAATATATATGGTGGAATGAAATATTGTCTGCATTACAGAGGATAAACTGAATACGGTATGCTTTTTGTACTTTTTGTACTATTTCAACTATGTCAACAAAGTCAAACCATCCACTATTGTGTTTTAACTATTTCAATGAATTAAATCATAATGAAGATTTCTTTTCTTGAATATTTATGACTTGAAAAATAATAGGATATAAATCAAAGACTTTAAGGTTGAATAGATCATAACTCTATTCATTGTATTTCTGCTTTATGGTTCATTTTTATTCTCCTCTTTACCAAAATGAAAGAAACGAGAAGGTTAAAACAAATAATTTTGCTGCACTACCATGGCTTCATATATCTCAACCTTGCTTTAAGAGGTAGCGTACAAAGGTTACTAGGTTTTAAATTTTTGCAATACAGTATGTTACTCTAGAATTGTACTTGACTAATTGTTGTTAATCCCTTACAATATGCTAATCTGGTGAACTCATCCAAAAGGTAACAGTCTTATCAAAATCAAACAAAAGGTATGAAACACTTGAGAGATTAAAAGCTAAATGAAAGCACAGCAAATTCTTTCCAAATAATTTTGGAGATACTGGAAAGGATAGTTTATTTTACCTCTGCTTAACTAGCAAAATGCAGCTGCTGCTATAAAAGACACTACCTAAAGTAAAAAACTTAAAATACAAACAGCCTCAAGATAATTATATGACCCCTTTATGCCCCCCCCCCCCCTCCCCCATCCATCCATCCATCCATTTCAGTGTAACTTTGAATTGCTTGTCACATAATATCGTCTGTTTGGAGCCAGAAGGGCGTTAAGTTAATGCCCTTCTGACTCTGTACAGACGATATGTTGCTATTGCCCAGTCCCTCTGAAAACATTCATGTGATGTTGGGTTTTGCTTTTGTTTTGTTTTGTTTGGTTTTATTCATATTTTGTACCCATGACAATACTTGTAGTATATATTTGGTTGTTTTTCCTTCCCTCTCTTGGTTTTGATGTAAAGGAGCTGACCAAAGTTACCATCAAGGGTCCATCAAGCTATTTTAGGTTGGACAGGGTGACCCATACCAAGATAGCTAGCTGTCTGGTATTTGATGGAGATACAGAGTAGGGTTACTGGAGTAAGATAGAGATCAATCTAATGAGACTGTTGACAGCTTGAAATTACACCTTTATTGGGTCAACACTGATAAGTGTTCATGCTAAGATTATCAAGCGCTTTGTTTCGGGCCAATGTGTTTGTGTCAGTATGGCTTTCACATTGTTCCTCAGTAATCAATGGTATTTTGCATGATCTTGCAATGTAGCTCAGGAAAATACAAATTCTGAAATCTATCTGGGTACATTATATTAATTTTTACTTCCTAAATCTTAGAAAAATCAATTAATCAAACAATGTCATGAACTTAACCAACTTCATGATCATATTTCATTTGCAAGGTCTTTCATCAACCATTCTCCCATAACTCTCTATGAACATTATAGACCTACATGTCTACAGCAACAAACCATGCACGATTCCACCATCTGTCCTGCACCCCCCCCCCCCCTCTCTCTCTCTCTCTCTTTTCACTATTAGATAACCTTCCCTCTTTTGCCATCAAATAATAGCCTGTAAATCTAGTCAATTATTATTTCATTAGACTAGAGATAGACACAAGAAATGAACCAGAAGTACCCATCTAACATGTTCCAAATAAGATTCAGGTACTATCAAATGAGGCCAAAATATCTGATATGGGGGGAAAACTGAGTGTAAAGAGAGAAATCAGGAAAATTATCCCTTTTGGAATCCTGATCAATACAATGTGGTCGATGTTATCACTTAATCTCATTTTAGTCTGGCCCATTCCATCCTTTCATCCTGGTCCTGGCCCAGCTAGCACAAAGCTTGACAGACGTCAAAAGACCACCACGGCTCACTGACCGAGGATAACCCCTCCCTGACTATTGTCCCCTTTCCTTTTTTTCATTCTTCCACTGTAGCAACTTCTTAAATTGTTCTTTTTGTACGTGAGGTCATCCACTTTCTCTCAATACACATTGTTTTTCCGTGTCAGAAGAAATATCAATCCAAAACCAAACCTATTAATTAGTCCTGTCCATGAGATGTGTAAAAGTCCTCAAAAAATATGGAAGAAGAGGTCTTACATGTAAACCTTGTTTGGGAGTGATGGACTGTTTCTGCAAAACACAAGGCCATATAAAGGGATGAAAGAGACACATTGTATGTTCATCCTTACACACCAGTAACTCTCTCTTATCTTGCTATTGTCAAGAATTGTCAAGTATTGTGCGAAGTCCTCTTTTGTGCTTTTGAAGTCTGAATAGAACATTCAAAAGGGCTTAATAAGTAGTCATAGAGGAGGTCTGTAATACCAATAGGTTTGGGTTGTATTTATAAGCCACATTTACGGAGGTTCAAAACATGTCGTGACATATTTTATCACCATAAACCCAACAAGGTGTAACAGTTTAATAAGTAGCTTGTAAATCAGCAACTCCATGAGGCACAACAATCCAGAGCTAAAGAGCAGACATGAAATCAGAAGTCCCAGGTTATGACCTAAACTGTTACCCTACATCATTTTGTCTCATCTTCTATCGCCAGAATTTACAAATCCAATGCGAAAGAAACTCACATCCCTTTTGATATATTCCAAATTACACAAGAGCAGGTCATTATGTGTTTTTCAATATGCTGCCATGCCACACTTTCTTGCTCTTGTTGCCTATATGAAGACCTAAATTTACATCTTCCATCAAAGAACTGGTAGATGGACTCTTGAGCAGATAGGGTGACATGGCATATATCAATGATTCAACAAAAAAATCATGAATATTTCTAGAAGGGTCTTTTGAATGATGGAAAAGAAGACAGGTCAGACGGATAAAAGGCGAATAGTTCCCACTCTCCCCTGAGGAGGATGTTTTCTCCCTCCATGCACCTGAGCTTTTACCCACTTGCAATAACCCTTTCACACCTGACAAAATAGCTGGATCATTCGGTCATGGGGTGTGTTTCACAAAGACTTAAATTTGACTTAAAATCTAAGTGCCCAAATCATTCGTAAGTACCAAATCATGTATAAATTTTTTACCAAAAGAGGGGCTTTGTGAAACAGACTTACACCTAAATGTGAAATTGGAAGCAAGTTTTAGACTATTTTATCTTTGGAAAATACCCCCATGGAACGTCAAACTGCCGAAAATAGGATAGGCCTGATTAGCACCACAAGAAGGAATTTAAGACCAGAAAAGTATATCATCACAAATAAATGAAGGACAGCGTAGTGATCGACAATAATATTTGAAGAGGAAATTGTGTGCTTACTAACCTTATTTTTCTTCTGAAATAATAGATTGATTTTATCAGCTTTTTAAGTACATATTCATGTAGCTCGAATATCGAAAGCTGATTCAAACATTAAAAATACTTCCTACTCAAATGCTCACAAGTTTCCGACCACAACTGATCGCAAATATTCCTATAACACACCAATTTCTTGTCAGCAAACATTCACTTACAGACCCAACCTTTGCTGGAGCATGCCATAGTACCAGAGGAAAAAAAAGATAGATGACTCCTCTACAAGGTACTCATTCCACCACAATCCTCATACAATATGCAATGAAAGACCCATGCATAAAGGATGAGCATTTTGCATGCCTCCACTTTTTGCTCTCCCATTTCTCCCAGTTATCCGATGTCACTCACAATCAATACATTTAGATGTGATTTTCCACAGCCTTTTATACATTTAGCCCTTATGCCACATAAAGGGGGACTGTAACTGTCTATATCATCAAGATTATTCATGATCGTAACTTTTATTTCACATTCAGTGTCCTCTGTTGTATTGTCAAAATGACTGATTACAAGGCACCTGCAGAGCCCAGGGCATATCATGCTTTATGTAATATAATACATTCCATTTTCAATAAAAAGTTAGAATAAGGAGAATACATGTCATTTATCTTGATATGTAGATTTACAGAACAGTTTATGGATTTCTTAAAAAGAGTTTTACTAAGTTTCAAATTCAAAAAGGTATTTACATAAATTTTGTAGAAAAAAAAGATGAATCTTTGATTGTGTATAATTATTTTCACTTCAGTCATGGAATCAAGCTAAATCTATTTTTTTTTTCCTTCTTTGCACTCAACTTCTCTCCATTTTGTGGCTACTTCTTTCACTGTCTATGCACAACTGCCTCTTCAATCTATTCCTTGTCTCTTTCTTTTCTATATCACTCAACTTTGTTGACTGTTTAGTGACCTGTATGCTAATTAGTATTTACAGAGTGCAGAGAACACTGTGATATAACAAAGGATGAGAAGAGGTTCCACTGAAAGGATAACTGTACAATCCTCTATATTATTCTGCAATGTGGGATTCTATGATACCATAGATTGGTGGTAGTCTCAGGACTAGAATCTAAATTTCTTTCTCAAAACTTGAGCTCTGTGTCATCTCTAGTGATCACAGTAAGTCACAAAAGGTACTGAAAAAAAAGACGTAACAATATTTTATGACATGAAACGGGAGTTGCCATCGATGCTTGATTTCATAGCAAGAAACTGTGTGAATCGCTGATAATCAGTGTAGTGTAATCAGTGTAGTGTTTCTGTATCACATAGATATTCCAAAAGGCTTTAATATAAGCTAAGTTTCTGGTTTTATGGGACTACACATCCTTCAAAAGAGACATCTTATGAAAACTAAATACAAGCATTATTTTCCATGTTTCCTTTTAAATTAAACTTTATGTAACACATTGCCATAGGTGATCTACATGTACATCTGGCCAATACAGAGTCTGAGTGGAAGAGACTATCTATCTTTTTTCTTTGCATAAAGATTAACACTTCCTTGCAGAGGTTAGATAGCAAACATCATAACAGCCAGAGTCTCATTAGCATTACAAAGGATCATGTTTCCATGAAAGATTTGGAAGAAGAAAAGCTCAGCAGAGAGGATCCCATATCAAACCACAGTGTAAACCAGTGCCTACAGGCAGGATCTTCCTATAGATCTATGCAATGATGTGTGGCAAGGAACCATTGTTAATGAGAACGCACATGAACCCATGCATGGAACTTATACAAAACCACAGTCCTCCCACTCAATAACATGAATTCAAGGTAACATCCTCAGCTTTCAATTTCACAAAACTCATGAAAAATTTGGTAAACATTAAAAATATACTGCAAATCTCCACCCATACATTTCTGCATCACATAAATTCCTACTACGTTCTAAGCAAGCAAATTTTGTTGATGCACTAAAATTAACAATGTAAATACCAATGAAACCCATGCATTCACAGCTAAATTGAATTTTACAGTTTGGACACACCTCTCCTTCCTTTAAAAACTAGATGAATCCTCGACCACGCACGGTCAAAATTTATGCCTCCGCCATTGCCAGATTGGAAATATATGGCACATTCATGTTGATTTTTCTATTTTCATGTATAAAATGACATCTTTGACCTTGTGACCCCCAAATCTAATGAGACTATTATGAGACTTCCATATGCATACATGAGCCAAGTTTGGAGATGAACCGTCACAGAATTGTTAAGTTATAGCAAGAACAAGCAATTTTCATGTATATAATGATCTCTAAGACCTTTGACCTTTAACCTTGAGACCGAGAAATCTAATCAGATCATTGTTCCTCCCATATGCATACATAAACCAAGTTTGAAGTTGATCGGTCAAATGGTTGTTGAGTTATGGTGAAAACAAACCATTTCTATGTACATAATGACCTCTATGACCTTTGACCTTTGACCTTGTGACCCCAAAATCTAATCAGATCATTGTCCCTTCCATGTGCATACATGAGCCAAGTTTGAAGCCAATCTGTCAAATGGTTCTTAAGTTATCATGAGAACAAGCCATTTTTATGTGTATTATTACCTCTATGACCTTGACCTTTGACCTTGAGACTCCAAAATCTACTCAGATCATTGTCCCTCCCATATGCATACACGAGCCAAGTTTGAAGTTGATCCGTCAAACGGTTCTTAAGTTATCGCGAGAACGAAAACGGGACGGACGACCCGAAAACATAATGCCTCCGGCAACCACCTACGGTGGGCAGAGGCATAAAAATCCCTGTCAAAATAACTGTTTATGATATCAACTTGCTATGACCTCTCTCCTACTGGATGTCTACCCTCCTTCCCCCCCCCCCCCATCTCTCCACCACACCACACTTTAAAGTTGCCCGGACTTGGTGTATAGATGGCGCTTCATGTTCACGCAATGCTTGCAAAAATCTCACGGTGCAGTGCCATGACAGTTTCTGAGCCTCGGCGGAGGGTTCATAGCACATACATGTAGGCTCACTCCCACTCACTCTCGTGTGTAAGGCGATGCCGCGCAGCAATGCATAAGACACAACATATTATTGAGATGTATACTTTTGAATGCAGTATACATCTCTATGACACACACACACACAGACAATGAGAAAGTCGCTGTCGCAGTGCAGTGTCAGATTGAATACATATTGAGGCCAGTGTTCAGCCAGTGCGTGCGGTGATTTTTTGCGTTGTCGGCATATGTTCAGTTCACGTAATTGCAACTAGACTGGTTTGTACGTTTCGAACTCAACAAGACATAGGTAAACATGTATCTCGCATGGTACTGGCATGGTGCTGCCTACTGGGATTTTCGCAAGCATTGCATGAAGCAGTATCTATATGTATACAACAAGTCCAGGCAACTTTAACCATGCCCACCTTACAGGGGCACTTTAGTTTTAATCAGCAACCGTAGCAACGAAATTGATAGGAGTCTAGCAGGAATTTGCTCTCATCTCAACAAGCCTTGAATCATGGAAAACTCACCCACCTGTACAAAAACCCCAGCCACTACCCCTCCCATATCCTTCTTATGCCCCCATCCCCACCACACCCACACCCACACCAAACTGGCATCACAGCAGTCATCATCTACCATAGCAACGAGATTGATAGGAATTTAACTGGGGTTTGTTCTTCTATCAATGAGCCTTGAATAGCTCCTCAATGACCTATCCATCCATCATCCAGCACAAGGTTTATTGTCATTTTTAACTCTTTTCTTGGGCAGAAGGAAATGCATGTCAAATATACCATTGCCCAAAGTCCAGAAACAAGAGAAGAAGAAAAAAAAAAGGGGGGGGGGCAGGAATGAATAAAACGTAAGAAAGTTTGATTGTGACTTTTATAATCCAAAATGACAAATTATCACCTTGTGCACATGGTTTTACTTCAAACTGAATCTGAGAAAATTTTCAATTTGTTAAATATGAACTACATATCCATGTACATGTGTTTCTTTAACTAATTACAGCATCACTAAATAATCAACACATTCTGTAAGATCATGGACTCTCTACTATGTTTAGGACTACCTATGCCAACAAAAGGTAAAATGGTAAAAACTGGTTGGCCTAAGTACCCAATTCACAAGAATAGAAGTGGAATTGCTTTGCACTATAACTGTAGAAAAAATGAATATGAACACCCACTATTCTACTAGCCGATCGTTTTTATCAATATTAATGATATTCCACTATTTTGTCTGGAAGCGGTGACCATAAACCAAGCTTGGTGTTGGAGCAACGCTCAGTGAACACCTCTCTATGCCTTTGTGTTAACCGCATTCTATTCAATTCTATTCTTACTTCAAAACAAGACAATTATGCACCCATACAAAATATGGAAACAGTTTGCACCAACCTCCCTAAAGTGCATATGTGCTATACATGTAAATTCAAGACTGCAACAGTTTCTGCCCCACCCCCCTCCCCACAAGCGAAATATGTGCATGTGGCTAGCTAGGTCATGGTGATCAGTCAATAAGGATTCAGCTGTGTCATAATTCTTCAAATATGAAAGGTGCACATGTACCCCCCTCTGTGCCTATGTATCTGGTGTTGGTCCCCCTCATATGTCCCAGAAGTCCCTCTTTTATTCCCTTTATTGTACAAGTCCACATGGGGTCATTTCCTTTTCTTATTATTGCCTGTATCTGAGGGACCAAGGGCTGGTGCCATTATTTATCATCACATGAACTAATCCCACTAAGTCCAAAGAATAGTTAAAAAGCATTTAACATAACCCCATGAACTTGTCTTTGAAAAAAAATTGAAAGCCCCCCAGAGTCCAGTTATAATACAAATCCTTCCACAACTTTGCAAAATATTTAAGCCACAAAGCCCAATCCACATACATGTATGAACCCTTCCATGAATATGAAGCACTGACACACAGTTTGTACAGATAATTTCTGGTATTAATTAGTCATATTCAACTCAATTCAATTCGTCATCACTCATTTAAAAAATAGGCTACATGAATTACACAAGTTTTGACTTTAAATATAATAATAATGACAGTATTCCCATGGAGTAGCATAAGAGCGTGAAATAACATGCGGGAACCCAACATTAAAAACAATGAACATAACACTTGAAAGTCAAATGAGGTAAAAACCAATAAAATATGCCGTTTCAAGTTTCATTACCATTGATATGAATATTGAACAACCAATATCCAAAATGACCATAAAACAGATTTTAGAATCTACATTAAAAACTGCACTCTACAACCAACCCATATCAAAGGAGAAATTGAACAAAAATGAAAATAAAGGTAGGCAAAATTGAATATTTGATGGAACACTGCTCATGAAAAGTGGATCGGGAGCACCCCTCAAGGGGGTTTGTCTCAGCTGAAGCCTGAATCTTCTTGACAGAACTGTCTTTCTTCTACCCTTCAATCCATCCATTACATGATTGGGATGTGAGCATGGAGCCCGATGCCAGCAGCTGTTGGCACGGCAACCTCAGGCTGAAGGAGATGAGGGTAAGAACAATGTCTGATAACAGGGATGAGGAGGAGTATTAAACTACAAATTGGGGCAGACGTTAGGGGAAGGTCGAAGGGTGGCTCCCAAAGCTTGGATGTGATGATAGAATTCTTTATATCATGAAAGCCAGAATCTAAACAACATGCTATTCTCTCTTCATTCAACAAAAAAAACTTATTCTGCAAAATATCTTGATGAACAACGCATAACAGCAGCATTATCTGAACCTGTTTCACTTTTCTCCACCCCTCCCCCTACCACAATTTTCTCTATATTCTCCATCGGTATTCTCCATGCTCTTGATATTCTTATTCCATTTTTATGCAATAAAATAACTTATGGTTTGTTTCAATTAATTTTATTTATATGCTGCAAGTTGCTACAAAAGTACCACTCTCACTGGCAATGAGAGTAACCATCTGGAAGCTTGTCCCCCATTTCTTGTCTTTTTCTTTCCACTTTCAATCTTTGAACTGAGTGGTAAAAAGGCCATTGGCATTTTAGACCCGCAAATCTGTATCATGATTACCAGGGTCTAATGTATTGAACTTTCACTTCGCCCGCAAGATACGACGACTTACAAATTATCCAAGGCACCAGCAGTGGGCTCTATACCAATGAGAGTGTAATGTTTCTCAACCTGTTTTCAAAGAACCCGATACCTCAAATCGCTGGCCTGTATCCCAAACATTGCCTTGCTTTTCATTCTGAGGTATCAAGCATACAAGATGGTGGCCCTTAAAAGTTCATTTACACCCAAATGCAACTTTTTACCACAATTTCCATATACTGCAAGTATATGAACAAATTGTTGTTCTCCAGTTGAAAAAGGATTCTGTTGGACTACATCTTCCAGAATGTCTTACATTGCATCTAGTGTCACATGACAGTGAGTTTTCTCTCTCCACAGAAAAAAAAATGTTGAACCAAGTCTGGAAAATGAAGACAATCCCTTCTCATTTATTGGGGGATTACAATAATAACAGAGGTACTAGCCTTTAGAGTCAGAACTAATTTTAAATCATTTCCACTCGAGAGGGGAATTACACCTGTAATTATTTTGCCTATGGAATGAGGAGCCTACAACAAAGACAATGCAGGGGAGCTTTGTGTGCTTTCATCCATACTGAACCAAAGAGAAAGATAGATTCTGCCATTCCTGGCATTGATAAAACTGCTTTCAATGGAATCAGGTTTGATTAAAATCTTTTTATGTCTGTGATGCACCATGCAAAACATTTGTCATTATTGAAAGGCAAGGTGAAAAGTAACATGATTTATGATCCAATGTCACAGATATGTGACCTTTTGTATGCAGTAGGTGTACCATAAGAAAAATTCAATGGTTTGAAATTAAATGCCGCTTTTTTCCTTCTGGCTTAAAAAGGACAAGACAACCTGTGGGAAAATTTGACGAACAAAAGCTAAGTCATGGGCGGTTTGTCAGAAGAAATCTCAACCATAACTCCAAACAAAATTGCTTCTTGTTTTTCTGATCATGTTTTTATAAGCACCTTAATATAGATCTACATTTGTTGTAGAGTCCTAAACAGCATATCAGTTTATATGGTAATAAATGCTTCCAACCCTGACAAATTTGGTCATCATTTATCAACATCACCATTTTTCATGAAAATTTAACGTTGAGTGATGGAACTGCAAGTGCCGATGTTTCACACGCTGCTTCAGCTTGCCGCAGATTCAAATGAATCATTTAAATAAACATTAAACCCTCCACTGACTTTTTGGCATCAAACATCGGTCTTACATGAAATGTACACTTGTTTACAAGTAGTACTCCCACATGAAGAACCACAGAATAATTTCCAGGTCATTCTTACTCCCCCTCCCCCATAAAATTACTGAATTCTAGGCCTACTGTTCCCCACAGGAGAAAGCTCAAATGTAGATAAAAGAGCATCGCAGGATTGTCAGTTAAGCCCTCTAAAACTCTTAATGCTTCATTTATATGCAGCACATTTCAGCCTAATACAGACTCATTCTGTTCCGTCATTCAGGTGTCACTTTAAATGCTAATATACACACGGTAAAGTACCTGTTTCACTCGGGTGATGTTTTAAACCTGAATATATCCCGTGCCTTCTAGTCACTGTCTACACAAAATGACAGTAATTTATTTACGGGTCCACATGGACAGTTTATTAGAAATATATATTCTGAAATAATTGGGTTATAGGATGGAAGTACAAACCACACTGCTCACAGTGCTCTGCGGTAAAGGTATTTCAATATTGAATTTCATTTGGGCAAAAAGTACTTTCACACTCAGAAAAGTGTGCGTGATTGTCCATTGAGATCAAATTCACTGTAAAAAAATCCAGTGCAGAAATAACTGGATACAATTACATTTTCTTAGCCTTGAAAATTATCTGTTCCCTAGAATATCATATTACTGGTTTATTTGTTTGTTTTGCTTGAATGTTGAAATACATGTTCTCATCATTCAGTACTACTGCAAAGTGAAAACACTTACAGTAAGCAGGCTTTCGTCATTTTAAAGGTATAAAATTGCAAGGGTGGCTTGTATTGAACTACAAGCAGGGCTTGAACTGACTGGCTAATAAAAGAAGATTGATCTGCACTAGAAGAAAAACACCTGCCATGCAATCTTGAGCAATCATTTATAACATGTTTACAAACTGAAAATACGAACAGGTAAAAATATCCCACTAAATCTTTAAAAGTAGATAACATTTTTCATCATGTGAATATGATTTCCTTCTCCCTCTAAATGTTATCACTCTCCCTTCCTTGCTTTCCCCTTTGTCACCCTCCCCCCCCCCCTCGCTCTCTCTCTCTCTCTCTTGATCCCCTCTTTTTGCCCTTTTCCTCTCATACCTCTCTCCCTCCCTCTCATTCCCTTTCCCCTCACTTTCTATCCTTCCATCTCATACTTTCTCATTATTTATCCCACTCTATTTCTCTCTCTCTTAAAACAATTTCCCTCCCTAGAAGTCCCATCACTCAGCCGCATAAAATATTCTGGTGCGCTCAATTTCATCTGCTCCACAATGATGCCTCCATACTCGATGGCAAATCTACAATTCTAAGCGCAAGTAAAAATGCTAAAGGTCACCCCTCAGATGAGAGAGGACCCAATACAAGTATTTGCAATCATCCCCAGTAACCGCTGCTTTCTATCCCTAAATGGCTGATATCTTCTTCACAAGTTTTTTTTGAAATGGTGTTCTGCTGCAGGATCTTTTCAAGCCCATGGATGTGATGTGCATTTAAATACTACACAAAATCCAAATACATGTACTGCATTTAGGTGGGTAGCTCTGATTTTAGCTCATCATATAAATGCAGGTAAAATGTCTCAATATCAGTTTCATTGATAGATTATATCTGAGTGGTTTTTTTTTCAGTTGAGAAGAAAATTAGTTTTCCTGCTTTCTTCACAATGTCTTCTCTTTATTTATTTCACAGCAGAGGCCAGGATTGGATCCAAATTGTGTTTAATTTTGCTAAAAAAGTAATAATAATAAAAAATAACAATAAAATACAGACAATGGATCCATGAATTACTTTAAAGCCTGACAATAAACATCATTCTTTGTGCATTAACACAGAGTGAGGATGAGAAGGAAGGCTGGAGATGAAAGAAAGGACATGAGATTCATAAATAAAGAAGAACATCCTACCAGCTATCCAAACATTGTCGATTGTCAGCACTAGATATCCATCATCTTCAGAGCTGCCCTCAAGATAGAATCGTTAAAGGCTACACTGAATGCTTTCCAGAGTTATGCTGCTACATGTATGATATAAGTAAAGACACATTCAGTTCAATGCATACTCTTCATGAAACAATAACGAGCACATCGTATTCTTAACAAAACAAATATGTGGAAAATGTTCCTCTTAGTCATTGCAGACTTTCAGTTATAAAATTGTCCTCTACCCTAGACCAACAAAATTCCTTTAAAAAAAAACAATAAAACCTACCATTTTAATCAGCAGGCCAAATCAAATTACCCAAAATGCCCCATGATGATGAACGAATGGCCACTTAAAGTAAGGCAAGAAAAACTCCCCACATATTTCTTTGAACGAATTAAAGCAATGAAAATGGTATTATGATAAATAATACAAACTATATTCAGCCTATAAAGATTGAGACCTCATCCCATTTCAAAACATACATTTACTTTGTACAGCACATCAACCAAGACAAGCCAACAATTCAATAAGGTGATTTAGGCATGTGTAGAATGCCTCCTCATACTCTTTATCATTTACTCCCAACTTGGATTTCATGCGAAATGTAGCAAAATTAGAGGATGAGTAGGAGGAGAAGGAACAAGAAGATGCTGTGGCCTGCAACCGAGTGCCAGCGGTAGACTCGAGCAGACCTGCGTGGTAAGTAGATGAATCATAGCTATAGGCGTCACAAAACATCTCTTGTCAATCTCCAATGACAAAACAATTCGTTCAGCTGCAGTCATTGTTGTAAGCTCTGTCATAATAGATCATTCATTACAGTTCACATTGCTTGGTCAGAGGAAATTCTGGTTCAAGAGCAAAACGGAACACAAAGAGAAACAAAGAGAGAGAGACAGACAGACAGAGGGGGGGGGGGGGGAGGAGGGACGAAGGCGGAAGTGGAATCATGGCAATGGTACAGTGAATGTCACACTGGTAATTAATTAACTGATGAGCTGTTTTCTTAACCAGAATAACAGGCAGGGGTTCACCAACTGGGAGTGAAAGCAAGAAAAGGAGTTGGGAAGTTAGAGGGGGGGGGGGGGAGGGGGAGGGCCTCTTACAAAAGTTACTTACTGGTAATCAGAATTCTTATAATATTCTCATTATTCTCCAATTCTTTAGTTGGACTGAAGAAAAAAATTGTGATCACCTAATCATTATATTTTCAGTAATCTGAAAGCTACTTCATGAATGCATCATGTTCTTGCTTGCCAATCACTCCTAAAAATCTATTCAGGACTATAAGCCTTGGTGATACTTGCCTCAGGTCTCGACATGTACATGGACATTCAGCTTACTCTTTGAAGACTATTTGGAATATTCTGCATTGCAACAGAGCATTTTTTTTAGCCTATATATCATCTGTTCAGAGCCAGAAGGGTGTTATCTCATATAATTTTGTACAGACTTAACACCACTCTGGCTCCAAACAGACGGTATATAATTTTTTTACCATGCTTGTCATTCTTAGATTTGATTCTCTCACTGCTAACTTAGCCTGGCAACCCCTTGCTGTTCAGGTAGGGATTTAAACTTGCATCAAAGGAATGACAGATTCTTCTACTGGACTTGAACCCCGAAAGATGATGGACATGCCATCGGAATGAGCGAGGGGGGAGGGGCAACTTCATAGAAAAATAAAAGCAAACTTTTCACCCAAATGCATTTGGATGAAAAATTAAATGCAGACCCATTCATGCCATCCACAAGCAATCATACCACAACAATCAATACTCACTCAAGTTGACACAATTAATATGCCTTTTTTTAATACAATATTTTGTCATTCAGTTCCCACAATCATATGCAATCCCCCCAAAAAATCAAAACATCAAAATGTGTGGATGCATCAATAACAGAGGTGAAACATGATATATCCCAGGGTTATTCCATGTCTTATACATGAAAAATCAAAACATCAAAATGTATGGATGCATCAATAACAGAGGTGAAACATGATATATCCCAGGGTTATTCCATGTCTTATACAGGAAAAATCAAAACTCATCTCACATTAAACCTTTCCATATTCACAAGCACAACTCCATCTCCAATATCATATCTACTGATAGCCAGAAAGACATTAACTACATGCATAGCATTTCTCAAGGTGCAAATGCTTTTCTAGCACTAAGCATTTGATATGAAACTCATTAGCAAGATACTTTTTTGTAACAAGCTGTGAACAATAAGTACCTAAGCAGTGTGATACCAGTACACCTGCTCTCGGTCTAATTTGTATCCAACTGTATGCTGCATGGTAATTTCTCATTACAACATTGTGAATATGTGAATCATACTTTTCATATCAATAAGAAATAAATGTATACAGCTGTACCTTTGCAGTGCACATTTAAAATAAAGAGAAATCATATGAAATGCATCATGATACCATCATGATACCATGAAGGCTAATAGAATACGGTACCTACTATTCCTCAAAGGGAGGGGAGATGTACATGTATTATACATGGTTTTAGTGATATGTTGGGGTTCCATCCTGCTCTTCTAAAACATTACAATAAAATGACATTTTACTCTACGAAACAATGATAATGATAATATTAATAATAATAATGATTAAAATAATTACATTTATAGGATGCTTTGTACAGGCGTTCTAGGCACACACAAATTAAAGTAACTCGGTTGACTGTTTGATGTGTATGTGGGCCTGCTTGCTTGCCCCCCCCCCCCCAAAAAAATGCTTAGTCCCCTTTAAATGCTCTCCTCCTTAATTCGGTTTCCAAGAAAGTAAGAAGTTTTACTATGAAATCATATCTAAAAAGCTGTAGCTACATTACTACTTTATTTATCATCTTTCTAAGATTTTATCTGATTATATCTAACGCAATTTGATTACTTTGTGATGGGACTCCCTACTGACGCTGTGACGCACCAGAGTACGTACATGTACATATTTCTAGCATCCAACTAACCAGCCAGCCCCATGGTCCTGAAAATTACATTCCATCTTTTTTTCCATCCATTTCTGGAATATGATTATCCTCCTCCTCCTCCCTACTGCTTGCTGTGTGTGACCTGGGTCAAGTTTAGGAGCACGCCAGATTGAGCAATGAAAATAATAAGCTGGGGCCGACCATTAGAAATCCACAGATCAATACAACCATGCTCACTTTACGACCCCCACAATGCAGTAGACATCATCACCTTGATTACGCCGCACCCGTAGACCCAATCATCCACATACACAGAAATAAAAACAGTAAAAAGGGATAGCCTACATAATATGAAAACCAATGGGATTTTGGGTAAAATTTTGAAATACATATCACTAACTAGGAGTAAAACTTGAACATGTTTTCCACAATGGACATACATGTAGAATGCTTTGAAAATAGGGTGCCAACAAAGCAGTCTATACATCTATAACAATGGATTAGGCCTATATTTTTAGACCTGATATTATGTCCAATCTTTTATCTCATTGTCAGTATGATTACAATACAATAATGTTTTCATATACTTAAAAAATTCAAACTTGGCACCCTCACATTCAGAGTATGGCACTAAACAGACATGACACACTTGTTTTAACTCTGACTGGTCATTTGTTCATACTATTTCCAATTGTAAGTTTGAAAAGTTGCTTCAAAGCTGGCTTAGGGCCTAGGCCTACAAAAATGTCTGCAAAACCCGTTTTTTTTCCAATCAAACAAAAAGCTAACTAGATAGTCTATAGGCAAATTTTTTTTTATCAAGCCACACATCCCATTGTGCGGAGTATTCAAAGAGAAACTAGAAATACTTATCAACATTCACGTACGCTTACATTACCATAATGTGTAAAAATATCCTCCTCTTATAGTATGTAAAATAAAGACCCTTTCATTCTAATTACTAATTTCATGTAAACAAAATGAAATTAAAAGAATTATAATTTCATTTCAATGTTTTACTAGACTATTCTGAATTTTGTTTAATGTATTTGGGAGAGGATTTGTTTGTAAATATTGATGTTGATGTTGATTGTGTAACGAATCAAAACAAAAATGAGTAATGTATGTAGACTAGAGAGGTATAAATGAATGAACCTTATCACCAATCCTGATGTAGGCGGGTAAACTATAGCTAGCATTCCAAAGATGCCAATCTCAGTTCATTACACATGCTGGCATGGTTCATATCCGCTATGGTTTTTGTGGCATTACATGTATTTTTACATGAATAAAAAAACACATTTTTTCACTGTCACAAAAAAAATATATCAAGCTGTACATTGGTGTAGAAGTAGATTAAATTTATGCTGAATAAAATGAACTGTGAAATCCCATCTTGGTTTGAAATCTTCAATTTAAACTTCAATTTAAACTGCAGTATCAGTATCTGATATTTCATTCTAAGTTGAAGATTATTTCATGATACATACATGTACATGTACTGGCATTGTCCATTATCTGCTATGCATTTCTTGCATTCAGCATGAATGATAAAGACACTAATTTTACTCTTTTAGATCTCATGCAATAAAATCAGCTGTTAACATTCCAACTTTAACTTTTCTATTTTAGGAAAATCACTATAATACATTATTAGAGCCGCTCAACTATGCCATGGTACCACTGACAACAATAATTTTTATCATGATAATCTAACATCTTTAAAATTATTCATTTGCAAAGACTCTTTTATAAACTGAAACCTTGAGACCTGTGCATACATCCTTGGTTCAATTGATGCAAAATCAGAGTGATTTCAAGCAAATCGCTGCGATTTGATGAAGGATAGAGCACAATGTGAACGTGACCTTCATCTTATATCGGTGCATTGAGTGTGATAGAAATGGGTATAAAAGCATCTCAAGGCTGCAAATTACTCCCCTATTGCTTGTACATGGATGAATTCTAAGACAAACATGGGAGGGCAAAGAGTGTATTTGTTTTTGACTCTGATGTGTAGGATTAGTCAATGCTGGCTCAGCTGTGGTCTTCACATATCATTGGGTTTGTCTCATCTAATGGCCAGGTACACAGTGTACGCATGATTTACTAAGTTGAATTTTAACATTGTGGTTAAGATATGCAGCTCTGTACAGGATGTGTAAACATACAGACATTGACAAAAGTCAAGGATAACTCCAACCAATGTACATTGCACAATCTCAAAAACTTCCATTTTATTTTCTTACTTTTTTCAATTTCAAACTACCAGGTAAAAAAAAATCACAAAAGCTAAAATAGCATCAAATAGGGAAGAGAACAAAAGTATGCAGTCTTGTCAATGCAATACACATGTCTCCTTAGTTTCAGTATAAAATTTCATAATAAAGTTCTAATTTAGGCCAAAAAAGCCTACATATTCATAGAACAATGTACAGCTGTAGGCTGCCAATGGTGAAGCCAAATCAAGTTGTACTTTTGGACACAAATTTATCCACTATTTCTACGACTCCACTGAAAACAAACTCTAAGGCATTAGAAGAAAGTTCTTGGCTGCAAATGTGTTAACCTCCTGAGAATACAAACAAAAAAGCAGACCCTGTGGAGAAACAACATTGGCCATTATGTCGGTGAAGCAAGCACACATTTACCTCACCTAAAGTAGTTCTTTCACCCACCTTCCCTCCCCCCCCCCCCCCCCATCTCAAAGCACCTTTCTCAAAGGAGAGTCACTTAAAGGGTAAGTCCACCCTAGAAATTTCAGTTTCAATAAAAGGAGATAAATTTGAACAGCATTTAAAAAAGAAATGAGCAAAATCGGTCAAAGAATAAGAATATTATACTCATTTACATTTTCTAGTAAACTACTCTTGGCTCTGCAAATTGGCAACACTGATGACATCATATGCGAGCAGGTCTCCATTCACTTTGTACATGAAATTTCACATTTTCTCAATTTTCTTTGAAGACTGGAAGTAGTACATTTTCTTACCCTATAGTCAATGTATGTTCAGAAGAATTGCTTTTTACATAACATATTTTGACTTTGAGGTAAGAAAATGTGTAACTTCCAAGAAAAATTTAGAAAATGTGAAATTTCATGTACAAAGTGAATGGAGACCTGCTCGCATATGATGTCATCAGTGTTGCCAATTTGCAGAGCTGAGAGTAATTTACTAGAAGATGTAAATGAGAGTAATTTTCTTATTCTTTGACCGATTTTACTCATTTCTTTTTAAAATGCTCTTCAAATTTATCTCTTTCTATTGAAATAGTGAAACTTCTAGGGTGGACTTTCCCTTTAAAAACTTGAGTAACAATGAAGGATAGAAGGGAGAGGTACAGATGGGATTTAGGATCCAGATCAAGTTGATCAGAGGGGATGGAGGCAGTTCTTTTGGAGCAATCCATGGGGTATAAAGGGACTGTATCTGAGTTCCTCTCACCAGTTGGCCAGTACACTGCTGCAGGGATGACCAGATGTATAGCCTAGTTTATCTTGTGGATTTTGCTATAATCATTCTTAACAGTGCTCAGTTAATCTGAAAACTTTATAGTCTGCATGTAGACTTTCACTATCATTTCATCAAAATATTCAACAACTAATATTCTCTAGCCTTTGAACAAAATACAAGGGAGTGGAGGTACATTTCTATTATCTATAATGGTAAGCAGATTCACTTTTGCAGGTGAATTTCAATTTAAAGAGAGCCCTCATATAAATTCATACACTTTCCACTGCCTCGAGGTCACTATCAAGGAACGGTTGTAATATCCATAATGCCTAAATGCAACTTACCTGCATTAGTACACTGCCAAATTGGACAAAAAAAGCAAGACAGATAATCTGTCATCATTTGTGTATTTCTTTTCATGTTCCATATATAGCCTCATGATAAAACCAAATGTAAAATTGAATGTGAATATCTTGGTTCCTGGGAAAGATGCAACAATTGGATTACATAAAGATAACCATTTTGAATGTTGCTTTCCAAATTCAAATGAAGCATTTCACATCCAACCTTGATCTGACAATATGATCAAAGGTTTTCAATTCCATTTTAAATTCTACTTGATCAATGTACAAGCATTATCAAAATGCAAGGACAAGCTAAATCTCAAATTAAAGTAGATATCTGACAGCAAATGACAAGACTAGAATGGAGCATGATTATCATGGGAGTTATTGCATTACATTGTATTGAATACTTGATGCTCCAAGCACATTATCATTATTCTGAGGGTGTTTTTGTTGTGTATGAGAGAGCAGCAAAGAAATGAAATCAAGAATACTTGAGCCTTGGGGACTCAATGGAACAGGGTTTGGCTCTTCAATAAAAGCTATTGTATTTCTATGTGTGCATTGTGCCGAAGCTTGTGCATGGAGGGGGGGGGGGGGGGTTCTTGAGAGTTTTTTCAGTGTTCGCATCTTTTGTCATCTTTCTTTTCAAAGGCAGATCAATGGCATACATGAATACCACCTCTGATGACTCACCGCACACTTCTTCGCTGAGAGCAATGCCGTTGCATCTTGGGACGCTTTCTCCGCATTTCGTACCTTCCATTTCTCTCTTGCGTTTGGTGGGACGGTTGTAGAGCTAGTCACGATTCTTGGAATCTTACGCATCCTATTCCGATGTGTACCCTGACCATATCACTGTTTGCTTTAAGAAGTATTTATTGATTTATTAAGTGGGTTCATGCAAACAGTGACTGAAAATAAATAAATAAAATGTGCAATAAGACAAAGTGACTTTTCCCTTTTGGAGGACGAAATCAAGAAATTAAATTGTGCTGCACTACAAATACAACTTGTTTGTTTTTATTACTACATTGTACAGAAAGGTAGATAAAGTCTGCTCAGTGAGTAAGCAAAGTATTTCATGCTGTAGGCCCTACATATTTCTAATATATGTGGGCAAGTTGTTTGGGCAAATATGGGAGAACAAAAACTACCTAATTAGGAATACAACAAATTGGACATTGTATGCTCCAACAACCTGGCATCCAAACAGACGGGCAAAGGAACTTTGTTTAGATCATTATGTTTGCTGATCCTTTAGAGTCATCAAGCTGGCGGTGAGACAAAAGGTTTTTATCTTATGGCAGAAAAGTGGTACAGGGCAGTGTACTATGCAAGGAATATGTATGGAAGACAATAAGCTAATGGGTATTTCCATTACGCTTAAAAAAATCCTCTTGACAAATATCAGTCTCGTCAATTTTCCATCAGTGATTTCTTATGTAGCTTTTATCTCTCTCTCTCTCCCTCTATCTGCTTGTATAGATTCTGTACTTCTTAATGCTTTCAATACTGCTAAATCTACATGTTGTAATATATTCAAATGTTTTAACCTGTATGCAATTTCTTGCCAGTGTACAATGTTTCTTCTCAATTACAACCATAAGTACGGTACTGAAAACAAATCAATATAAACTGCCTATTTATTCTAATTCCCCCTAACATCCACAATTCATATACCCTTTGAGACAGCCTGTTTGTATTCATTACAGATAGGGACATACATTTGTAAAAAATTACTATAAATATGTAACTATGGTATGACAAGATGTATGAATCATAATGAATATTTGAATAAGTATGATTTGGGGTCAGTCACCCAGAAAACTAATTTGCTTTCATCTTATTATGCATTGATTAATTCTTCTCTGAATCTCGCTTGCTGAACGCCGCTTTGCACACTCCGCACAATAGTCTATTGATTGGACGTGTATGTAATTATAATCCCGCCCGTGTACTCCTACTCTCCCGCTTGCCTACCAGCCTGCCAGGCTGCATGGCTGCAGCAGTGGGTCGCGGTCATATGAAGTTCAGTGTGCCCTGCATACCAAATGCAAACACAATTATTGGGCATGCATGTGATGTGTGCCTGTATACCAAGTTACATACTGCTGCATCTGGAATGTCAAGAGGTGTTTTCATGGTTTTTGCACTTCACATAATTTCATGTCTGAAGTAATAACCTTGGGTGGAATTAATATTTCCCTGATGTGCCATTCTATCAATGTTATGAGGAAACACATCAAAATAAAAAGTTGATATTAAATGTGGCAAAGTATTTGATTTCTTTCAAGATAAAAGAATAGGTAAAGTGTAGGCCTACATGTACATGTAAACAGAGCATTCAGATATCTGAGACAAATTTTTGGAACAGAATACTGTCTACTAAATTTTCTGCTCTGATACAAAATTATAGAGATTTTTTATTTTTTATTTCAAAGAGAGTTTGCCCTACACAAGCACAAAGTATTGAGCCTTAATATGAATGTAAATGAAGAGAATTGAGCTGTCCAATCAAGTTTCATTCATGACTACCAATGGTCCTTATTACACCTGACCAGCAGATGGTATGAATATTTCATTATCCTTTACTTATCCGTTAAACTTCACACCCAGCTCTGGGCAGCTTCTGAACGGCGTTGATCCCAATCGATTTATGTGAGCCATTCGTCCTCTAAATTGTAGGAATATACAAGACACACGCATCATGAAAAGGTATGGCCCCTGGCGGAGAGTCGGCTATCTATTGATCTCATGGCATCAACCTGCCAACCCATGAAAGGAAGGTGATCCATTAGATGGAATGATCCCAATCATGGGAATGAACTACAAAATATGCAAGGTAGCTGAAATAAAGTGAAAGCAGGTTATTGGTCTTCAACAGTATATCACTAAAAATGGATGTGGCATTCCTCTCTGCACATCCCACATGATGCTTACTCAAAAAGTATCACAAAAGTCATTGTTGCTAATAATCAAAGACATTAAAAACTATACAAGAATACTACTCCAAACAAAATTTGAAAAAAACAAACAAACATGAAGTCTAACATAACACATGTAGGCCTACATACAGTACCAATTCTATCATGAATGATATTTCAGATAGATTCATTTTTTTCAGCCTTCTTGAACACTAGTCTGGTAGGTCTAAAAATCAATGTACACTGCCTGATAGGCTAATTAATCATTTGATACCCTATTTAAAGCACGAAAGGTAAATTCCCTTAGCATATTTTAATTTTTCGGCAGGCTGCATCAAATCGTCTTGTGGGCCACATGTGGCCTATGGGCCACAGTTTAAGAATAGGAGCCTAAATTGTATTTATAGCAGACATATGAAGTACATACAATTTTTACAGCAAAAAACAAAAAGTACATGTGCATTTGCAACTGAATATCTCTTACATGTACTTTTTCAGGGTGGGCAATAATAAATGCACAGCATTTGAATCTGCATAAAACTGCTGAACTGCCACTTTTCTCCAAGAAAATATCAAAGTCATGATCGTTTCTTGGAGTTGGAGGTTGAGCAAACTCAGCTCTTTGAAGTCCTTCAGAACCCAATAACACAGTCGATTTCATCTCCGTCTTCTCGGCTCTAATGAGCCAAGAAATGATGAGCCAATTGACAAACCAAGCTGTCATTTTACCGACAGGAAATAGCCTAAAATCAAATTAAAATGCCATTCTTCTCAAATTACACCAGTGACACAGCTGCTTTGGAAATCATCTTTGCATGGTATGTACACTTTCTTCATTAACATGGGATAAATCGCAGTCAATGGTATTTCTGTAAGTTCCCCCTTCCTAGCTGGAGACCAATTTCTGTGCAATGTGACTTCATCAGTTACAGGTATTGGCTACACTACAGTACAATACCTACACTTCCTGTCATACATTATACACTACCTGGATATTTGGATGCAAAAACAAATTCCTGAATATCAGCCCAGAATCTTTGATCTATTCCATTCACAATTACTATCTATTGTAGTTTGCCATTTTCATAAGATTCTTGTAATTCCTTTAATATTTCCAAAATGACAATAAGGAGTTGGGCTATTGCTTTTTTCCCCATCTCTTTTGCAAGCACGCTAATAATTACATGTACAAAGGTTGCACTCTTCAATGCATGTGCCAAGTTTATGAAGATATTTGAATGAGTATCAACAGAGATTTAAAACTAACCTGAACTATCAATGCTGAACCTTCCAAGGCCACTTCCATCTCGGATGGTATAGGACACCTCTCCATCTATGCCCATGTCCATGTCAGCAGCAGTGATTGTCATCACCTCTGTGTTGTTGATATGTCCCTCATGTACAGATCCAGTCAGGACATAGTTCTGGAACACAGGAGCATGAAGGTTCTCATTGACATCAACGACCTCTACGATTATCCTGCATGTTGAGCTCAAAGCTGGGATTCCTTCATCCCGGATGGCAACTGTGATTTGATAAAGCTGGGTCTCCTCGTAGTCCAGCATCTCTACCAACCGAAGGGTTCCATAATCTGTGTCTATGCTAAACTTGGAAGGTCCAGAGGTGTCAAGTCGATAACGGACTGTTCCGTTGGGTGGGTTATCAGGATCATGGGCTTGGACACTCAAGACAGCTGCTCCTGTTGGCAGGTCTTCCCGGATTTTGACTTTGTACTCTGGAAGAAGACAACGTGGTGGATTGTCATTGATATCCTCAAGGGATACTCTGACGATGACAGAGCTAGACAGAGGTGAATCCGAGAGGTCTGTTGCCTGAACTCTGACTTCATGGATAGGGTTGGTCTCTCTGTCAAGAGGTCCAGCAACACTAAGCTCTCCTGTGATGATATCAATGTCAAAAGAAGGAGAATCACTGATAATGCTGTAACGCACTTCTTGATTTCGACCCTCATCACGGTCAGAAGCATGAACTGCCAAAAAGCTGAGGCCTACCTCTGCATCCTCGGGAATCGTTACATCATATTGCTTCAAATCAAACTGGGGTGCATTGTCATTGACATCAGTTAGAGTGATTGTCAAAGGACTTTTTCTGGTGTGTTGGGGTCTTCCCATGTCTGATACCTTTACTGTTAAATCATACGTACTTTGGGATTCTCGATCTAGGGGCATCAGAACTTTCAGTTCACCTGTTTCAAAGTCCATTTGGAAGTGGGACTTCTCATTTCCATCTGAAATAGCATACAGAAGTTTTCCATTGAATCCATGATCCAAATCATTAGCATTCACAGTGAGAACTGTGCTTCCAACAGAAGCATCTTCTGGTACTTCAACCGATGTCCTAAAACCAGCTTCAAATTCTGGCTCATGCACATTAGCAGAGTACAACTCAGCATAATTAGGTGGAAGGTGCTCAACTTCTTGGTTGCTTGCCTGGAGTTGCTCATACAGCTCCACAATCTCCTCAGCAACACCAGTCTCCTGGCATGTCACTTTCAAACCCCTTGCATGGGCTTGAGGATTTGGGTTTGCATTGTTGGTAATTGACATGTTGGTCCTCATGTAACTGACAGAAGTTGGTCCATCTCTTGCCTCGATTCTCAAGCTATAGAATAAGGGATCAGAATCTGCTACAGGACGAGACAAAGTCAGGTTTCCTGACTGGGGATTAATGCTGAACAGGTCATTAACATTGCCACTTGTGATCCAATACCTTGGTCTATTCTCATCAAAGTCTAGAGCTGAAATCAAAGCAATTGCTCTCCCATTTGGGAATGACTTGGCAATGGCCCCAACACAGTTGATCTTCTCAAACTTTGGTCTGTTGTCGTTGAGGTTGATTAGGTTGATGACGACTACAGCCTCTGCTTCTCTACGAAAGGGAGCTCCCCAGTCAGAAGCTCTCACCCGAAGCCTGTACTGATGTCTCATTGTCTCATAGTCCAGAACTTTACTAGTATTGATGGAGCCAGTTTGATGATCAATGGTGAAGGGAACTGGATTCAGGTTTGCTATACTATATGAGATAAAACCATTCTCTCCAAGATCTGGATCACTTGCCCTCACAACCAGTACTTGGTAGTGGGCTGGTCGATTTTCCTCAACCTCAACAGTGTACAATTCTTCCTCAAAAGATGGATTGTTGTCATTTGCGTCAGAAAGAATGATCACTACCCGTGTATTAGCAATTGTTTGCTGCTTAGCATTACGGACTGCAACAGTAAAATCATACTCGGGAGTTATCTCTCTATCCAGATCAACAGCAACAGACAGCATTCCTGTGTGAGTTCCAATCGAAAATGGCAGCGATGAATCTGTAATGACATATGAGAAACCTGTGTTACCTACAGCACTCTGAGGTGCAACTGATAGAAAAGGTGTGTTGACAGGGATCAGCTCACTGATAGTGGTGTTGAAGAAGTCACTGGTGAAGTAGGCTTCATAGTTCATGGCACCATCAACGATGACCCCAACCACCAGAGAAGTGCTCTTAGGAGACAATCCTCTGTCTGAAGCAGCCACAGTGACATTCAGAGCATGCGGTAGTCTGGATGAGAGCAGGGAACGAGCAATCTGCAGTTCATATCGACCAGGTGTCACTGAGGGCTGAACTCTGAAGAAACCGCCTGGGTCCCCATCAATGATATCAAGAGATGCGATCTCTCCATTTACACCTCCATCTTCATCTGTCACTCCTACAACTGCAAACACTGTTCCTACCTCACTGTTTCTTGAGATGGTGGGTTGTTTTTGAATTGTTATCACTGGACTATGCTTGTTGACTTGCTGGACGTAGATCCTCAGCTGTACCGATGAGGTTAGGGCCACTCCTCCATATGGTGTGAATCCTCGATCTTTAGCAACAACAGTGAGGGTGTAGCTTGACTGTTGATCAAAGTTCAGTGGTCTGGTCAGCGACACCACACCAGTGGTGGTGTGTATTGCAAACTGATCCGTCTGCTGGCGGAAACTATAATAGACCTCTCCATTGATGCCGCTATCTGAATCATGAGCCTCCACCTGAATGATGTTTGAGAAGACTGGATGGTCCTCACTGACTGTCGCTGCATAGTTTCCTCTCAAGAACAGAGGAGGCTGCTCATTCACATCCTGCACAACAATATGCACTTCTGCTGTTGCTGAATTTCTAGTCCCTCCTGAGCTGCTTTGTGCTATGGCCGTCAGAAAATATTCAGGCCTAACCTCTCTGTTTACTTTCAAATTGGGACACTGGCTTTTATTTCTGCATGGTCTTGTCCTTATCCTCAGAAAAGCAAAGTCACCAACAACCTCTGGTCTTGCAGAGAAGAGGTCGCTCACATCACTTTCCTGTAAACTGTATCTCACATTCACTGATGGGTCTGGCAAGTAAATGCCCATCTTCTGTTCTGTGGAGATGAATGTTCTGATGGGGGAGTTTTCTGCAATGGTTGCATTGTAAATGGAGCGGGTGAACTGGATGTCTTGGCCCAGGACTAAGTTGCAGCCCAGCTGCAGTATCAAGAGAAGGAATGTCAGAGTTCCCCTCCATACGTACCACCTGACCCTCGCCATGGTGGTGCTTCCTGTGGAGCTTGGCTCTGCTGCACAGCTAGCCAACGTCTCTGCAAAACAGCAAAAGAAATGAAACAATATGCAATTTACATAGCGTCCACAAATATTGTATAATTGCGAATTTGCAAATTACAAAAACAGTACATGTACCTGTCCATATTTCCTTTGAATGTGTCTATTTTCATTTAATTGGAGAGAAATCACATTCATTCATTTTTAAACATTTTTAAAAGAAGATTTGGCAAATTTCCTTCCTGTTATGCAAAGATGTCAAACACTCTGGTAATATTTTTCAGATAAATTGCCAAAATTTGTGCAGTTTTGTCACGCTTCCCTGCCATATGCACAGATTCTGATCCAAATCATTAAAAACCAAATGACCTGTTAGCAGTGAGCAATAAAGATAAAGTGTGATCGACCATGAAAATTATATCTAGGTCAGTATAACCGCTATGCATGGTTCAATTCCACATTCAAGATGCATTCACAAATTATATATTTTTCCTTCATTTTTCTTTCACTCTTAAAGCTAAAACCAAAATTGTTTAAAATACAGGTGCGTGACTCTCTACCAGCATAAACTCAGTTTCTGATCTCTGATTGAATCACTGTAGCCTGTGAAACAGAATACAGCAAGGTAGAAAATGCAGGTATGCATGCATATACGTATTAGTAGTTATGCAGTATGCGTACATAGAAATGCAGGGCTTAACACTACCAGGCACCCAAGACACATGGGTCCCCCCAAAACTTGAACAATTTTAACACTGTGCTTGATACATTCAGATTTCAGAGCCTGAACTTTCAATCCAGACCCCCCCCCCCCCCCCCCATCAAAAAAAGTTATTGTAGAGCCTTAGGCCGCTGACATATATCACAATTAAGAAATCATACAAATTATTTCTAAGCTCAAAGTGGGCAAATATGCACATTTTCAATGTTTCATTTAATGTTTCATGCTAAGGACAAGCTACCAGTAAAGATGATTACAGCATATCAATGTTTATCTGCCAAGTGCCAACTAAAAGCAAAAACATTAAATATATGTACACAGACCATTTTTTCAGCATTTAAAAAGGCACCCCCAAAATTGTCTGAAAATTAAATATTGCTGTCATTTCATTAATTTGTACCTGTTTGTTTTTATATCACGCATATTTCCCTCTATATTCAGCTATTTATAGCTTCAAAATGGTGTGTTTTCACTGCCCTGTGTTCAATTTCAGTTTCATATCCAAAAACAAAAACATCATCAACGGAGTGACGATGGACAACAAACAATAGAGTTGTTGAGGTTTTCACTTCCAGGGTAGTCAGAAGCTGAGTAGGAAGGTCAGAGAGGAAGTCATCAATGGTTTGATTGCTTCCTGCTGGGGGAATAGGTGCCATCTCAGCCCACAAGGTCTCAATTAAAACCAGAGATGGAGAGTAGGTGGGTGGGTGGATGGGTGGATGGGAGGTGGCTAGCCCATGATTTTCATAAATCAAAATATCAAATATTTACTTAAAAAGAAAGAACAAATTTGAGTTGTTCTTGGTTATTCATCTAAATTAATATCAAGCCTCTCATAAGACAAAACTTCAAGCCAAATATCAGGCTCATATTTGGCTTGAAGTTTTGACTGATATAAGCTTGAATGCGACTATTCTTGTATGTCTACAGCAGATGAATTTCAACTTGATTTACTTTTAAAGTATCATTAACTTAGAAATACCAGTAATAGTTTGATTACAGTTTGACCATATCAAATTTATTATCATTGTGTGGCAAGAGCTGCTCATTCTTTTTACCTAGATATTAGATTTATCTAACTAGATTTGTACTTTTAAAGTATCATTAACTTAGAAATACCGGTAATAGTTTGATTATAGTTTGACCTTATCAAATTTATTATCATCGTGCGGCAAGGAATTTCAACTTGATTTACTTTTAAAGTATCATTAACTTAGAAATACCAGTAATAGTTTGATTACAGTTTGACCATATTAAATTTATTATCATTGTGTGGCAAGAGCTGCTCATTCTTTTTACCTAGATATTAGATTTATCTAACTAGATTTGTACTTTTAAAGTATCATTAACTTAGAAATACCGGTAATAGTTTGATTATAGTTTGACCTTATTAAATTTATTATCATCGTGCGGCAAGAGCTGCTCATTCTTTTTACCTAGATATGAGATTTATCAATCTGAAACAACGGTAGATTCTCAATCTTGTTTTTTATGTTCAACCGCATGAAAAAGGGTGACAAAGTTGGAAGTCACTCTGTCACTCTTCATTTCCATTTCTTTTTAATCAATTCAAATGGTCAATGGGGATTTAAATTCAAGCAGCAATTTGCCAGCTTAACATGAACATCACAAATATTACACTGAGACTATGGCAATCGACTGGACATCATTTTAATGAGTTTAACCTGGTAATGCTATTATGACAAGGATCATTACGTAGTCTCTACACCTCCTTGGTTCAACAACTCATGCATTCACTGATGAAATGCTCTGGCCCTGATATTAACATTATAGTCATATGCTTGAATTATTTGACACCATGATGAAGGGCTGTTCAGAATTAGGAATGCAGATTGGACCCTAGGGTAGAAAATGTTGTTTTTGGTAGTGACAGAAAATATCATTCAAAACAAAAGTTGCACGCAAAGTGAAATAATATATTTGAGTTATATCGGCCTGAGAAAACTACCAAACCTTAATAGAAGGTTGACCCAAGTAAAAAGTAGGAGAAAAAAAAAAACTGAAAAAAATCAGTAGTACAGTAATCAAATTTATTTTCAAAGTTTTGGATTTTTGAAAAGTACATTGTTCACAACAGGAACATGCAATAAATCATTTGGTTATGTATGATAAGAGGGACTAACTCATTTGTTCCATACCCTAATAAAAAAGAAATGACATAAATTTTCATGATTTCTTTTCAGTTATTTCAAAATAGATCTTTCTTTCCATCATGCATACATGTAGGTACAACTTCTACTGTACTTATCATTTGCTTATTTAAGATAATAATAATTACTTTCACTAGATTTTAAACTTTTAAACATTATACATTCCACTAGAATCTTTGTGGTCAAAAGTACATAGATCTAAACTACTAAATGTACATGTATGTGTTTGTTTCTACTCATGAACTTGAAGATTCAATTGTATGAAATATTAATAAAGAATTATTCTTAATCTTAACAAAAAATTTTTTTTTTTCTCTTAAAAAGATAGATTGACAAACCAAAAGTACTTAATTTTTCATTTTTCCTTAAATCAATAGGCAAAGAAAGAGCTCTAGACCCTAGATCTATATCTACGAACAAGATATTCAATAACCAGATTTACAGAGATGGTGATGTGACTGCAATTTGACAGTGTGTAGCTCTGTATCTTTTTTTAGTTTGACCCTTAAACGGTAGTATACCCAGTTGTTGGGTGTCCAGACAGGTCTTGTATCCGGACAGTCGATTTTAAACAGCCATTTGAAACAAATTGCAAGCAAAATCTCTTAAGTTAAATATTCTAGCACAAAATGTTAGACAATATTATAGAGGACAAATATTGATGATGATTAGCACTAATCAATCAATAGTTTTTGTTTAATCTAAAGACAAAAAAGAAGGCTTCATTTTGTTATGTGTCCGGACACCCGACCCCCCCCCCCCCCCCCCCCCCATCCTACTGGTCTAGTATAAACTCTGTTTTATTAACTTGGATTATTGATAAATAATAAGAAATGCACTTAAAACTTGAATGTTCACCAGCCACATCAGCCACATCCGAAGCCATACACACATCAAACCATAGGCCGAGACTGGAAGCCTTTTCGTACCACTAATGTCGTAAATCGGGAAAGACCTTATCCATCTTCATTTCTCCCCTACCCAGGCCATGTGAGGGTATTTTCATGCCGCATCTTGTCCCGCCACTGTCGGGGCTCGGGCGGCGACGTACGCGCAACGATGTTCCTACCAGTCCTGTCCCGAGTGCTTCGCAGATGAAAACAAGTTTTTACAATAGAAAATAATGCGATTCTGTCAGCATCATGCAAGTATGTCAATCTAAAAACCCTCTTACCTTTTACAAGTCTGTCCTCTTGTCATTTGTGAGTTTATTCCAAAATAACAGAAATCCACAAAAAAACAATCATCATCCAACTGCTTCTTACTTCGTCAATGCTATTAAGTGCATGCTAAGATTACGAGAACAGTATTTTAGTAACACGTAAATGTATGGCATATGCATTGGCCGCATATTTTTGTACACAATATCAGCGTGGCGTCACATTTCGCATCGCATACTACACAGCTACAGGCCACGAAAGTTGGAGCTGCATTGTTTGATAGCTGATCGTGCGTCCAGTGCCACCGACCAATGAGAATTCTCCAAATCTCTAACTTTTTAGAGCTTTTCTGAATCTGAAGAATCTGAAGAAATACGACTCAACACTCCTGTGGAGTAAAACGAGTCGGGTGGTTGTGCGCAAAAATAATTAAATAATGTTATTGGTAATGTTGTTCCAGTTTAGATTTGAACAGTTTGGGTCTTGAGTATTTACTATATTTTCAGGTAGTGAATTCCAGTCTGTCAGTGTTTGGGGCAGAAATGAGTATTTAAATGAGCCTTTACTGGAACTTATTTCAATGTATGATATATTGTGAGATCTTCTGGTTAAACGGGTGACAGGGTGCAGCAGGTCCCAGACTGGGATGGAGAGATAGCCATCGTGGGCTTTGAAGAAGGTAGTGAGTCTCGTTATCTTTCTCCTCTCAGCAAGTGTACTCCAACCAAGTTCTTTTCGATGAAACACAAAACTAATTTACTTTTCCTTTCTGATAAAAATAATGACTTCATTTACTTCAAAATATAATTTTCAAGTGTCTCTTCGAAATAACTATTAATTTTTTTTTTTTTTTAAAGAGTAAGAATTCGGGACATTCGTCCACAGTTGCTTCAAGGTTTACATCCTTCTTCTTTTTTTTTAATTCATTCTTGGCATAATACGTGGTTTGTTTTGTTTTGTTTTGTTTTTTTAAACCAAATCTATTCCTATGGTCTGTTCACTCCAGTGACGCACGTTTCATAATAGTTCCAATATTGACGATATACTTGGAATAAATGAAGATAGAAAATCGATTTTCCACTAGCTCCTTTTGAGTCAAGCACAATGTCAGCTCGGATAACGCTGAAATACAAAGTAGTCGCTTGGGAAAATGACAAAAGACTATACCAATCGAAACTCTGGCAGTAAAGAGGAATGAAGAAAATACGGTAGGTTAGATCACCCATAATGGTGTCAATAAATTAAATGATTGATTAGCTTATTGTATCCTCATATCGAATTGAAATAGGAGATTTGTAATACAAGTTCCGCACTGTCGAACCATTTGAATATTTCTAGCCTGCGGGCGTTCTACCTATGGGTGTTCTGAGAGGTCTGCTTCTAAATTATGCATGAAGTTCGATTAGCAAGCTAAGCAGTAAGCAGTAAGCATTTATGCAAATCCCTTTAAAGGAATTCCAACAATTTAATATAGCATTATAAAAGAATAAAGCATGAGAAATAATTCGAAACCAATTCCACTTTCTCCTCCAAGATAATAAACTAAGCCATGGCGCTTGGGAGTGAATATATATATTTTGATAATTAAACAAAATAATAACATGTATTATTTAATCACTCTGTCAAGCAGGCTGTAATCATTTCAAATGATTACTGCCGATCATCTTTAAGCCCTTAGATCAAGGTTAAGGGTCAGAGTTGTGACTTCTCCTTGGTACCTGGTTGGTTGTCCCTCCAAAATACTCCAGAGGAGTTTTCACTGGAGGTGTGTCGGAGAGAGTGGTCTTATTTTGAGAATTAATGGGTCCGTGAGAAGTGCATTTTAAAAAGTTGATATTGAGGGTTGATCAATGGTTTCTGAGAAGTCCATTCCATTGATTTACAGTTCGGATGAAGAAGGAATTTTCTCGGGTACTGAATTCAGAATATCATATTATTGATTCATTTTATCAACCATGGTATTATTCTTTTTAAAAGGATATATTCCATAGGCCTATATATTTCTATCGATTAAAAAAAAGTTTTAAAAAACAATAAGATCGCCCCTTTTCAGGAAATGTAGTCCTATTAAATTAGCATGACTAGCGATGGTATAGGGGTGATGGGGTGGTGGTGGTGGTGGTGGTGGTGGTGTGCCGGTGGTGATGATGTGCCGGTGGTGGCGGTTGTGTCCAATATGCATATTCCTGGTCATTTGAATCAGCGGGGAATGCCATTATTCAGGAACGTATATAATGCAGAAAAGATGCCAGAACAACACGAAGAAATGCGAAGCGAGCGACACAAGCTGGCGCTATTCCAAAACTGACTGCAGGGCCATAGTAAGTATCGGCGGTGTTACGCCCGCGAAACGATTTGATGCGGCCCGCCAAAAGAATTGAGTTTTAAGAATACAAAAATAGAATAAATCATGTAAATAGGTATATTTTCATCCTGAATAAATATATTCCATTTCGAGATGACATGTGTTTTAAATCACAATGATAAGATAATGAGAGAAATAATAAACAACATTATTTTGATTATTAACTGCAGAATAACCACATGTTTAAAGAAACTTTAACCTCTTAAAGTCTTTCTTTTGTTTTTCCAGAAATGATTTTGAAATATTAACGCATAATATGTGTTGTTGGCTGGTTCATGTCATGTTACACGTCAGTTGCTGACTTACTGAATTGCGGTTTACCACTGCATTATAGTCCGTCAGTAGGCAGGCAGAAACGAATTTGAAAAAATACTTGGTTTGTGCAGAGATTAAATCATTCAAAGAACTACTGTTCTTTTTCTTTTTTTAAAATTGTGTTTGAAGAAAAATGACCAGCTGTTATTCTGAATGTTCATTTTGAGTTTCTACACATTGGTTTACAAGTATTAATCTTTGGAATACTTATTAGTATAGAAAACAGGTTCTGGCAAACAGTTTTAAGCATTCAATCAAATTCAGAATCATGTTTTGTATCCTTGATGTTCCTTTTTAAATACGTTTTACAACTATCCCCTAACCATGTAACAACTTGCCCCAAGAGCGGGGTAAGTTGTAGCATGGCATTTTCATTTTTCCTCACCTTGTTTATTAAGAACTACTAGATATCAAATCATGGTATTATGTGTGATAATAGCACACAGTTTGAACATTAATAACGCATCGGTATATTTAAACCCATCGACGAAACGATTTCATTTCAAGGCTAAAACTTTGAAAACTGTTATACTTTTAGCCCCGGTCTCCCCTATTCCATTCCCCATTTGATCAATTCACCGGCGTAAATCCACTCTGAGGAGTGGGGGGATGATTGACTTTTTTGACGATTTTTTTTTCTGTCGATCTCACACTTAGGTATAAGCACACACTCTCACTGACCCCCACAGACCCCCTTACACACATTTTAATATTCATTTTGCGAGCGAGCGAAGCGAGTAAGCCAAAAATAACCATTGTTCTAGTTTTTAATCGCATTTTCTAACAGAAATTCTAAAATATGAGCGAGCAAAGCGAGCAAGCCAAAAATAACCACTTTTCTCATTTTCAATCACATTTTCGAATAGAAATTCTAAAATAATGACGAGCGAGCAAACCAAAAATAACCACTTTTTTGGTTTTCAATCGCATTTTCAAATAGAAATTCTAAAATATTATGGTTGTTTATGACAGATATTCAAAGATTTTACTAACGGATTAATTAAAATATATTTTCTTTCTTAAAAAGTGGGGGGGGGGGATATTTGTACACGCCATCCCCCCCCTCCAAAAAGTGGGGGGGGGGGGATATATCCCCCATCCCCCCCCCCCCCCCCGGGATTTACGCCAATGGATCAATTTCAGTTCAGCATTTTTTTCCTTTTAATCTTCAACCTTATTTCCTTTCATCTATCATCTCAACTTTGCATGTATAGTTAAGTCATTTAGATTTTTTTCAAACAAATAAAACAAGGTTCAGTATACAATTTACTTTCACACACATCCAGGAGTATCATTATTCTCAAGATTTTAACAACTCCATTTGATTTCATTTAATTTCATTTCATTTCGGTTTATTGACATAAAAAAGACATTATAACACAGTCTAAGGACTGACTGACACATACAAAGCTTACAAATAAGATTACAAAAATGAGTACATGTCAATTAATAAATAAACTGTCAGTGTCAAGAAAAATAAATCAACAAGAAATGAACGCAACATGATTCAAGATATTGCAATTCAAATTTACACTTAAAAATAAGTAGGCCTACAGTTATTCAAATAATCAGTGTTGTGTATTAAGACCACAATGCATGTCAGCTGAGAACGTAAATAAAGCGAGAATTATGAAATTCGAAAAATCGTGAAAGAGCATGGAACTTTGATAAGAAAAGAAAATGAACTGTATATAAATGTATATGGCGGTGAATACATGATCTGGGCTTAAGAAAACGGTACGTGAGAATTAAGAGTAATTAAATTGTATGTGTAAATATGTAGATGATGTTACAAACCAGCAGAGTCTGAGTAATAAGCAGGGACTGCATTGTACAAGTTAAGAAAACTGTCGAAAGAAAAACATAAAAATTACTGAATTACAATGTAGGCCTATACCAACATCAAATTTAACAAGACACAAGAGGCAAGAACATGCCTAAATGAAATCAGTAAGCTACAAATAATCAAGTATAAGAGAAAGAGAGAGAGAGAAAAGAAATAGAGAGAACATGGAGAAGGAGAGAGGGAGGGAGAGAGAGAGAGAGAGAGAGAGAGAGAGAGAGAGAGAGAGAGAGAGAGAGAGAGGGGGGGGGAGGAGGAAAGGGAACATCAGTAAAGAGGGATAGACATTGAGACGCAGAAGAAAAGAGGAAAATGTAATAAGAGATTAAATGAAAAAGGAGAAAAGAAATGTAAAGTTCATACTAAATGGCATAAACAGTAACTTACAGTATGAAGTGAAATTGAGGCCAATCACAAGGGGGAATTAAGAGTTGCAGTTACATAAGGAACTGTAGAGTTTTTATATGTCTTGAATTCTACAACTCGGTTTCTAGTCCAGAAGATGTGCATTTCTTGGAGTAGAACATTGGTGTATACACCAATCTTCTGTACGCGGATATAGGTCAATGTATATATATATATATATATATATATATATATATATATATATATATATATATATATATATATATATATATCTATATCCGCTTACAGTACAAAAAGACCAGTGGTATTATGAATCAAATATTGGGGGGGGGCTGCGCTTTAAAAAAAATGAAAAAAAAAAATAAAAGGGGTCCAGGTGCTGACATGCAAGCAAGCAAGCAAAAAAAAAAAAAAAAAAAAAAAAAAAAAAAAAAAAAAAAAAAAAAAGAAAAGGAGGGGGGGGGGGTGAAGTGTAACAGAGTTTTTAAAAGGGTCCAATCGGCTAGATATTCAGTAAAATTCGACGCAATGACAAAATGGAAGAGATAAAAAATTATGTTTTTAAAAATTGTCGTATAATTTTTTTTTTTTTTTTTTTTTTTGAGGCGGCAGCCCTCCCTCCTCCCAGTACACCAGTGAGGGATACCATGCCATCACTATTTATATGCTGATTAATGAGGAAAATATATTTTTTCTTTGCATTGGCGCATTAAATAAGCCAAAGCATATAGAAGAAAAAAAAAGGGACACACAAAAAAAAAAAAAGAGAAAAGATTTCATTACATCAAAATTTTAGCGGAAGCCCTCGTTAACTTGATTTTATTTCATATCATTTCAAGGGCTAAGGATAGATAATGTAAGAAAGTGAAGTACATGCAGTCACAAAAGAAAACAGAAATGAAAACAAAACAAAACAAAAACATCAACTAATGCCTGCCGGTCACAAGAAGAAAACGAGACCCTCTAAGAGTCTGCCTAAATTTAAAATGCTTCAGTCATTATTGCAGTATTGATCATACAGAAAACTGCATTGTTTAAGGATACGAATACAAGAAATTCCTAATCAGTAAATGATGATGGCACGTCGCAGGAGAGATGTACATGTATTTAAGATACGATTAAATTATTGAATATTTAATGTAATCCACAAATTTTGTGGAATTTTGTCTTATAATCTTATTGACATACATCCATTCTTTTGACAGATAAATTGGTATTGGTAATATAATGCTATGAACTAAAGTTTTAGTGTTCTATACCTATGAATAAAATTCTGGATATCGAAGGAAATTAGGAATCATTTTCACGTTGTACAGTGATCGAGCAATATGCTAAGACTTGAAATTAACATTTTTTTAAATTTCTACTTTTGTTGACCCAAGAGTCTCTGTGACAGGCGTCGCTATAGGGAGGGTTTGGGGAAGAAAATCTGACAAATGTCAGATGTCAAGTATTGAAAACTATATTCATTGTTTTCAATAATATTTTTGAAAATTCTTCACTGACCAGGGTATTGTATTGTATTTATTTCCAGTCATAAAAACATGTAAAATACAAACAAATGTTACTCAGACATAGTTACAAAATAAAATACTTATTGGGTATATATGAATGGCTGGATTGCCCACTCAGAGTGGTAATTATTACCACCCTGTTCTGCCTAGGGGTCCAGAACGTAATAAATGATAACACAAACTGAATTTCAAACATTTTAAACAAGCAGAAAAGAACTACATAAAACAAAATATTAAGTAATGAAAACGGGACATAAAACAGAATTCAAAGTTATGAGTAAAAGCTACAAGCATGAATATACATCCCCCCCCCCCCGGCAAAACATTGCCAGGGTCGGCACAACTGGCCCCAAATAGCCATCTTAGGTACCCTAAAGAAAAATTATATTCCTTGGCAAACGTAAGACCCCAAATGTGATAATCACTCCCACTCCCATTTTTTCTTCAACCAGGAAGAATCCTATTCCTAATGCCTAGCATGGCCGTACGCAGCGGGGAGGGGCAGTTGCCCCCCCCCCCCCCCCCCCCCCCCCCCCCCCCCCGCTAAGAAATTTTGAGAACTCACATTTTTCTACTGAAAATTTTCATAAAATCCACCAAAAACTGCACCAAATCCTTCAAATTCCCTTTTGAAAATGCAAAAGCGCCCTCGTGACTAGCTCGGTCGCTTCGCTCCCTCGCTTTCGAGTTTCTTTGAAAATTCTACGTGTCTTGCCCCCCCCCCCCAGAAAAAAATTCTGCGTAGGGCCTGATGCCTAGTTACTAAGCACATCCTAGCTTACATAAATGAATATGAGTTTGACAGTATTTTTATCCAAAGTTTTGAAGGCTGGTTAGCAATTAGGAATATTGGAAGAAATATGGAAGAAAGGAGAGGAACTCAGGAAGCCCTGAAAGTGGCAGAGCATAATAATGAGTTGTCCTAAGTCTCTCGATCGACTTCTATTTGTGCAACATTTTTTTGTGGTCGAGTTGTATGAAGAAATTTGAGACGACTCGACTCCACAGAAAGCTGAAAGGCAACACTCGCTGAAATCCCCGTAGTTTGACGGCCCGATACAGCTGAAATGCCTGAAAGTAAGTTGTATGATAATATTATGGAGAAGTCAATAACCCAAAGATTCAATTTTTAATGTTTGGTTGCATAATACTATAGTGTTGCTGCTTGGCATAAGTCCCCAACTTGCATACACGTACAAACTACAATGGTACATGTAGGTCTAGTCTACATAGGCTCGCACAGACAAATAAGGCACACACTGGGTGATTTCAAGTTCGGTGTGCGGTGTTGGTGTTGGTGTTGAGAGCGTGGAAAGGCTGCTGAACCGAGCTCCAACACCGTCGGTCAGTTTAGAGGGACGATACCGCTCTGATCCGATCACCTTATCGATAGCTCAACACCGAGTGACGTCATACGCTATAGCGAAAAATCCCGACGATAAAATCATTTCCCCTCAGAATTTCTAATAAATCTAGAGTAAAGCGCCCGTCATTCGACCTGTGCCGTGATTCGACCTATTATCACTATATCACAAGCCAGCACATATTATTGTCACAACACACACTAATCACTTCGTTACACACAGAGTAGCTTTGACAGTGAGGCCAATGCCCTGGCATCCTGAAATCCCCGAGCTACGCTTAGGCCCTCAACGTGATCTCGCATCATTCAATAATGATACACACAAAATACTCAATAATTAAAAATAGTACATACCATAATTGAAGATTAAAAATTCTTTGGACACTCGCTCGAAACACAATCTTTCCTTTTCCTGATGTTTCTAGTTCAGATGCATCCGATTTCATCGGATTTGACCTCAGTGTTTTTTGGTGGTGTCGATGAAATAACGGTCTACACAGGAGAGGTCGTTGATCTAGAGGGCGCTATAAAAGGTGATCACTAAATTGCACTGAGCATTGGTAAATTGGCAACTCTAAAAATAAGGTGACTATCTTCAGCCAAAGAACTTTTGATAGAGATCGTAAGTTCCGATGTAGAAGAGAGACGCCCCTGCAAGCTTGAACTCTCACCTGAAAAATTGAATAACTTTTGTATTTCTGAATTTTCTGAATTCTACATTCATGAGTAGTTAGAAGATGAATTTAGACACGCTTCTTTGATGGTTTTGTGAAAATTTCTGCAAGCGTCTTCAAAAGAGGAGCAAAAATATAGAGAAATGACGTCATTATATGCCTTGCTTTCGATCACGTGATCATGTAACTCGCGCGCGGCCAGTCAGTACCTAGTCTCAAAAAGAGTCTCTTTATATCAAATCGTCAAACAAGCAACATATTTGTTACACTAAACATCGGAAATTGACTGAAACAGAAAGAAATGAGGTCTGGCCTCAATGGATATATTAGACTACATTGATCATGAATGAAACGTGGAAAAAACCCAGCGTGTGTAATAACACGTGAAAGTGAAACCATGTACTATATATAGCAGCGCGCGGCCAGGTCAGGGCCGAGGTCTCCCCAGGGGACTGTGCTTGGCATGAAAATTTGGGTTGAGGCCTTGAGGGCTTAAATTTATGGAACAGTGCAGCAAAGAAAATTAAAGGAATGGAAAGAAGATTTACTTGGTTAAATTATGTTTAAAACCTCCCTGGTTAAATGGAAGCTCCATTAAAGTGCATTCTCCGGAAAAACCAGGGATGGGGGACTTGGATTTACATAAGTACTTTGTAAATTACTGTGTTAAAAAATGTTAAGCCTTGTATAAATGTTTATAAAAACAAGAAGATAGAATAAAAGTTTTTCGAGTCTGATGGTGCATAATTTTCTGGAAAAGGATTGAACTCCATTCTCCTCCTTCTCCTCCTCCTCTTCTTCTTCTTTTAATTATTCTTCATCTTCTTCATCACGATCATGCTCCCTTGCATCACATTCTTAATTCTTCCAATCTTCCTCGTCATCACCATCATCATCATCCTCTTCCTCTTCATCGTATTTGCTCATCTTCAGGCCACCTCCTCATCGAATCATCATCCCCATCTTTATCACCACCATCACCACCATCATCATTATTATCATCATCTTCTTTATCATTATCCTCCCATAAGCCACAATAATTTTTTTCATTTGTTTTGTTTGTCAATACGACTTTCTAAATTCAAATTTTTTATCATTGTAAATATTCAGTAAAATCATTGCTTATTATGCAAATAATTGCGAAATTATTGCATTAAATATTATTGCTGAAGTTCTAAATCAATCATCACTTCAATACGAAAGAGAGAGAGAGAGAGAGAGAGAAGAAGGAAGAAAGAGAAACTTGCGAGCTATGCAGGTGCAGTGACAGCGCATTGCACGCACAATGTATGCACAGCGGTAACAGCCGGCCGGCCCTAGCCCTAGGCCTGCGCAGCAGCGCACATCACACTATAACTGTGTACAAATTGCAATCTACACGGTACGTCGACGTCGTCCGACGAGGGCGAAAAATCGCCAAAAACATCGTCATCGGCCTCAGGAAGTTCTGTAAGGGAAGAAATAAACATTAGCAGGTATGTAACATAATTCATTGTGTTAATTATGTAATCTTTAATGTTTAAAACATTTTATTTAGGCGGAACGATACACTTTTAAATCAAAATGTAATACATGTATGCGTCTAGTTGTCGAAGACTAAGCGCTGTAGATACTATGACAACATTCAACTTGCGGGAAATTTGATTTTTAATAATTGCGCAATAATTACGTCATCGGGCTGAACTGGCCAAGTTTGAACGTAATTTAAACGAGCTCCCGAGGACGAAATCGCGTAGTAGGATTAGCCAAATTTTAAATGGATTTTTCTCCAATTCTAGGACACTCTGGACACTGGAAGTTGGTAAGTTTGTCTAATTTATAATTCTCTCTTGAATAATTACCATAATTAAGTATAATAAAGGCAAGAAATAGCAAATCAGAAATTCTCATTGGAAAACCTACACAGAGACATTGTCACTCACCACAAGAAAGTCCCTTAGTCACCTCCAAAAATCCATTTAAAAAGCCAAATTCCGGCGTCAAAAATGCAAAATCGGCGCCATATTTCCAAAGCACGCGAAGGCTTAAGTCCACTGCTAAGAAACAGGGTCGCAGAAAAAACGCTAAAAATAAAGAAATCGGCGGTTTTGTGACGAGCTTTTTTGTTTATCGCAAGCTCCGAGTGTGATGGTATCGGCGAAAAACAAATGAAAAACCAAACCCCCCGTATCTGCCGATACAGTGACTTCATGTACAAAGTTGACTGCAAGTCCCCGCTGGCCTTCATTCGACCGCAACGGGAGCACCGCGGGCGCCGCAACTTCCGCGATGGACAACCGTGTGTGGTGCGGCGCATTTCAGCGGCCCTCATACGCGTTGACATTGAACGCGCAGTTGCGCCCGGTCGAATGATTGCCGGGGGATATCGAATGAAGGGCATGAAACATAGCGATATATTTTCATATTTTCTTTAAAAATGTGATGCATTTGAAAAAATAAACATTGTGATAAAAATAGTTTAATATATTTGACATGAATTTATGTAGATATGATTTTGTGAAAAGCAAGTTTAGCAGAATAAATATTGCAGAAAAGCTTAAGCGGTCGAATCTCGGGCAGTTTACTCTACATCTTATTGGATTCGAATTGCATAGTCATTTGAAGAATCCAAGAGAAAAATTATCACTCTTCCAAGGAAAATATATGGTTTTGATTATTCCAAGTAGTTTTGATTGCGAAATGGGTTTAACCACCAACATGTCACGAGTGGCCGTAGCAAAGAGTGCCGTTGCTCCGCGAGGGAGGAGCAGCAATAACATGTATGATTACAACACCAACACCAACACCGTACTTGAAATCATGAATTTCCCAATCCCTAGGGGCTGGTGTTGGTGAATGGGGAAATTACATGTACATCGTCAACACGAACCGTGATACTCGGTTCAGCAGACGACATTCAACACCAGAAAGCAACACTGACTACCGGAAATACGTCAGATCTTGCGAGGTCAATCCCAACACCAGCCTGATTTCAAGTTCGGTGTTAAGGCTGGTGTTGGTGTTCTCACAACACCAACACCAGCCTCCAACACCGTACTTGAAATCACCCACTGACACATGACTGACACAGCTCCAGCGTAGGATTTGGGGGGGGGGGCGATGTCTGCGCACCGAACATTTCACTTGAAATTGACAAACCTTTCCTTTTGGTATTCCTCTGATGGCTGACCTCATTTCAATCCTCGTATCCTAGAGAGTAATTTTGCCAAAATCTCATTAAAATTCGAGGAAGAACAATGCCATTTTCACAAGAAAAGTTGACGGTGTCAAAAAAGAAGGGCATTGACAGTAGATCTATAGATCTACAGCCACACGAGTTTGTCTTTATGGCAAACCCGGAGAATAGGGACCGGAACGCGCACGCATGCCATTCGTACAGTGCAGAGATCGGCAGAGACAGCCGAGGGTCAGGGTATGTGACAAGTCCATAATCGAGTTCAAAATGACTTTAAAATATCTTTTAATCAGGCAGTTATGTTCTAATATATTACATTGTCCTCTCGGCTTTCAGATTTTTGGTTATGTGATGAAAATCATTTTGATTTTGGCCAGAAATGTTGTCAAGTTCACAAATGTTTCATCGCTGAATCTTGTGCAGATCGTCCCCGTCGCTGCTGCCACTGCACTGGGCTACATTTGCTTGCACACAAGTAAATATGCCCGCGTGTTCCGGTCCCCTATTCTCCGGGTTTGCTGTCTTTATCTTACGGCCACACACGTGTGGCAGTATCCACAGCATCCACAGCATCCACAGCATCCACATGAGGATACAGCCACACTCGCCTGAATTCCTACTTATGCTCTGTGTGCTGCACTATCGCTAGCGCATTGCACAAGCGATGTGTACGATGGGGACCATAGTTCACGCACATTTTGATTTTCTAAAGAAGGCAATTTTTTATCCATAATTTTGTCAAATTTTACCAAAAATTATTCTGATTTAATTGACACCAAAGACAAAGCAAAGTTTTAGACTACAAATGGGCGCAAGTAGAAGACTATATTTACAAAGAATTCCCGAGATATCGCGATCGCAAAATTCGATGTCGTAGCGCAACGCTCTGGACCTGGAAAAGTTTTACAAAAATAACGAGACCTAACTTCGCATACGCCAGTTTACAAATGATTAATACAAAATAGAGATCCATAAAAGATAAGATAATTGCATTATTAGGAAGACAAAATGCCATAGAATCATTTGATATCACATTTTACCTACAATTTTGATGACATCGTCTCTCGAAAAGAGGAATTCTAGACCTGTGTCGGCAGGTTCAGTTTTTTTTTCAGAACGGACGCAAAACGTCGCAAAATTTGCCGCTTTTTCATTAATAATTTCACAATTTTTTCCCAAATTTCAAAGAGAGGGTAACTCCCAGGGTAATTTTAGGTTGCTCTTTCCATCGATGCTATCAGATTTTCACCATCTTTTCTAGTTTTTGAGATATGGCCCTGTGCGCGAACTTTGGACCTGCGCGAACTTTGGACCTGCGCAAAATTAGGTCACACTACCATATATCATGCGACAAGTGTGTTGCAAAACCCCCAAACTTGGATCATCACGAAGGTTTTATCTCTCGAAATTCACTGACATAGGCCTACAAACTATTTTTTCTTCACCTGCTTGACAATCAGGTGAGAATGAAGTGAAAACATCGTACAATAAGTGAAATCGAGAGATAAAACCTTCATGACGATCAAAGTTTTGCACATTGCAACACATACCGTCGCATGATTACACATCCCTTGTGCAGTGCATGCATACACTAGCGATAGCTGCCGGGGTGCAGAGTACAAGCAAGAATTCAGACGAGTGTGGCTGTATCCTCATGTCGATGCTGTGGATACAACCACATGCGTGAGGCCGTAATGTAAAGACACACATGTGGCTGTGTACACTGCCAAAAAGAAAAGCAAGGTTCCCATGTCTATGCACTCATTCACTTTGTAACGTTATGCAGTTCAGGATTTTTTGTATGAAAGGGTGGCATTTTCAAGGCATGTGAATACATAAAATAGACATTTTTCACCAGTTTTTCCTCATTTTTGTCACTGATACATTTCATTAGAACTGATATGCATGATATGAAGATGATGTGTTCGTTGCATCTTTTGTGATGTTGGAATCGCGCAGTTATGCATATGTGCAGACATGGGCACTGTGCAGACATGTCATGGGGCACCAAACGATATCAACAACACCATCTCTGACCCATCGCTAATTGGGACCTAATTATGACATGTGAAAGATGTAGGCTAGGCCTGCAGCGCGGCTGGTCCAGCGCCGAGGCTAGATTAGGCAGAGATGTGCCTGTGTTACTTACTAGTAGCTGTACGAGCTTGATGTTTGAAATAAATCTGACATTGACATCAAGCTGTTCATGTTCATGGCTCCCATGTAGCGGCACAGAGAACAATGTAAACAAAAACACAAACGCTGTCAAAGAAATCAAATTCCTGTTTAGATCTAGATCTAACTCAGGCCCAACGTTAAATGTACATACAAGTCATATAAATCTAATTACATTTCTCCCGCATCGTGATGCTAACAAGTTAAGACTAGATGTAGACTACAGCTAGTTTATATTATGTAAAGCTGATGTGTACATAAATAAACAACACGACTGACTTCCTTTCCTTTTGTTTTGGACTGGAACTATTCTTGTTGGTTTAGGTATCCACATTCGCTTGTTTGCGTTCTTTCGTCTGTTTTCTTCTTCATGTATTTTCTTTCTTTTTTTGGGGGGGGGGGGAATCATGTTCTATTTTTGCTAGCAAAAGGAAAATTAGATTAATGAAAAAATAATGTCCTGTTTCTTCTTCCATATCTAGATGAGTTTTCAAATCCGTTGCCTCCAAGCAACTTACGGCACCCCTCAACGGAGGATGATTCTGGGTAAGCAGTGGCCTGTATTTTGAAACTATGTTTGGTCTGAAGTAGTTTTATCACAAAAGAATTGAAATGGTGCAAATGACCCTTTTTCACAGCTTTCATTTTAGGCACTTAGAATTTCTTGTAAGCCACAAAAAATCTGTCTAAAAAGTAAAATTTTGAAGAATTTTGTTTAAAAATGATTTTCAATTTATCATTATGTATCATTGTTATTACCACTTAAATACACAGATTAGTTCTTGCATTGACCAAGTAGATTCTCAAAGAGTCCAACATTATTTACAATTTATATTACAAGTCTCAAACACTTTGAAGGCTCTATTTTTGCTTTGAAAACTAAGTTGTACAGTATACCAGGTACTTCATTTGGGGGGAAAGAAATGGTGTATAATATTCAGTCTCAGAAATAGTCCAAGTATGAACATTTTGCATTCAAGCATGGCCTATATGTTATGTAATGTGGGTGCCATATTTTAGGCTGTTGTTGCACTTAACTACATTCAAGCAACAATGGCTAGAAACAAATTGAGCAAATCACTTAGTTTGATGTTAAAAAGTTTTACATAGGGAACTTTACAATGCATATATTTGTGATTTTATTTTGTGCCAATGTTTTCTTTTTTAGGAGGGTACACTTTTTTCATGTCTGAATGGGCTTAATGAACAATTACTATTATTATCTATATAGGGCATTTTTGCGGCGCATTAAAAACACATATTTTTTGTCTGTATGATTTGTCTGTGCAATATCAGAGCATATTGTATAAAACGCCGAATTCCCCATAGGCTCATGTACAAAATTTGCCGTGCAATATTATGCGATATTGCATGGTCTCTTCGCGTGCGCGCAATGAAACAAACCTGCGCAATAAGGATTACAATGCGCGGATACGCAATACACGCAATACACAAAGACACTTTGATGACCTCATTAAGAGATAAGTCAAACTTGTGTGATCAAAATAAATGTATGATGGGGACCCTTTTTAGTTGCTGAAATGACTTTTATTGAATTTTAAATCCCTTTCTTGTTGGGTATAGATAATAATAATTATATTGGATGGCTTTATTTCATGGAATACCAGGAATATTCCACTCGTTAGGGCCAATATTGCACTCATCTTCGATTCGTGCAATATTGGCCCTAATTCGTGGAATATTCTCTGGTATCCCATTCAGAGCCATCCAATATAATACCTTTATCGCAGTCTTAAGACTTGAGTCCGGAGTTTAATATTCCATCTTTTATTGACTAGGCTTACAAAGCTGTCTAATGATGACTTCCGTAAGCTTTTGATGACTCCTAGGGACACACCTGGTGAAGCTCCCCCATCTTCTAGACCAGCACAGCAGAAACCGTATGTACACATCATTGTTAAGTGAATTCATAGAACTAACCTTCTGTAAGACCATGCTTCATCAATACAAATAGCAGTGATTCAACCATCTTAACTTTTTTCCACATTTCTATTAAAAAAAACATTTATGAATATTGTGGTGATAAAGTATTTCAAGTCTTAATTGGCATTGTCCTTTATTTTGAGAAGACATTCTGTTTATATTATATATATATGCTATATGTTAATCTGTAATAAGAAGCACATGAATGGAGGATCAGAAGGCTTTGAAGTAAGTTGATCATTCATACAGGTTACCCTATTTGTGGCAGAATTCTACATTGCATAGTTTTGCCCGCCCAATAACTGCTGATGCAAAGCCCTATAAAACGTATCAAATACATGAGAAGAAAGGGTATTTTAAAAAAATCAATCTACACATACTGTTCCCATTTAGGTTGATTCATATTTATTTGATGCTGATTTTTTTTTTAATAAAGGAAAATAAGCACTAAAAACCTTAAGTTGGCAGTGTAGTGGAAAGTCCAAAGTCACATTTTCATCCATGCAGTGGGCAACTTTTTAACCTCAACATATTTTCTGTTGGTTTATTCAGATTCATGACTTTTAAAGAAAATGTAGCCTTTAAAGACAAATTCTGGTGTTGCCAGTTTGAAGAAGGAAAGCTGATCAATTAAGGCTTCAAATAATACATGTCATGACTGTCTAGCATTCCATTATGGCTATTTTGTCTTGTAATCTTTCAGAGTGGTGAAGGATTACAATGAAGAGGATGATCCAAGGGCAAGAAGACGTAAAAAGAAAAGGTAAGCTATGGCACGCTCATTCATTACATTTTCATTCATTCGTTTCATTTATTTCCAATTCTCATAAAAGATATTTTACATTTTAGTAACAAACGATAATACATAAACAGAATAGAAACAGAATAGAAGAGCCAGCATAGGCCATATGCCTTTCAAAGGTTTGACTCCTAGAAACACAGTAAGTGAAATATGATGAAAGAAAAGAAGAGAGAGGAGTGGGTATTGATATTGAGACTAATACATACTAGTACTAGTGCACTTACTTGATAAGGATAGATGTTTTATGTATGTGATATTCAGGAGGTGCAAATCATATTGCAATTTTTGTGAAATGTGGGTTTTCAAGTTGTTTCTTCACATACCTTAATGCTGATGTATTTGGGTGGATGTTACTTTATCATTTATCTATAGTGAAATGCATTTCAACTAAGTACATCTCAATATTACCTGCATATAATGTTTTATGATTTAAGAAATGGTATGGATGAAATAAATTAGCAATGGTGTCACTCTAGATTTCATTTCTTTCCTTTCCAGAAGTATTATACTCCATCTAGCATTTCAGAATGTAACAAAACAAAAAGTAAAATGTAAAATCTTTCAAGCTTACATAGCCAGACAGCCATTGTACAACGACTATAATGCAGTGGAATGGCTCTTTGCTTTTAAAACCAGTCTATATTTAAAAAGTTTCAACCACATCTACATGAGGAGAAAGGTGCATGTAATGGTTGCCATAAGATTTTATCATTTTTGTTGTTGTTTGTTTGTGTTCTTTCAATTTGATAGTTACTATGCCAAGCTCAAGAAACAGGAGATGGAGAGGGAAGCTGAATTGGCTGAGAAGTACAGAGACAGGGTATGTTGACTGTTGTAAATCTAGTTATGTAATCATGAAGCATTCAAAATAAAAATGATTGAAGTGAATTGTGATTCATATCTCTTGTATTCTATTATGAAAAGTTTTGTGGGTATGTGTAGAATCCTTGTTGCTTGCATCATCATATTTTTGAGTCATTATCTATTTTGTGGATTTATCATGTCCTGTGTAAATGTGGCTTAAAGCTATTAAATATTGTCATAAATAGTATATATATTTCTTTCTACTGTTCAATTTGTAGGCCAGAGAAAGAAGAGATGGAAAAACAGACTATGATGAAACTGAAATTGTCAGCACAACAGCAAACTACAAGGCTGTGGCTCCCAATGCACCGGCGTGAGTATTCCAAACTCCTCGGTTTGAATTTCTAATTCTAGGTTACTCATCATTATTTTGCAGCATTTCTGTAAGGAGAGTGACACAACTTTTGCTCCTGCAACAATTGCTCCTGTCTTGATTTCTTGAAGATAAAGGGTTGGGGTTGGGGTTGTGATAGGGGTGTTGGTTCAGAATGGTGTGAGGATAAAGATTAAGATTAGTGTTAGATTTGGGGTTAGGTTTTATGTTTGGCTAACTATGTAGATTGTCCATGGGAGCAACTGACATGGAACCTGTGAGGAGATTCCCAAGTAGTGCAAATCAAATAGGATATCTACTGCCTAGATGATGTTGTTTGACCTTTATTCCATGGGAGCAACTGACATGGAACCTGTGAGGAGATTCCCAAATAGTGCAAATCAAATAGGATATCTACTGCCTAGAAAGGCATCATTACATGCATGTGGCAAAGAAGGCAACTAGATCTAGAAGCCTGACTTAAAAAAAAAAGCACAGACTTTTACCGCACTATTTTCTGACGATTAAAGCATCATGAAAAAAAAAAAGAATCTGAATGAAACAACATTTTTGTTTATATCTTTCTGGTTTTATAGAGATTCGGCAGCATCTAACAGACGTAAGCAGCTGATTGAGGAGAGTAAATATCTTGGTGGTGACATGGAGCATACTCACTTGGTGAAAGGTCTTGATTATGCCCTGCTACATAAGGTAAGCAACATAAAATAATTGATGATTTACTTTAGCTGACTACTAGGCAAGGCAACATATATATGCTCTCAGGTAAGAGAAGGAATAGAATATATACTCTGAACTTGAATGCTGTTCTTGCGGTGTCATTGTGCCTTTCTGCGAAATAACCAAAGTTTATTCTTGGTACATGAAATTTGGTTTGAATGATTGTACTCTGATTTGATAACATCAGTGTGGTTGATTTTATTTGAGAAACTTTGATGTAAAAGTAAATTTGATTAGTTTACTTCTTTTTGTTTATGGCATTGATTTCCATTTTTTGCTCATGCAGGTTCGTGCTGAAATCAACAGCAAGGAGAAGGAAATGGAGGATGTCCTAGAGTCTACATATCAGAGCAAGCCCAAGGAAGGGTGAATATTGATTTAGAGTTATTGAGCATTATGAGTAAACAACTGCAGAATATCCCACCACAAAAGGAACTCAACCCTAACCCTAATCTTCAACCCCAACTGTAACCCAGATTTTATCTGTAACTGTAACCATAACCATAGCCATAACCTTATTTTAACTTTATCCTGGCCCTGTCTGTTACCCTTACCCTGACGGTAATCCTAACCCCAATGCATTGAAGTCATGCATAACTTTCTTCTTACTCTCTTTTTCAGGGAAGGTGAAGAAAATATCCAATTCAAAAGCAGAATGGGTGAGTAAAGTCATTGTTTGATCACCTTTCAGTCAATGAAGTTGATTTTATGATAATTTCATGTGCTGTACCAATCACAATTCTTTGAAAAAATAAAAAATAAAAAAAGGAACTTCCTTTTAGAGAGGTGAAATGATACATTGCAGATGATAGTTTGCTTTGAACAATATTCAATATACCTGTATCATGATTTTTATGCCTCCGCCCACCGTAGGTGGTTGCCGGAGGCATTATGTTTTCGGGTCGTCCGTCCGTCCGTCCGTCCCGTTTTCGTTCTCGCGATAACTTAAGAACCGTTCGACAGATCAACTTCAAACTTGGCTCGTGTATGCATATGGGAGGGACAATGATCTGATTAGATTTTGGAGTCTCAAGGTCAAGGTCATAGAGGTAATAATACACATAAAAATGGCTCGTTCTCGCGATAACTTAAGAACCATTTGACAGATTGGCTTCAAACTTGGCTCATGTATGCACATGGAAAGGACAATGATCTGATTAGATTTTGGGGTCACAAGGTCAAAGGTCAAAGGTCACAGAGGTCATTATGTACATAGAAATGGTTCGTTTTCACCATAACTCAACAACCATTTGACCGATCAGCCTCAAACTTGGCACAGGTATGCATATGGGAGGGACAATGATCTGATTAGATTTTGGTGTCTCAAGGTCAAAGTTCAAAGGTCATAGAAGTCATTATGTACATAGAAATGGTTCGTTTTCACCATAACTCAACCATTTGGCCGATCAACCTCAAACTTGGCACAATTATGCATATGGGAGGGACAATGATCTGATTAGATTTTGGTGTCTCAAGGTCAAAGGTCAAAGGTCATAGAGGTCATTATGTATGTAGAAATGGTTCGTTCTTGTGATAACCATTTGACGGTTCAACAAACTTGGCTCATGTATGCATATGGAAAGGGCAATGCTCTCATTAGATTTGGGGGTCACAAGTTCAAAGGTCAAGGTCAAAGATGTCATTGTATAAATGAAAATAAATCAACATGAAGTGCCATTTATTTCTGATTTGGTAATGGCGGAGGCATAAAGTTTGACCACGCGTGGTCGAAGATTCATCTAGTTTTTGGTATGTATTTAGTGGTCTGACATGCGTGCTAATTGGTTATACAACACATGCTCTGGTTAAAGCTGCTTTTCGGTCATTATTCAGTAGTCAGTAATGATAATAATAGTAATTTGTTTATCTAGGGAAGTCTCATCTGCATAATTGTTGTTCTTGCTGAGGGCCCTGCAGTTATTATTACCCCAGTGATTGCCAGATACCCATTTACTCTTGGGTGGAGAGTGGCAAACATGGATTAATGTCTTGCCAAAAGATGTTTGTTCCAGGCTGTGATTCGAACCCTCGCCCCGTGGACTGAGAGTCAAATGAATGAACCACTGTACCACTGCACATGCAACCCTAACTGTATATCTTTGATGAAATGAAGCATGAAGTAGTTGTTGCCAAAAATATATATAGGAGCACCCTCTAATCATCTACAGCTTGTTACTCCACAGCAAGGAACATCTATCGCACTGTATTCAAGATGCACCAGCCACAGCGTAATGAGTCCTTCCTACCAGGTCGCATGGCTTACCAAGTAGATCTGGATGATGAGTTTGCTGAGACAGACATCCCTACAACAGTGATGAGGAGTAAGGCTGATTGTCCAACTGTAGAGGTAGGTTGTCCTGCTAAAGAAGTATCTGATATGGCAAATAGAAATGTTCGCATTTTAGAACTTGTCAATCTAATAATCTCAAATTGGGAAGTCATCACTAGGACTCTCTTGACTTCCTTTTTCAGCATTCTTTGAGTATATTTTATGTATAATGTATGTTCTATGTATGTTCTCCCTATCTCTATTTCAGTCTCAAGCAACTCTGACTACCAATGACATCGTCATCAACAAGCTGACTCAGATTCTGTCTTATCTGCGGCAAGGTCAACGTGGAAAAAAACTCAAGAAGAAAGAAAAGGGTAAGAATATTTTTGGTTATTGAAGGAAACTTCTTATAACTATTGATATTTTGTATGATTTAACCTGTTTAACACTTATTTCAAGATATCCTTGGCTAGGGTCTATGGAAAATGTGTGTAATACTGAAATCAAATCTTGCTCAGTGGGTTGATTTTTTAATGAGATTTGAATAAGTGTTAGATTTTTATCTTTATCTTCAAACTTGCAAAGAAATTCAATTACAAAATTCAACTTACAGACAATGGGTGTTGTACTTTATGATTCTTTTGCTTGATAATGTTAAGAGTATTATTATGTGTACTTCTGTTTGGGCACTTGCAATAAGTGATGCCCTTGTGTCAATGATACTCATTACTTGTATTCTGTGACATCTCTGTTGATCATAACTGGGATTAAAATAGAATCTGTTAAAACAAAAGACATCTACAAATGTAAGAAAATTACCAGAAATGTTGTATCCTATGAAGCAATACATGAAATGAAATTACTGCGAGGATGATTTTATTGATCATACTGATGTAATGGTCCACCTTTTTACTGATGGGAAGGTAGTTGGTTGTGGTAAGTTACCAAGTATTATTGAGAAATGACCATATATTGTGACACTGAATGTGTCATTTTACTTCATATTGCAAAGAGGTCCCAGCTGTTTTAGGGCAATTTTCTGTATACAATCATCAGAAATAGTAGTTATCTTAGATATGGTCGAATCGTCTGGGACGAAATAGCTTTGACTTACCATGATATATTTTGAAGTATGCATTACAATGTTGTGATTATTATGTTTGATTTGTTGCATTGAATATCATTTTTCTTTCAGGCAAATTGAAGGATGACAAGCTGGATAAGTCCCATATTGCAGATGAAAAGTAAGAGACTCTATGAATTGAATTAAGAATTTAAGTTACATTACAAAAAAAATCAGATGGAATATTTTAAGAATGCAAATCACCACTGCTGTGTCTAGTATTTGCTTTAAGCATCACTTCAAAACTGTTCAAATGTGAGTGTTCAGTTTTTATGTAAACAGCTGATATTGATGTCAATATGTAATTTCTGAATGGTCCCAGTTTAGATAGTCACAAAATAAAATATAATTATTACAATGAAAACATGTTTCATTTGTATTACTTTGCAGTATCTTTGGTGATATTGGAGGTTACCAGCCATCCTACAACAAACCCAAGGAAGCTCCCAAGTCCCGGGACAAAGACCGGGAGAGGGAGAGGGAGAGGGAGAGGGAGAGGGGTCGTGATCGAGACCGGGACCGGGACCGAGACAGACCCAGCCGGGATTATGAGAGACCCAGGGAACGGGAGAGTGAGAGGGACAGAGACAGAGATAGGAATAGGGACAGAGATAGGGACAGGGACAGGGACAGACAGAGGATTGATAGGGGACGGGACTACAGAGATAATGATCGGGATCGTAGGCCTAGGACCAGTTACTTCGAGAAACCCAAGGATGCTGATGAGGTAAGGTTATACCAGAACCACACAGCTTGTCCCTTTAGTCAGTGTTCAATACAAGATGTAGTCAATCCTTAAACATAATTGATTTATTTTTTAACTTCACTGCTTGTATATGAAATGCAGTTTGCATCAGTTACGGTTGTGGATGTACATCTCTGTGTGCCTACTCACTTCTTTCTTTTTCTTTCATTCACCTTCCCTTTTTTCGCTTTGTCATTGTCTTCTTTCTTTTATTTTCCCCCTCCATCTCTACTGTTCTGTCTTCTGGCCCCTCTCCTCGCATACAGACCATTCTTTTGTCTCCCATTATCCAGATAGCTGCCCCTAGATACACTGTTATATTGAAACATAAACCGTAGATGGATGGCAAGTTTGTTTGAATACAAATGCTTAAGATAAGGGGAAAAAGGTTACTGTTTTCATTATTTTTTATGGAGTGGGTTATTGTTCCAATGTTCCTTGAATTTTGTCCACTTTCCAGTTCTTTTACTCTCTTTGTATTATTTTAGGACTTTGACAAGCCTCCTTCTGCTGATAAACTCCTTCAGAGCATCAGTGAAAAGTTTGGAAAGGTTAGTGTTTAATCCAGCCTCATGTGAAACATATTTCATTGCATTCTGTTTGCATTCTTGATCAGTGTTAATCAGACTCCTATCAGGTTCAGTTTCCAGTGGATTGCAGGTTTTGATTATTCAGGGCAAGAGGATTTAAGATCTTGTATAATTGTGGAGAATGGTCATTCATTTTCTCTTTGTAGTGCGTAAAGAAATGCTTGTACAAATGCAGTTTTTTCTAACAGTGTTAAATATTTCAATTCCCAATTCAGCCCTATGACAAGCTTTTAAAAGTTGTTGTAGAATTCCTAGACTTGATTTCCAAGTATTTCTGTGAATATTGTCACAGATG
>CM057161.1:29722169-29759132 GCA_029962745.1 Echinometra lucunter | reverse complement strand
TCTGTCTATGCCGAAGCTAAATTGTAGGCTACTGCCATGGACACTGGCTGCCTGAAATTCCACCACTTATTTGGGCAGGCAGTAACATTGCATCTCTGCTCAGCCTGTGTTTGGTCTATTTTCTTGCCCTCAGCAGATGTAAATCTCTGCCCGTTTCTCTCTGTCTTTGCCGAAGATTACGGTGTGATGATTCCTAGTAGCATGCATCATTTTGATTTAGATCTGAAAAAGAAAATAAAATAAAGAGGAGAAAGTAAAGGAAGACAGAAGGGGAGAGAGAGAGAGAGAGAGAGATAGAAAGATAAAGGGAGGGCAGAGGAAATGAAAGAAAGACAAACAGAAATAGTTTATATTATCAGATTATTCATGCTTTCAGCTCCTTTCATACTGAAAAATCAACATGTAAACTAACCTACATTTAAAATGTCTTTACACTAGCAATTTTTAAAAACAACTGATAATGAGATAACTAAGCAGATTAATTTAGTCAGTTCATAATTACTGGAAAAGAAATTATTTGAACCATTCCAATATCAAAAGAAATTTAGCCAAGGCTACATAAGGTTTATGTATCAATTGATCTTATGATGCTGGTCACATATTCATCAGACAGAGACTGTTAAACTCATGATATGGTGTGTGCTTTAACAAAGAAGTTTAATAATGCAATATCAGTATGCAAAATTACCTCTAAATGCTGAAGTCAAACAAAAAAGCAAACATGACATCTGCCAACATTTCTTTCATGGCATATCCTGCCTCTCATAAAGCGAAGTTCTGTATTGAAGTTCTGTATCTTCAGTCTGTGTCAACTCCATCAAATCATTAATTATGGTCCAGCATCCTGTAATAAATATCAAATAGTAAATAATTATCATTGGATAAAAACAGTCCGTGGAGGAATCATGGAATGTTATCAAATCTATGTTTACTTCATCATGAATTCATGTGTACAAAACGATGAAACTTGCATTCTAATACACGCAATTTAAGGGTACTTAAATGCAGCCAACACCCCCCTCCCCCCAAAACTATTAAAAAAAAAAATTAACGATGAACAATGAGGTTATCATTTCATATTTTCTTGAGATTGCTAATTGCTAATAAAGGCAAAGTCTAAATTACCCATATGCACTATGTGAGGTTTTTAGTCTTATAATTAGTAGATACCAGTGGATTTGTGGTCCAGTGCACTCGTACTAAATGATTACATAATCCTGCCAAAGGATTTCTCATACATTACAGCCATTAACAAGTCTGCACAAGAAATAAGCACAACAATAATACTGGGGTAGGCCTTATACAGATTCTGCATCAAAATTGTAACAATTTCTGATTTTGATTTAGTTTTTTTCAACCAATTTATTGAATTAACACTGAAATTCAGTTGATCTTCAGTAGATTTGGAACTAATTGAACAGAACTTAGACATCTAGTCTTCTAGAGACTAGAGCTCTAGATCAGGTCTAACATTGACTGGACTAAATCTAAATCTTTTCTTGGCCTTGGGCTTGGGCCTAGTCTTACTTCTTAGTTTGGAGGGGGAACTTTGGTTTGGGACTAACTTAGCTAGGCCTAGGCTAGAGTACTCTAGCCTAGGGCAAGGCTTGGGATTTTTAATTCAAATATTTTCTAATTTAGGCCTTTAGTCTTTACTTTACTTAAGGCAAACCGAAATTATTATCATTAAAAGAGCAGCTCAAAAAATGTAAATAAAATTTGAAACGTGTGCACGAAGCCCCAAAATTTCAGCATGGGCCGTGGCTCTTGCTCTAGCCTAGGCTAACCTAGGCTCCTAGGCCGCCCGCCTCGGCTTTGCGCGAGTTGGCCGTGCCATGGACGGCGATAGCCACAAAATCAAAATAGTTCCTTTCCAGTGGTCCCTCATGCAGTATTTCTATGTCTGGTTTTTGTCTAAATTTACGCTATTTTCGTTAATAATAACGAAATTTTAAAAATGGCAACCTTGAAAATAATATGCAAATATTTTTTCCAACACATTATAACCATCAGTACTGACAGAAAATGCGAAAATAATATTTAATCGTCATTTTTCTCCCTAAAAGAACATGAAAATTGGAGTGGATTAAACCGGCGTTTATTTACATTGAGAAGACATTATGCAAACTCCACAGGATCAGACTTAATTGATATAAAAGTGATACCACTGTCCTAGAAAAATATTTTTTCAGGGAAAATGTGGTATCAGAACTAGAAAACGAAAAGAGAAAATTCGACTTACTGAAATTTCAGTGCATGTATCATTTCACCACAGACGCTGCTGAAGCAGAAAATCAGCCGAGGGAACTATTTTTGAGCTCCATGAAATAACTGACCAATCAGAAACGACTTCCGTTTTCGTCACTCTCTCTGAAACTGCAGTTTCAGGCTGGAGTAGAGTCAGCCAACAATAAGCTAGCCAACAATAAGCCAGCCAACAATTCCAGCCCACACTAGTTTATATCGGATACGAGATTATGTGTAAATTCAAGATTGTTTCTGGCTGCGTTACTGGAAAACCTTTGGGGTGTTTCCAAGGCGGTACCACACCTTTTTATGCCTCCGCCCACCGTAGGTGGTTGCCAGAGGCATGTTTTCGGGTCGTCCGTCCGTCCGTCCGTCCGTCGGTCCCGTTTTCGTTCTCGCGATAACTTAAGAACCGTTAGACAGATCAACTTCAAACTTGGCCCGTGTATGCATATGGAAAGGACAATGATCTAATTAAAATTTAGGGTCTCAAGGTCAAAGGTCAAAGGTCATAGAGGTCATTATGTACAAAATAATGGTTCGTTCTCGCGATAACTCAACAACCATAGGACGGATCAACTTCAAACTTGACTGATGCATGCATATGGGAGGGATAATGATCTGATTAGATTTGGGGGTCTCAAGGTCAAGGGTCAAAGGTCATAGAGGTCATTATGTACAAAGAAATGGTTCGTTCTTGCGATAACTCAAAAACCATTTGACGGATCAGCTTCAAACTTGGTTCATGTATGCATATGGGTCTCAAGGTCAAAGGTCAAAGGTCAAAGGTCATAGAGGTCATTATGTACATAGAAATGGTTGATTATCCCGATAACTCAAAAAGAATCTGACGGATCAACTTCAAACTTGGTTCATGACGCATATGCAAAGGGCAATGATCTGATTAGATTTTTGGGTCTGGAGGTCAAAGGTCAAAGGTTATACAGGTCATTATATACATGAAAATCGCTTGTTCTTGCGATAACTCAAAAACTATTTGACGGATCAACTTCAAACTTGGCTGATGTATGCATATGGGAAGGATAATGATCTTATTAGATTTGGGGGTCAAAGGTCAAAGGTCATAGAGGTCATTATGTACCTAGAAATGGTTCGTTCTCACGATAACTCATTATCCATTTGACGGATCAGCTTCAAACTTGGTTCCTGAATCCATAGGGAGGTTTGATAATCTGATTAGATTTTGGGGTCTCAAGGTCAAAGGTCAAACATCATAGAGGTCATTATGTACATTATAATGGTTCGTTCTCGTGATAACTCAACAACCATTGGACAGATCAACTTCAAACTTGACTGATGTATGCATATGGGAGGGATTATGATCTGATTAGATTTGGGGGTCTCAAGGTCAAGGGTAAAAGGTCATAGAGGTCATTATATACAAAGAAATGGTTCGTTCTCGCGATAACTCAAAAACCATTTTGACGGATCAGCTTCAAACTTGGTTCATGTATGCATATGGGAAGTTTAATAATCTGAATAGATTTTTGGGTCTCAAGGTCAAAGTTCAAAGGTCATAGAGGTAATCTGTACATAGAAATGGTTAATTATCCCGATAACTCAAAAGCAATCTGACGGATCAACTTCAAACTTGGTTCATGTATGCATATCCAAAGGGCTATGATCTGATTAGATTTTTGGGTCTGGAGGTCAAAGGTCAAAGGTCATACAGTTCGTTATATACATGAAAATCGCTTGTTCTTGCGATAACTTAACAAATCTGTCAAATCAATGATTGTGGGAAAATGGTAGATTGTTCCTGGAAAACCTTTGAGGTGTTTGTAGGGGGGTACACCCTCTTTCAATCCATCACAGTGAAATTGTGACCACTGGTCAAGTTTTACTAGCCCCACCCCCTAGATTTTCCATGTGATTATGGTCTTGAGGAGAATTTTTTTTTAAGTATCTATAAGCATAATATGAAAATCGATTGTGGGAAAATGGTAGATTGTTCCTGGGAAACCTTTGAGGTGTTTGTAGGGGGGTACCCCCTCTTTCAATCCATCACAGTGAAAATGTGACCACCGGTCAAGTTTTACTAGCCCCACCCCCTAGATTTTCCATGTTATTACGGTCTGAAGGAGAAAATACGGAAAAAAGAAGCATCTGTAAGCATAATATGAACAGCGATTGTGGGAAAATGGTAGATTGTTCCTGGGAAACCTTTGAGGTGTTTGTAGGGGGGTACCCCTTCTTTCAATCCATCACAGTGAAAATGTGACCACTGGTCAAGTTTTACTAGCCCCACCCCCTAGATTTTCCATGTTATTACGGTCTGAAGGAGGAAATACGGAAAAAAGAAGCATCTACAAGCATGATAAGAACATCGATTGTGGGGAAATGGTAGATTGTTCCTGGAAAACCTCCAGCAACAATCTACCATTTTGCTCCAACATGGAAAATCTAGGGGGTGGGGCTAGTAAAACTTGACCAGTGGTCACAATTTCACTGTGATGGATTGAAAGAAGGGGTACCCCCCTACACACACCTCAAAGGTTTTCCAGGAACAATCTACCATTTTCCCACAATCGATGTTCTTATCATGCTTATAGATGCTTCTTTTTTCCGTATTTTCTCCTTCAGACCGTTATAACATGGAAAATCTAGGGGGTGGGGCTCGTAAAACTTGACCAGTGGTCACATTTTCACTGTGATGGATTGAAAGAGGGGGTACCCCCCTACAAACACCTCAAAGGTTTTCCAGGAACAATCTACCATTTTCCCACAATTGATGTTCTTACCATGCTTATAGATGCTTCTTTTTTCCGTATTTTCTCCTTCAGACCGTAATAACATGGAAAATCTAGGAGGTGGGGCTAGTAAAACTTGACCAGTGGTCACATTTTCACTTTGATGGATTGAAAGAGGGGGTACCCCCCTATAAACACCCCAAAGGTTTTCCAGGAACAATCTACCATTTTCCCACAATTGATGTTCTTACCATGCTTACAGTTGCTTGTTTTTTCCGCATTTTCTCCTTCAGACCGAAATAACATGGAAAATCTAGGGGGTGGGGCTAGTAAAACTTGACCAGTGGTCACAATTTCACTGTGATGGATTGAAAGAGGGTGTACCCCCCTACAAACACCTCAAAGGTTTTCCAGGAACAATCTACCATTTTCCCACAATCAATGATTTGACAGATTTGTTAAGTTATCGCAAGAACAAGCGATTTTCATGTATATAACGAACTGTATGACCTTTGACCTTTGACCTCCAGACCCAAAAATCTAATCAGATCATCGCCCTTTGGATATGCATCATGAACCAAGTTTGAAGTTGATCCGTCAGATTGTTTTTGAGTTATTGGGATAATCAACCATTTCTATGTACAGATTACCTCTATGACCTTTGACCTTTGACCTTGAGACCCAAAAATCTATTCAGATTATTAAACTTCCCATATGCATACATGAACCAAGTTTGAAGCTGATCCTTCAAAATGGTTTTTGAGTTATCGCGAGAACGAACCATTTCTTTGTATATAATGACCTCTATGACCTTTTACCCTTGACCTTGGGACCCCCAAATCTAATCAGATCATTATCTTTCCCATATGCATAGATCAGTCAAGTTTGAAGTTGATCCGTCCAATGGTTGTTGAGTTATCACGAGAACGAACCATTATAATGTACATAATGACCTCTATGATGTTTGACCTTTGACCTTGAGGCCCCAAAATCTAATCAGATTATCAAACCTCCCTATGGATTCATAACCAAGTTTGAAGCTGATCCGTCAAATGGTTTTTGAGTTATCGCGAGAACGAACCATTTCTTTGTACATAATGACCTCCATGACCTTTGACCCTTGACCTTGAGACCCCCAAATCTAGTAAGATCATTATCCTTCCCATATGCATACATTAGCCAAGTTTGAAGTTGATCCGTCAAATAGTTTTTGAGTTATCGCAAGAACAAGCGATTTTCATGTATATAATGACCTGTATAACCTTTGACCTTTGACCTCCAGACCCAAAAATCTAATCAGATCATTGCCCTTTGCATATGCGTCATGAACCAAGTTTGAAGTTGATCCGTCAGATTGTTTTTGAGTTATCGGGATAATCAACCATTTCTTTGTACATAATGACCTCTATGACCTTTGACCCTTGACCATGAGACCCCCAAATCTAATCAGATCATTATCCCTCCCATATGCATGCATCAGTCAAGTTTGAAGTTGATCCGTCCAATGGTTGTTGAGTTATCGCGAGAACGAACCATTATTTTGTACATAATGACCTCTATGACCTTTGACCTTTGACCTTGAGACCCTAAATTTTAATTAGATCATTGTCCTTTCCATATGAATACACGGGCCAAGTTTGAAGTTGATCTGTCTAACGGTTCTTAAGTTATCGCGAGAACGAAAACGGGACGGACGGACGGACGGACGCACGACCCGAAAACATGCCTCTGGCAACCACCTACGGTGGGCGGAGGCATAAAAAGGTGTGGTACCGCCTTGGAAATACCCCAAAGGTATTCCAGTAACGCAGCCAGTTACAATCTTGAATTTACACATAATCTCGTATCCGATATAAACTAGTGTGGGCTGGAATTGTTGGCTGGCTTGTTGTTGGCTAGCTTATTGTTGGCTACTTGACACAGACCTGAAACTGAAAAGTGTTGACGCCCTCTACGTTCGTTGGTCTCAACCCATACATGCTGCTGGGTGCGCGTGCATGCATGCAGCGCTAGTGACCATACAGCTGGTTTAACATACTACTATGAGTATGATGACTACGGTACTATATTACGCCATACATCGACATGATCGAGGCCTGGCTTATTTAGTTCGCTTCGAGTAGACTCTCCTAGGGACAATTCATATTTTGTGGCATAATTAGACACAGATCTAATACCGGGCAGTAGAGACGGGAAAGAATTTGAGCGTTTCAGTTGTTAGATTCTGACGTTAGACCTAGATCTACAAGTACAACGGTACAAGACACCCAGTCTTGACTCTTGAGAATGAGACTGAGAGTACCGAAAATCTGAAATTGTAAGTATTCTATTCCTTTATCACTTTTATCAGGGGTGTTTATTGGTAATCCTGGGTTTTAGGGGTATAAATTATTTGCACTTGCATTCGATCGCTAACTTCAGCACACCTCTTCCTGACAACCCAGCTGACCCACAGAAATAGAAAACAGTCATGACAGTGACTGACACCAACCCTAACCGGTAACCCCAACCCTCTACCTAATCCTAATCCTAATCCTAACTCTATCCTTAACCCTAATCCTAATCCTAATCCCAATCCTAACCATAATCCATACACGACAGTCTCTGTTGCATGTGGTGCGCTGAACTGGTTAGTGATTGAATATAAGTGCAATTAATTCATACCCCTAAAACCCAGGATTAGACTCTACCTGTTTATTTCATACATTTCTCCAGTTTCATTCGGTTGCCTTTTAGGCAGTGTATACAGCCACACGCGTGTGTCTTTACCTTACGGCTACACGTGTGTGGTTGTATCCACAGCATCGACATGAGAATACAGCCACACTGAACTGAATTCCCACTTATACTCTGCGCCGCTACAGCTATCGCTAGTGTGTATGTATGCACTGCACAAATCATGTGTCTGTGTTGCCAAACCCCCGGGCCAAACCCCAAAACTAGGATCGTCACAAAGGTTTTATCTCTTGAAATTCACTGAAATGCAAACAATATTGTACTATATTGTCACCTGCTTGCTGACCAGGTGAGAATGAAGTGAAAATATTGTTTGTATAATAAGTGAAATCGAGACATAGAACCTTCGTGACGATCCTAGTTTTGCAATTCGCAACACATACCATCGCATGAATACACATCGCTTGTGCAGTGCATACATACACACTAGTGATAGCTTTAGGGGCGCAGAGTATAAGTGGGAATTCAGTTCAGTGTGGCTGTATTCTCATGTCGATGCTGTGGATACAACCACACGCGTGTGGCTGTAAGGTAAAAGACACACGCGTGTGGCTGTATACACTGCCTTTCTTTTTAACCATGCTAACGTTAATGACTGACCCAATGGCAATATCCTACATGTCCTAGTGCCGAAAATTTCATCAAAATTCGAATAAGATTAAAGAACAATGTTATTTTCACAAGAATAGAGTCTAGACCTGTAGACGACGCTGTCATTTTGACACTAAATGGGAAAGTTCCCTTGTCTGCGCACTCATTCACTTAACATGCAGTTCGGGATTTTTTCATGAAACTTTGAAAGGTGACATGGCATTATCGTGAAGTAGGAAACCACCGTTCACTTTTTACAGCAGGTAAAACGGTGTTCAGAATACGGATTTGCTAAAACAGACTTAAAACAAGAGTTAAAACAGTCTCAGAATACCACCCCAGGTAATTATGTTCTTTTATATTACATTGTCCTCTTGGCTTTCAGATTTTTGGTTATGTGATGAAAATCTTTTCGATTTTGGCCAGAAATGTTCTCAAACTCACAAATGTTTGAATCTTGTGTAGATCATCCTGGCCCTGTCGCCGTTGCCACTGGGCTGCACTTGCTTAACGCTTGCAAACAAATGAATATGCGCACCCATTCCGATCCCCTATTCTCCGGGTTTGCCAATGTTCTTTACCAGTTTCCCCTCATTTTTTCGCTGATAGTACATGTACATATCACAAAAATTGATATGAAGATGAGGTTGTCGTTGCGTCTTTTGTAATGTTAGAATCGCGCAGTTACGCGTATGCGCAGACTTGTCTTGGGCACCCAGCCATAATGTAGGCCTAACATTACATGTAACGTTTATAGATCTAACTAGTGACCTATGCCATGGGGTGTAACAAAGAGATACAATCTTGCAATCAATTGTATCTCTGACTTCAGTACATGGTTTGCCATAGACTTACGATTGATATCAGTCGTAAGATTGATTGTATTTTTTTATGTTACACCCCCCTATCCTGATAAAATCTTGTGTCTAATACTAAGTTACAATCCTAATGCAATACACCAATGTATGATTGGGGCCCTTAAAGGGAAAGTCCACCCCAGAAGTTTCTTTTTTTTTCAATAAAAGGAGTTAAATTTGAACAGCATTTTAAAAAAGAAATGAGCAAAAATTGGTCAAAGAATAAGAAAATTACACATGCACATTTTCTAGTTAGTTACTCTCGGCTCGGCAAATTGGCAACACTGATATGCGAGCAGCTCTCCATTTACTTAGTATATGAAATTTCACATTTTCTCAATTTTCTTGGAAGTTACACATTTTCTCACCCCATAGTCAAAGTATGTTATGTAAAAAGCAATTCTTCTGAACATACATTGACTATGGGGGTTAGAAAATGTGTAACTTCCAAGAAAATTGAGAAAATGTGAAATTTCATGTACAAAGTGAATGGAGAGCTGCTCGCATATGATGTCATCAGTGTTGCCAATTTGCAAAGCTGAGAGTAACTCACTAGAAAATGTAAATGAGTGAAATTTTCTTATTCTATGACTGATTTTGCTCATTTCTTTTTTTAAAAGGGTGTTCAAATTTAACTCCTTTTATTGAAACGGTGAAACTTTTGAGGTGGACTTTGCCTTTAACTCAAAGCAACAACGCTGTATGGTTGGACCTACCATTCTTAGACCACCTGTTATTTCATCCTCATTTCTCTTGGACTTGGGTTATAAGAGCCTGCTTGATTACTGTGGTGTATTGCACTAAGTTCCACCCGCACTTTTATACGCAAGAAAGCCATTGCGCGAAGGTGGTCGGTTGTATACACTGCCTATTGGGCAAAAATTATTTTTAGGGTTAGGGTTTAGGGTTAGGGTTAGTTTTTAGGATTACTATTAGGTTTTATGATTTATGATTAGGGTTAGGATTGGTATGATGGGGCCCACTCACACTAGTGCTCGGTTATATATGTAGTAACCTCGCACAACAGACGTGCTGTAACATGCAAATTGCTGACAATAGGAAAGTAGTGTTCTCTGTCCAATTTACTGGACAGAGGAGCAAGAGCTGTGTCACCAATGATCAGAAAAATATTTTTCAAAATTCATTTGATCAAGATGATTTAGATCCAGTTGGAGGAATCGAATGGAAATAGGGTATTTTATTATCCTAGGTTTAAAAAGCAAAAATTTTATAAGAATTTGATTAATTTAGTGATTTCAGTCTTCGACTATAAGCTCCATTCATATTTCGATATATCAGGTTTTTAATGATATTTCAATTTACTGATATTGCCGATATTGAATTGAAAAAAAATCGCTATATCAACTTTTCCCGATATTCTTTTCTCCAATCATATTTAGTATAATATATATCGACAAAATATTGACATCAATTTGTCACTTATGCTATATTTATTCTTTTCCTTCACAACAAATCGATCTGACATATTAATTCTTTACTTTCTGACGATCATAACAGTTTCGCTGGTCGTCTTCGAGAAATATAAACCATCAATGAAACGAAGGTGAAACAAATAACTTTACAGCTTAAATTCTTTATTTTCTGATGATCATAAAGGTTTTGCTGGTTGTCTTCAAGAAATATGAACCACCAACGAAACAGGTGAAATGAGTAATTTAACAAATTGATTCTTTACTTTCTAATGATCATAAGTTTTGCTGGTTGTCTTCAAGAAATATAGACCGCGTCAACTGCGAATGGGACGGAGGGCAAACGATCAACTTGAAAATTAATTCTTTACTCTTTGATGATGATAATAGTTACGCCGGGTCCACTCAAGAAATATAAAAAGCTAACGGGATGGAGGTGAAACGAATCAACGATCAACTTAACATATTAATTCTTTACCTTTATAATAATAGGTTGTCAGATTCGCCTTCAAGAAATATAAATCGCCAGTGAAACGGAGGCAAAACAGGTAACTTGACAAATTAAATCACGCTTCTGGGAAGTGGGGAAACCCCAAAATATAAGATGACCTCATTCCAAAGATCGCCGACACGGGCATGTTTAGAATCACTGCAGATATATATATTCTTTGTTTTGTGTTTACAAGCTATTGATATATTGGCTTTTAATGATATTTTTTCAGTGATATATCGATATCGGAAATTTGTTATATCGATGGAGCGTATTCGACTATAGATGGCAGCATGTCACATAAATTTGCACAGCTCAGCATACCAGTTAAGCCCTGTGTGGGTGGGGTCTATAATATATATATATATATATATATATATAAATAAATAAAGTTACACAGTTGACGTGTGGTTCATCAGTACTTTATTGTTTTGCTACTCGGAGTTTCACGCACCATCATGGTGCGTGAAACTCCGAGTAGCAAAACAATAAAGTACTGATGTGCGTGAAACTCCGAGTAGCAAAACAATAAAGTACTGATGAACCACACGTCAACTGTGTAACTTCATTTATTTATTTTATGCTCTGCCTCATCAAGGACATCGAGCACTCTTAATTACAAGGATAGCATTCACCAAGTGTGTGTGTATATATATATATATATATATATATGCCAATGTTGAGAACTCGTGACAAATGTTACATCGCGTATGTAATGTAGCCATAGGGTTTCTTCAATAAAATTTACATTAACTTAAACTTAGATTATTACTTTATCATCATACCAGTATCTTAAATTCACTGTAATTAAAGATGTATAAACCGCACCCGTGTATTAACCGCATCCCCAATTTTGGACCCCCCTTGGTGAAAAAAAAACAAACACACACATAAGCCCTTCATCTCTCACCCTGAACAAAGTTTCTTATTTAAAAAAACAATGGAAAATTAGGCACGAAATGAAAGAATTTAGTAAACTAAATACCAGTTTAAAAAAGAAAAAGAACAGATCTGTAATTCAATGCACATTCTCTCCAATTATCTTATATCTGTATCTTTCCACCGCCATATAGCCACAGTCCCGTTATAGTTGGCGATCTAAACACACTCAAACACACTCAAACACACGCATCATATATACACAAGTGATGCTCATCTAACACGCATTGCAGTTTGTAATGCAAACGAGGCTGGCTTTAGTCAGGTGACTTAGCTTTAGTCATGTGACATTTTGAAAGTCCCCGGATGCGTGAGTGGCAGGTTTAATTCCCTTGCAAAACACGCATCACAGACGCAACACTCGTCACACGTATTGCAGTTTGGCAATGCAGACAAAGCTGGCTCTAGTCAGGTGATGTAGCTTTAGTCATGTGACATTTTGAAAGTCCCCAGACACATACTTACCTTCGATGGGCGGTCGTCTCAACTGTGTGTTGGATTGTGACGTCATCACTGTGCGAAAGTGCACGTAGGGGGAGAAGAATGTCAGAGGTAAAAATGTCGGCTGTGAAAATGTCAGAGGTATGTCAGATTTTAAAAAATATTGTAGTAAACATGTCACAAATACGGATAATGAATTACAGAAATGAAGGGGAAAGCAAGATATCTGCATATTTACTTCCACCGTTCAAAGTAGACAAGGTTTCTACATAATTTTTATGCCAACTAACTTCATCTATGAGAGAGGGAGGGAAGCGGCCAAGGAAAGTTATTTTTTTAGCTTTTGGTTTAACTGCTAGACCTATATATACAGGGCATCCCAGAAAAAAGGAAACCCGTTTTTGGAGATAGATATCATAATAATGAGATATGATATATTTGATACATTGACACTAGTAGTAAGAGTAAAGTCTCTTCTTCTATGTGATATCATTTACACTGTGAATCGTTCACGCATGACGGATTACGAACAATTACAACTGCTGCATGTCAGAAACGAATTGCGCAGAATAATGAAGAACGTACGCAGGGGGGGGGGGTGGGAGGTGCAACTGCCTCCCCCCCCCTCGAAATTTTCAAGACTGCATTTTTGACTGATAATTTTCCAAATTCAACTAAGAGTGGGAGCCAGAACCTCTAATTTTAATTTCAAAAACGCTAAAAGCGCAATCTTGACTGCCTTTGTCTCTTTGCCTGCACGTTTCTTCGAACAATTGTAACATAAGTAGCTGACCACATACATATGTACATCCACACGAGTGCGCGATTTCAATACGCACATTCCTCTAGACCCCACCCCCTCCCCTCCCCCCCCCCCCCACCCGACACCAGTCAAGAATGGTGTATGTGCACGAACAAATGGAAAGGAAAGTAAGTGAAATGGCCATGTGAAATGGCCAAAGCTTTTCTAATTCAGTACCACTTTGACATTTTCAGAGCTGACATTTTTTTTTTCTCTGACATTTTTACACCAAACCCTCATTCATGTGTCTTTTTTACAATTTAGCATCTCTATTTCCTACATTTTCTTCTTTTTTTTTGCAGTTTTCCCAGTGTAATGGTTTACTTTTCTAGAAAATATAATACCTATTTGTAATTTCAAAGTTTATCACAACTGATAGTCATTTTTTCCCTTTCTTTCATCCGTTCTGAATTGGGGCTTCCCAAATGAAATTACTCCTTCATGTATGTGTTGAAATGGGCAATACTTTGATGATCATATAATCATCATTCAGCAGCAACAACGGCTCATTCATGGAAGCGCAACATACTGAGACAGCACCTCGAGAATCCGGCTCTGGTCAAAGCCGACCTCGCGTTGACTCAACGTCCCATTGTAGCAATGAAAAAATGAAGAATTTTAGTTTAATATCCTAGATAAGACAAATAAAAAGCTTTTTTCACATTTTGATGAAATAACTGATGTTTACACATCCACATGATCGGTGGATCTGCAAATGCAAGCATTTTATTGCTGAGTTGTTCCCCACACATCCAAAAAAGCATGGCGAAGTTCACATCCCCCAGCGAAATGGGGCTGCCATTTGAGGCTGACTCGTGTGGCGTGCACTCTTGTGGCGTTGCGGTGAAAAGCCTTTTCTGCTGCTTGCTGTCTGATATCAAAGTTGTTCTTGTCTGAATTATCTGCAGACAGAGGACTTCTTAATTTAAATAACAATTATGAAATATTATCCATGGGAATGTTCCAAAGCTTATAATCGATATGAACATGATTCCTTGCACATAATTACCATTAACCACCCTGTCCTCGAATGTGATAGTAAAATAGGGAAGATATTCACATTTCTGCATTAGATTTCATGCCCACTGGCTCTGCAAGAAAAAAATGAGTACATGTATAAGAAATGGTTTGTGTCTATGTAATTTACATAAGTTGAATAATAGTATCTGAACTCAAACAAAAACTGCGTTGTTCAAAATTTGACCAAAATTCCAATATCTTGTATTTTTACTATGAATTACATAATTATTTTAACATTTTAAAGCGTCTTTTTGTCGAACTGCTAGGCGTTATGTGAAATTGTTATCAAATTCTTTTGAAAGAGCCTAACATACATATTCAGTAGATGAATATACATGATATTTAATCCCTGTCTGTGAATTTTGATTGGTTTATTTTCCATACCATTTTGTTTTGTTTCTGAAATTTTTGATCAGCTGTTGGATAACCGAATGCGTGCATTATGCAAATAAGCAAAATGGCCTGCGCCCGCAAATGAGACACAGTGTATGTACGTGCAGATGCGTAAGTGGCAAGTTTAATTCCCTTGCAGAACACACGCATCATGTTTATACAACACTCTTGTGATTGTTCAGCACAGGAAATGTCATGTGGCTAATTGCAACGTAAAACTTAACGTAAACTTTTTAAAACAAGAATTATAAACTTCTGTAAACAGGAAGTTCTTGCCTGGCGAACGTAACCGGGACCTTGTCTGTATGGGTGATTGACCAGGGTTCATACACTTACACATTTTCAAAATTCCCTGACTTTCCATGACTTTCCAGAGCAATAAATGTGAATTTCCATGAACATTTTACACGCTTTTTTTCTAAGTGCAACCAATATTTTAAAAACATTTCAACATTCATTTTCCGTCAATTTCTTCACCATACAAATTTGGTGCCATTATGCATACATCTTCCCTCAAGTGAATTCAATTTGAGGTTTTCATTTGACGATCCCCTCAAAACTTTCTCAACATTAACACGAAGTTCTAGGCCCGTTTTGAGTACACGATTAACTGTTTACAAGCCTGATAAGATCTCTATATACATGTACGAGTAATAAAATTTCCACCAACTACTCGGATAGTTGTAAACATAACTTGAACTTCAGAGGGACCCCCAAAGTGTGCAATTGAGAATAAAATCACAACTGTGATAAACTGATGTCATTTAGATGCCTATAATTCATGCCAGAATTTTGTTTTTGATCGCCAAGTTCTTACAGCTCGCACAGTGAAAACAGTCGTGTCCAAGTGTATGTATCGCACATCACATCGTTCACCACGAGCTGTACACCGGAACTTATTCATGAGCGAATGAGCTCGCTCACATAATCAAGTACCTACTATGTTTTTATCTTGAAGTAATGAAGGCCCCAAATTGTGAAAGAATAATTATTCTTGAAGAGTGAAATGAATAAAAACAGATGGACATTCTGAACAAAAAAGAAACATTCATACTTGCAAGCAAGTGTTATTCCTATAGACCAATTTCACCTCCGCGATCCGGTTTATGTATTTGGCCCTCTATCAGCGACGCCATTGCTGCGGTGGGCAAACGCGCTGACCGCGATTGGCTCTGTCTACAAAATGAATGTAAGATAGGAGATATGCCCTGATATTGTTCCATTTACTCTATTGTAGATCAATAAAATAAAGCATGGATACATGGGTAGATGAGGTAAGACAATGGCCATATCTGACAGATGAAGATATGATGTATTTTTGTACTTTCGATGGTTTTTCAACTTAGTTTTGTCAGTAAAAGTTCGATTGCAGCATAGAAGCCGTAGTAAAAGGGAGCCCTCAATCTTGCCTGTTTACAAAGCCATGTTTTCAATCATTAAATTTTACGCCAAAGTACATAATGATGATGTTTCTTGACTTCAAAGTCCTTTCTGTTGATGTTTTTACCCACTGGCGACGAATTCCTTCACATTGCTTACGGAAACCTGTGTAGGGAGTACGGCTTCTCACAAAAACAGGCTTCATGAGTCAAAAGCGAGTGAATTTCACACTCACTCAGCTTCCAATTTTTAGACTTTCTCCAATTCTTGTGGTATTTGAGCACCGCACAGCTGCGACCTGAACTTCCCTGATAATTTCTCATTGCAAATATTAAAAGAAATCAGCATATATTGGTCAAAATAGACAAAAAATCGAACGAATGTACATAACGTGCTATTGACTTGTGTACTATAAAAGTTGGAGCGCCCACCGCAGTATGTCAAACTGTGTCGAACAGTCTGCTGCCCTCTTGCATTGTGGGATTGGTCTATAGTGATATGCCCTTGTTGACGATTTGTGAAATCATTTTGATTTTGATTTCGAATCATGACCGCTCTGTGCTTGCATGGTATATGTTTCAATACGGAGATCATATGCATATCACCTGTCGATCGTTACTTCACACTACACTTCTGGGTACAGCGCCACCTCTTGGCGACTGATGAATTCCTGAAACATGACGTTATGGCATGACAAGTCTAGATACCGATGAAATACAGAGTAATTTCTATTTTATTTGACCTGGATTTTTTGTTCGGACCTTTATAAAGAGGTGATGTGCAATTTCATGAACTGTAAAAGAAATACAGGGGCAGGAGTGGTCTGCCAATAGGCAAAATGATAGTAGCAAGTTTTTTTTTTTTTTTTTTTTTTCTGTTTTTATTGGTTTTCATAAAATAACAGTAACAAACAATATAGGCTGACAATAAGTTCAAGGCTATTTAAACACATTAACAAGCTAAATTATCTAAAGTTAACTTAATAATCAGCCACAAACATCCATCCTCACAACATACCACTCACACATACACAGACCCACACACACACACACACACACGCACGTCTTCCCAATGTTAAAAGCTTGTATAAAGTTTAACTTTCTTCATACTTTCCTATGTTATAAAAGAGGACCCTCATTACTGTATAACAAGTACAAATTACATCAAATAAGTAAAATAATTGAAACAGGATAAATTTCCTTAAAACTGTATGGTCCATTTCTTAAAATGAGCACTCAGCTTATTCTTTTTTGAGCTATCTTATATTCTACATTTGTTTTGATTTAACCATTGAGATAAAAGCTTCAAACCTCAGTTCTTTCTCCTGAAATTTGCAAGAGTAAATGTAAAATTTCAAATACAAAAATAGAACATTAATACAAGAGTCATGTTTACTTCCCGTATGTACACCAAACAAATAATTGAATTTTGAGAATACTAATTCACGGGAAATGTCAGAATTAGTATATATTTTATCCATCAAATTTTCCCAGAGAGGGACTACTTTATTACAGTTGCAAAATAAATGATCCAATGTTTCAGGTTCTTCTGAGCAAAAATAACAATCGGGGGAATCTCGTTTCCTTATCCTAAACAAAAAGGCATTAACTCCAATAGCATTGTGAAAAATCTTAAAATAAAAACTTCTCAGTTGAGTTTCTATTGTACATCTAAAATTATCCCTGTGTATTATGGACCAGTCTATCTCTTTAGGCTGGCGCCCAAAAAGCTCTTCCCACTTACTCTCCCTCTTAGTATTGGAAGTACAATACTTTTTTTGTAACATATGATATGCATGTTTAGGTTTTTTCTTTTGAATCAATAAATTATTAACAATCTTCCTAAAAATATCTTCATCTGTGTGCACAGCATCATCAAACCAGCTAAGATAGATTCCATTCATGAGAGAATCATATTTTCTACGGTCCCTAATAGGAATGTCAAATTCGATAACCAAATCTTCAAATAATTTTGCATTACCAACACCATCATAATGATAGTAGCAAGTTGTTAATTAACCTATGTGATTAACCAATAGCGGCAGCAACACAAACTACCTAATTTGCATAAAAATGCGGACTTGCGGAAAGCAACCACAAGGCTCAGACATATCGGCGAGTATTAAAGCGATCCCATTTTAGGGGGGTTTTCTAAACAAATCGTGTGCAACTAAGGCATAGTTTTGTACAAGAATATCATTTTTATGCCTCCGCCCACTGTAGGTGGTTGCCGGAGGCATTATATTTTCGGGTCGTCCGTCCGTCCGTCCGTCCGTCCGGCCGTCTCGTTTTCGTTCTCGCGATAACTTAAGAACCATTTGACAGATCAACTTCAAACTTGGCTCGTGTATATATATGGGAGGGGCAATGATCTGATTAGATTTTAGAGTCTCAAGGTCAAAGGTCAAGGTCATAGAAGTAATAATACACATAAAAATGGATCGTTTTCACCATAACTCAACAACCATTTGACCGATCAACCTCAAACTTGGCACAGGTATGCATATGGGAGGGACAATGATCTGATTAGATTTTGGGGTCACAAGGTCAAAGGTCAAAGGTCGTAGAGGTCATTATGTAAATAGAAATGATTCGTTTTCACCATAACTCAACAACCATTTGACCGATCAACCTCAAACTTGGCACTGGTATGCATATGGGAGGGACAATGTTCTGATTAGATTTTGGGGTCTCAAGGTCAAAGGTCAAAGGTCATAGAGGTCATTATGTACATAGAAATGGTTCGTTCTTGTGATAACTCAGTAACCATTTGACGGTTCAACAAACTTGGCTCATGTATGCATATGGAAAGGGCAATGTTCTCATTAGATTTGGGGGTCACAAGGTCAAAGGTCAAGGTCAAAGATATTGTATAAATGAAAATAAATCAACATGAAGTGCCATTTATTTCTGATTTGGTAATGGCGGAGGCATAATGTTCGACCACGCGTGGTCAAAGATTCATCTAGTTTTTGTGAATATTCTAAGGTAAAAATGCCTTCATAGAAATTTCTTGTCAATATCAAAGCTCGAGCTCGATTCAACAGTAATCATACATTCGTGTTATTTCATGACTGATTCTTCAATCATGCAAAGAAATTTAGAACACAACATCAACATGAACAGTACAGTAGCATGCAGTTAAACGAACATAAACACCACGGCACCCGCCACTTTGAACATTTTATACACAAGTTACACACACAGGCATCTCACAGATATGAAGGAAACAATAGACATGATGCAATATACGCATAATTGTGGAATGGTCTCATGTGAAACAACACATTTTACAAATGTTATTTACTCAGTTAATAACACAAATTAAAAGGGCCATCTTAACAAATGTCTTGAATAAACGATTTTCCCTGACTTTCCAGAAGAAATTCACAAATTCCTGGAAAAAGTAATTTCAAATTCCCTGACCCATACGAACCCTGATTGACTCTTTTGTTTTTCTGGGTGAATCCTGGCCCAGACCTGTCATTGTGTATAACTGCACCCTCAACTTTTCACATTTCCCGGTGGGGAAAAAAAGTGTGGTTTATACAACGGCAATTACGGTAGTTTAACAACTTACAACTTGGCAAAAAATGATGATTTATTGCGTCGTCTGCCCACTGTACCTGTAATCTCCACGCGGTAATGGCAGAAGTGCCTGTACGCAGCTGGCTAGCAGGGAATTACATGTAGGGTCAATTCTGAAATTACCGTGCGGAGATTGGTGTAACGGTGGGCAGACGCAATAAATTATCTTTTTTTATGACACGACATAAATACTTATGTTGTGTCATAATTCGAATCATCACATGACCTATTTATGACACGACATAATTTGATTTATAACACGACACAACTTTCCCTTTTTCTTGACTACTTGCACTTGGGGCGGCGTTACCGGGGGCAGGGGCACCCTCTATTATTTCCAGTGATAAGAAAGAAGAAGAGGGGGAAGAAGGAGAAGAAGTAAGAAATAGGAGAGTGGGGGAAAGGAGGGCAGGGTCATGTAACTATAGTCTCAGTAATAAATTGTTTTCATTTAAAATGTAAATAAACCCACCTGTGGGTCATCTTGCACCCCCCCCCCCCCCCGGGTAATACTCTGGCGCCGCCACTGGGCGCTTATTCAAATGAGCCCTCTACGCTCTATCAAGTTACATGTATTTCATAACTTGCGCCAATCAAGAAATGCGTTGTTCCACCAGAATCAACGCAAAATTATGGATTTAATTTTTGGAATAATGTAGTCCAGCATTGGTGAGTTGAATTTACTGTGTTTCATTGATGTTTCGGTGCTGGTATTTGGTAATCAAATGCTGGTTTTGAGTGAATATTAGTGACTTTTGTGTAGTGGTGTTGGTAAGTGTTGCTGTGCTCGACTATGTGCATTACTACAGAGTATATTCATGGCACAAGGAGTGAATGTGTATTAGGTTGAAAAATTTTTATTTTCTTTGTTCATTCTCAATCTTTACGTTCTTATAGAAAGAGAAAAGGCATGGAAATGCCCAAGCTACAGAGCAGCTGTCTCTTGACAGACAAGAGCAAAGCCTGGAAGTATCTGGCTGGTATCAAGTTATCATCACTCCAGCCAAATGTGGTAGCAGAAGACTTTTATGAAGAACCAGTAGCAGAGAATAGTATTACGGTGGGAAAGAGTGGTATGTTGGTCTTCGATATTTGCAGCATATAACAAGTATTTTTAATGCAATCTTATGAGTTATATAACAAAGGCATGGCTTGACACTAACAGATGCCAGGGCCCAAACAGTCTTGATCCAGACACCCCCCCCCCCACCCAAAAATTTTAATCCGGACCTGTCCCCCCATCCCATCCTCTTGAAGTTTACCTTTATATTAAAAATATTCACTTTATAAGGATTGTTTCTTCATGTATGAATGTGCCACTTGTCCCATGTTCAGGAATTTTGTGCTTGTATTTGTAGAATCAATTTCATCAAGGATTTTTTTATTCCAGAAGAATTATTCGAAGCAGTGATGTTATTACACAAGTACATGTAGGTTTACTTATTTGTAATAAATAGTCATGGCTTTTAATAATCTATTATGCGCCTGTCAATTGTTTCTCCGGCCCCCGGGTACCCAGGCACTACCAGGGTACTTGCCGTGTATCGTCAGGGGTTGTGCAGGCAGACGTCCCTGCCTGCGGGGAATGTGTACGGGGTTGTGGCGGTGGCTCGAGTGCAGACATCCCTGCCGGACGGGGACCATGTATGACATTGCAGCGGTGGCTGGAGCGCAAATGTCCCTGCCTGGTGGGGACCGTGTATGGGGTTGCGGCGGTGGCTCGATGGTGTTCATTTGGGCCGAGAATTTCTTGCCTCGTGGTTTGAATTTGTGAGGTAGGCCTACACTTGCCTTAAATTATTATTACCGTACCTGTATCATATATCTAACGGGTATACGGTTTAGAAGAAATTATGTTTTGATAATTAATATTGATGAGATTTACTATGTGAAGTACTAGCATATATTCTTCAGTTCATTCCAGCATTCTTTTCATTTCATGCCGATGTCGAGTGTCCAGTGTAGCAGCAACAATTGTACCGGACCGTTTCCATTTCCTGGCTTGTTTGTTGTTTGTTTCTCATCATTTTAATTCTTATTCTTTGTGATTGAAATGATGATAAATGGTTATCACAGTGTATTTCTTCTGTTGTTTTTCATATTACTATAAAATATTTTATATTATCAAGGGTACTTTATCCTGACATTTATTAGAAGTATGGGGGCCGGGACTTCGTCCACGATTTGAGAAATTCCTGTGTGGTATGGGGGCCGGGACTTCGTTCACGATTGAAAAGTGCTCCGGTGGTATGGGGGCTGGGACTTAATCGGTGATTCGCCGCCGAAGATGCCCTGCCCGGCGGGGAAGTTGGCGGGGGTTTGTCAGCTTAGAGGGGCCGAAGTTCCCAGTAGTGCCCGGGTACCCGGGGGCTGGAGAAACAATTGACAGGCGTATTACGCACAAGGAAACTTGTTTCTTAAGAACGTGTTTAATTTCACTTAATTTCTGTGTTGTTTTTAATATTATTAATGCTTATATGTATTTGTTTTTATCATTTGTAATAATAAAAAAAAATGATATGTCTTGTTTACCCACAGTAACCTCCCCAGTACTATGTCCTGTTCTCCCAGAGGGCCCCTGCAATCGTATTATTACCCCAGCTTTAGCACAGCGTCCGTAACACTCGCTGCATTCAAGGAATAAATTCTGCCCATCACAAACTCACTGCACTTGGGGTGAGTGTGGCAAATGCAGATTAATTGTCTTGTATTCCTTTACCGTGTTATTCTACAGCAGAGCCTGATGTATACATCGTTTCAAATGCGATGACGTGTTCTCTATGTGACTCCAAGTTTGAAGATAGACATCAGCAGGTAAATGTCTTGCATCTCATTTTCAAACATGTAATGACTGACACAGTTTGTAGCATTTTTAATGAGATTGCCTTAGAATACTCAAGTCCATGTACATGTATATTTCATGAAATTGAAATTGCTTGTACATGTATGTGCTAGCCCTATGAAAGCTACATGATGTACTGTATAGCAGTATGCAGATTTTTCAGTAACCCATATTGTTGAAATAGATTTCTTTTTAATTAGTGGCACAAAATAAACATTCTTTCATGTTCATGTTCCATATCTGTTACCCTTCACATTAGCTTTATTTGTTACCACTGAGAGATGACCAAATCGAAAGACTTCAATTTCAGAATAACTGTTGCTTTTAACTTTGTTTAATAAGGGGATTTCTGTATGCTAATGTATCTGCTACATTTCTATTTTGTTCTTTCCAAAATAGAAAGCTCATTATCGTCTTGACTGGCATCGGTTTAATCTAAAGCAAAGGATGCAAGGTCTGAAATCAGTCTCTGAAGAAGCATTCTCACAACAAGCAGGTATGAGCAAGACATTTTTTCATTATTTCCTGAAAGAGGTCAATTTTCAAATTTGTATTAATTGTAACTACTTTTTAACCACTTATGTTCACATTGTTATGCTTTTTAATTACCAGGACCAAGATGCAAAACAGTTATATTACCGATCTTGTATATCCTGCATGAATATGTATTAAAAAAAAAAAAATCATTATGTGACCCTCCACCACAAAAGTGCCAATAAGTAGGAGATTTAGTTGTTTTATATTTTAAAACAGTTTGAAAGCTTAGATTTGAAGTTTTAAAATGATTATAACTTGTCCTGTATGGAAGGAGCAAACCTATCAAGTTACAATGAGAATGTCAGCGTACTGTAGTAGAGCAGCATAGCTCCAAATTTTTGCAGAATTGTGCACTTTTGTCTGAAAGCACCAACTTTGATGCAGATGCTAAATGATTATGGAATAATATCAGATATGGAAACACTTTCAAAAATAATTTTATGGAGTAATTTTAAAGGAAAATTAGGTAAATAAGTCGCTCTCCTCCATAATGGGACCCCGCCGTAATGCTCCAAATACTCTGTTGTTTAATAATAGCAGAGGCCATTGCAACTCAGCAAAACAAACAGGCACATCTGTTGGTTGAATTGTGCAAGGGTATAATCGTGCAATTGTGCAAGGGTGCAGTAATCCTTCAAGGCTAAAATTGGCATTAAGTATGATTCTTGCAAATCTTTGTTGTTTATGAAAGCAAGTTACATTTGCAAGTATAGGCATTTTTTTGAGACTTGCTATCATATAGGCCATGTAGGGTACTACAATAATTCTTACATGGACAAACACTTTGTCCTTGATTCCTGAGAAAAGTTATGGACCTAATAACAGGGATATTGGGAGGGGAAGGGCAAGGAAAATAAAGGGAAAAGTGCTGGTGAAGGGATAGGAAGAAAATAAACACTAAACAAAGAAATATATATAATAGAAAAAGAATGTGAGAAAATGGCAATGCCCTGACCAGGATTTGAACCTGGTGCTCTACCAACTGAGCTATCCGGGGACGGGAGCCCGGATAGCTCAGTTGGTAGAGCACTGGTCATGAAAGCCAGGGTCCCGGGTTCAAATCCTGGTCGGGGCATTGAAATTTTCTCACATTCTTTTTCTATTATATATTATATATTATTCAATCGTTCCAATTATGATATTAAGTAAAGAAATATATTCATACCACAGACAGTGGAAAGAATAACAGAAGTAGAGTCAATGTTAGAGAAGAATATTGTATTGTATATTAGAGGATAGAATGAGTAGGGAAATTATTGATAGGCTTAATAATCACAAAGAAACGAAGCTGTATATATATGACTAAGTGGGAGCAGATGTTAAAAAGAAAAGGCGATTAGCGTGATTAGGATGAAAGGAAGTGATGCAAAGTAAAAGTCCACTTTATACATAATTTTTTCTCATTTGAGAAACAGAAGCATATCAAAATGTAGCCAAGCTACACTTCATGAAATGTATATTTCTTTGGTAAAATTGCGGTATGCAGCAGCTGTTTAGAGAGCAGGAAGTCACCATTGATGACAATAACAATTTAAATCTTGACACTTCGATGAAATATGAAGTTAGCATCCCTGTGAAAGAGATTATTACGTTGAAATCATCATTATGCTGAGAATGTCGCTAAATTCGAATGTGAAAAAATAGACACCACTATCAGTAGTTGGTGCTGGGATACAAAGGTACATCCCCGATGTGCAACACTATTTCATAGCTTCACAAAATAGCATGCCCCACTATTGCACAATTGTAAATGTGCCCTACTCCTGATTGATACCTACAGTAACCCAAAGCGCATTTCTCCTCCCCATGACTGAGGCACATCCTTTTAAAAATTCAAATCTTAAACGGGCATACAAGTACATTTTGAACCCTCAAATGTAAATCAAATTCGGCGACTGAAATCATGTAACCGTGACTGACCCATGACGCCATCTCAAATAACCTTGATAAAGGTTTATTATGCTCTTTTTTCTTCTGCACACTGTAGATGCCTTTATGATAGCTATGTTATCAAATCCATGCTAGTCAGAACAAGCTAAGGATCTTGACCATGATCCAATACTTATCAGGCACATACCCCCCCCCCCCTTCATCAAAGATAAATGAAAACAAAAAGAGGAGAGTCACACGAAGAAGGAAGACAATACCCTCCCCCCCCTCGATGGAATTGTTTTCTGGATTTATGTCTGCTGAGTAGCCCTCCTCCCATGACTGTTGTGCCCCTATTACTGGCTAGACCCATTTTATGCCATTGTTAAAGGGTTAAAAATAGTTGGCTAAAAATTTTTACAGGTCTGGAGAGCTCTGCATCATCGAGTGAAACTGCTAAACTCCACCACAACAGACACACCTTTAATTGTATCCCTTGGCAGTATGCCAGAGGATACTTTGGATTCAGCAGCGTTCCGCCGCCGACGCCGCGTCATATTCTTGTGTGAGCGATACTGGCCATGTTTCTTGACAGATTTTGTTCAAATTTGGTAGAGAGGTGTATCATGTAAAAATCTAGCCGCCTATAACTTTTGGTGATAGTGCCCTCGCTTGTTCCGTCTTAAGTTTGATTTTGGAGGGTCAGCTTTTGTGTGCTCTAGTGGCCACATTTCTTGATGGATTTTGTTCATGTTTGGTACAGAGGTCTGTCATAGTCAAATCTGGACCCCTATAACTTTTGGTGATGCTGCCCCCCATATGTTCTGCCATTTACAGGGTCAAATACAGCCACCATGTTATAGTTTTTGTGTGGGCTGTACTATGCACATGAAACTTGAATAACTTTCCAACCATTTGTGTATTTGTAACCAAATGTGGATGGTAGATGCTCTATGGGGACCTCCATGATTTTGATGGGTCAAAGGTCATGTATGTAGGTCAAAGGTCAAATAAGGTCAAATCTTAAATTTTCCTGCAAGTTTGTACTGTTACTTAAAGTAACTTTTGAACCACAAGCCTGTTTGTTACCAAGCTTGGATGGTAGATGCCTTACAGGGACCTCAATAATATTTGGCAGCCTGAAGATCACATGTGCTGGTCAAAGGTAAATTGAGGTCAAATGTTAAAATTTACAAGCACATTTCTACTGGAGTTGTAACTTTAAAACCATAAGCCAGGGCTGCCAACACTCACGCATTGAGTGTGAGACTCATGCATTTCACCTATTTGTCATACTCTCACGCTAATCATGAAATTTCTCACGCACGAATCTGTAATAACTAAATAATAATAAAAAATGATAGATTTTAATAAAATGGCGACCAACTCGGGAATTTAGGAAGCGCTGAAAAACTTGTGAAAGTTTTCCCACATTTTGTAGAAAGCTGTGAAAGTTTTCCCGTCTTTTGTTAAAAGCCCTCGATCTCATTTTGAGCGTGTGCGTGTGTAAGATATGATCCGCGCCTATAGGGGGGCCTATATAGCTAGTTAGCCTGCCTTAACATGCGTGGATGGCACTGTAGGCCACGTCCACGTTCATGCGCGCGCCCATGCACAGGGCTAGGCTATATTATATGCATCGATACCCTGACATGACCGGCCCGTACCATATGCGCACAACACATGAATTCTTTATGTTTATATGGAACACCATCTTCCCATCATCTGCACCCAACACCTACATCCAAAACCTGGGTCAAACAGAGAAGGGAACCAAATAAAGACATGGTTGGCATTTCAACAAGTGGGTATTCCATGTTTATCATTTTCTTTGCATGTAAATATGTTTAATTTTCTCTCTTCATAAAGCCTTTAGGTATATGTTAAAATACTCTATAAAGTATGCATCAGATCACACAATTTCACCTTGAAAAATAAAAAAGCTCCACACCCTCCCCCACTCCCTCGCTTTGCTCGGTCGGGCTTGGTGGCTTCCCTCCCTCGCACTTCTCTTCTCGTATAATCTCACTCTCAACTATTATCCAATGCTGGCAGCCCTGCATAAGCCCATTTGTACCCTTACTTGGATGGTAGATGCCTTACAAGGATCTCAGTGTTATTGAGGGGTCAAGGTCATGTAAGTAGTTCAAAGGTCAAATGTGCTAAAAATTATTAATTTGCTTCTTCTCTGTCATTTCTTGGCTGATTCTGATTGCTCAGAAAGATGAAGCTAATGTAGGTGAGGGCTTGTGAGCCAAAACTCACATATGCAGGTCAAAGGTCAAATGAGGTCAAATATTGAAATTTACCTGCAAGTAAGGAGTGAGTTGGCTCAGTCGGTAAAGCGGCTGCCTGTCGAACCAAAGATCGTGGGTTCGAGTCCAACCCAGGCGGATGACTGAAGCCTACGTTGTGTGTTATCGTGCCCCTCCCCTGTTTCATAGACGCAGGCTATACTGCAGTGGAAAACACTCCATCCCTCGGACAGGACGTTAAATGGAGGTCCCATGTAAAGGAGTCACCACCTTTGCACGTTAAAGATCCTGCTGCACTATTCGTATAAGAGTAAGGGGAAACCCCGGTGTATGTGGTTCACCTGCACACCCCCAATCAGTGATATCGGGAGGAGAGACCTGAGGGTTACAGTGATTCATTTCACTTTTCGCCTCCCAGGCACAGGTGACGCCAAACCAAATAATAATAATAATAATAATGATAATAATAATAATAATAATAATAATAATAATAATAATAATAATGATAATAATAATAAGTGTCTACTGGAGTCGATAACTTTCAAACAGTCAGACTACTGGTGATCCAACTTGGATGGTATATGCTTCACAGGAGCCGCAATGTTATTTGCAGTCAAAGATCATGTATACATGTAGGTCAAAGGTCAAATATCCTCAATTTTTAGCTCATCTGGCCCTAATGGGCCAGATAAATTTGTAGACCAATTTTGATTTTTTTTTTTTTTTGTTCCTTTGGTAGAGCTATGTGAAGTACCCCAAAATTCTACACAAAATTTGAAATTTTTGCTAAAAAATCATTTATGCTAATTTATGCGAAATTTATTCGAAAATCATGTAAATTGCTTCTTCTTCTTCATTTGTCGACCAATTTTGATTTTTTTGTTTCATCTAGTGCAGCTACATCAGTCAGACCGCCACGCGTCGCAAAAGCGCTTATTTTACAAAACTCGTATGCAAGTCCAAATGCAATTTATGAATATTCATGAGCAGAAGCACGTGGTAGAAAAACTGCCAATTACTTTGCTATCTCCTAATGGATTCTGACGATTTCAATTCCAAATTGAAGAAGAAGAATAATTCTACCTATTTTGGCTTATACTTTGTTGGAAATATATTTTGCTGCAAAGTATTTTTCAGCTCAATAGAATCGCAATATGATACTCTTCCAGATCTCACTGAAATTCTGATGATTTAGCTTTTAATCGGTTCAGGAGTGAGGCAAAATCAAGCATGATACAGCTTTTTCTCGAGCAAAGTAAACATTTTACTGAATGGTGCAACGTGATTGGTCCAAAGACTATGCCGCTACTCCCTGATTGGTCTGTTCCGCAATCACATCATGCGCATCCCTGATCCTCAGTCTTGGCACTCGTCATTGTGACGTCACCAAAGCGCCTCAGCTAGGCTGTTCAAACAGCAGTGGCGCACAACCAGCATGCCAGGCCGTTGTACCCGGGCTTAAACTTGTGCGATTACCGCTCGAGTGGCTTTCTCCACAAAAATTGTCTTTCATGAACCTTAATTTTCTTCCTCTAATACAGTTTGCTGCAAATGAGTTTTGAATTCACTGTCAGTGCCAAATGTCAAACTCCACTATCATCCACTTCACTTATATTTTAATACTTTAATCGGGTCAGGAGCGAGGACGAAGTAAACAAGGGATAAAATGAGCCTAAAAAATAACCAAAATATCATCAAATTTGAACTAGATATAAAGTATCTAAATCTGAACAAAAACAGTAAACCTTTATATCAAACTAAAGAGCAAAATGTCAGTGAGAAGGACAACTACATTAACTGAAAAGATTTAGCAGTGTTCTCGATTCAGAAAAAAATTTCCTGACCCCTTGCACATATGTCTAAAACTCGTGAAATCTCGCGAGCACGAAATTCAGTTTTCAGTGAACGAGAATCTACGTAAAATGTCCTGATTTGCCTCATTAACTTACGCATGGCAGTCTGACTGACATGACGTATACAGAACCTCTACACAGAATTTTGAATTTTCGTCTAAAAAATTAGTTATGCGAATTTATGCCATTTGCTATTGTTTGTCGCATAAAAGGTAGAGTCAAAACTCCCTAGCATAAACTGTGAAGAACTGATTGGTTGAGTTGAAACTTTTCGTACCTTTATATTTCTTTGTCTCTTTAGATTTTGAATATTAGACAGTGCGTAGTTTATACCAGAAAAGCGATAGTGAAGTAAAATCCCAGCAAATTGACACACAAACTTTGAATGTTCAGGAAAAATGGTCATTTTGAATGAGAGTAAAAACATATTTCTGCATGATATTTTACCCTGAAATGTTTAGGGTAACACCACCATTGTATGAAAACAAAAAGGCCTTTGATTTGTTACCTCACTCATTATATATCAAGGAAAAAGTTTGGAATTATGATTTAAAACATTTCAGCAACTTCTGTTGTAAAAAAAATTACAAAAAAATAAGGATACATTGGTTTTTAAAATCATACTCTTATGAAAAAAGGTTAGTATGAAGAACGGATATCATACTCATTGATCATTTTCATGTACTTTTCTCTTCAGATGATGTATCCAGTATTTCTGGTAGTGGTGACTCATCCTTATCTGAAGATGAAACTGACATGTCTCCCATCTCCCAAGTCTCCCATCAAGCTCCTGCAAGGATAAAAAAGAACAATTCTATCCACAAATATGAAAGTGATGATGATGACGATGATGACATTGATGCTCAGAAGGAGGGAGGAAATGGCAGACGATATCCAAGGATTTATTTTGATAATGATGACGGACAGGTGGTGTCTGTGTACCGTTGCATTGTCCATGGAAAGAGGGTAAGAAGAGGAGAGGTTTTCATTTTGTTTTCCTTGAAAAGTAGAAGAGGAATGTAGAGAATGAGACTTGCTCTTGAACCATGTTAATCCCATGAGTACGATTTGATTTCAGTATAACATGTATTTTCCATAGACCCTAGCCAGAGTTATCTCGGTCTTAGTATCCAGCGTCATAATACCGGCCAGCAAATCTCAAGGACTGAAACGAAAATATGTCCCCTGCCCGACTTTAGAATGGGAAGGAAGAAAAAAAGGTGAAAGAAAAAAATCCTTTGGGTCCGTTTTATTCCTCCGCCCGAAGGGTAGGGTAGAATGGAATGGAATGGAATGGAATGGAATAGAATAGAATAGAATTTATTGACTTTTACGACCCCCTTCTGGGATATGGGAGTACAACACATTTACATAACATGAGAATGATACATAATAAAGAATACAGACATATGATAATAATACAAATTAAGAAAAAGGAAAATATAGAATACCAAAATATATTAACAATACAATTATGTATAATGATATACATAGAGATGCTCTTAACCTAGGCTATGCTAAACATAAATACATTATCATACAGTATGGCAAGCATGCATGAAAACTGGAGAATACCACATGAACAGTATAAATACTAACAAAAACTATACAATTATCCAAACTATCTAACAGGTTGTAACTTTCATTTTTGTACATGTACATGTAAGTGAGATGTGATTGACATGTTAAGATTTATGCAGACTAACAAAATGTGATGTATATGTAATTGTACTTGGAAAGATAAACCTAAATCACTCTTTACTTTCCAAACAACAAACAAAAACATGATGATGTATAATGTAATAAGATAAATAAAAAGAAAAAATTAAACCAAAAAACAAACAAACAAAACTGTGCTTGACCTAAAGCAAGACTGTACTACAGATCAAGAATTGTCGGTTGCTTAATTGACCTACCACATCGGAAATAAGACCTTATTATTCCTTAAAAAGAGTACTAATTTCTTCAGCTGTCCTAAGCAGGGTTGGCAATTTCCCAGGAAATACCTGTATTTCCTGCCCAGGTGGGAAATACTGGGAAATGCTGGCAAATACAAGGAAATACTGGGAAATACTGGGAAATACTGGGAAATACATGGGCAGTATACCTGAACGTGTTGTATACTCCCACGATGTGTGCCTTCTCAGGTTGTGTACCCGAACAAATGATTGCAAATGCTAACTGGAACAAGTTTGTATGCAATGTGTCAGGAATCTTTTTAAATTTACACATATGTTAGACAATATTTGATCATGATGGGTTAGCTCTATTTGATGTACCTTTTTTTTTGGGGGGGGGGGGGGGTTAAATCAAACTCCATACTGGACAGCTTTTGTCTGGATATGTGACCCCCTGTTCTAAAATCACACATGAATTAACAGTCTTTATACCAATACATGTACTGTGAATGTGACTAAATGTTATCTTCTGATTAGACTTCAAATGTTTGAAGTTGATAGTTTCCATAACTCATTGGTTTTTTAGGACATTCATTGTTTGTTATACAATAAATCAGTGGTGTTTAGTTCACATTTTAGTATAAAATTCAATTCTAGTACACCAGTTTCTTTTACTGATCAACCATCACTAGGTGGTTGATCTTACCCTTTTCTCATTATTATAAACCTTTTACTTCAATTTACTGATGAACAATATTTGTTTTTGGAGTATTTTCCAGCAATCCCCAGTATTTCCCAGACATTGCTTTAACACAGTCCAAAATCCATACCTTGTATTAAAACCCATTTATCATTTGAAGCAGTTATATGATCCCCTAACATGAAAAAGTAATCTTTTTAGTGCTGTATGTGTTTAATTTCACCTTTTTCTCAATAATCTGTACATTTTGGCCAAATTTACTGGTGAAAAGTATTTTCTATGAGGTATTTCCCAGTATTTACCAGTCACTGCTTGAACACAGCCCAAAACCCAGCATGTACATGTCGTGTACCCATATGCAAAGCAGTTATATGATTCCCCTACCATGAAGAAGTCACCTTTTCTTTGTTCTAGGTGTTTAATGTTGCCCTTTTCTCTATAATGTGTACATTTTAATGCAATTTACTGATGAAAAATGTTTTGCAGTATTTCCCAGTATTTCCTGTTTTTGTCCAAATTTACTAGGTGGTATTTACCAGTAAATACTGGTATTTACCGGCCAACCCTGGTCCTAAGCCAGAATATAAAAATAAATTTAACATGTGTAATGTGCAAGGGCATTTGACTATTATTTTACGACCTAAATATAACTCTCTTCCTTTCTGAAAAAGGGACATACAAAAACATAATGAAATTCATCACCAGACTCCTGCATATCACAACATTGGCATTCAATACCGATTTCATTAAGACTTCTTGAGTCTGTTATTGTTAATTGGTAAATGGTGTGACCTACATCTAAAATGACTCAATGTTGTTCTGTCTTTTTTACTCAGCAAAACTTAATACCTTGCAAACAGACAATAATTTTTAAAGATCCTATAATTTAGGCATACACTGTTTGACCAAATTTTGCCATCACATCTTGTTTTGAAATATCGTTTAATCTCAACTTTAGAGTGCTCAGTATCCAACTATTACTAAATCATTCCCCTTGCTTCAGCCACACAATACCAAGACCAGCATGGTTCAATATTTTTTCAATACAAGATAACCACTTGAAAGTAAACATTCTGACTAATTAACCTTTGCAATAAATAAAATTTGACAGAGTATTTAGAGGGAGAACCTTTTACGATTTGTAACCAGAAGCTAATCATTCAATATTTGATACTGTCAGCTAACCATGCCCTCCCAGTTTCACCATATACCGGTACCATATTATCTGGCGTAAATTTATTCATGCATAATGCTGATCTAAGAAACTGTCTATGAAATATTTCAATTTGATTCAGATCTTCATATCCCCACACTTCACACCCATAAATGAGTATTGGTAATACAAGTTGATCAAACAATGCACATTGAATATCCAATGGCAGTTTAAGTCTTTGAACCTTTAAAGACATAGAGAAAAGGGCTTTCATGGCCTGTGATACCTGTTTTGAAATAGCCTTTTTAAACTTCCATTATAATTAAACCGAACCCCAAGATATACAAAATCATCTACAACGTCATTTTCATCTTTTCCAAATCTGAAAACTGGAAATTTATGCACTTTACGTCTCTTTAGTTTTCATAGCATTAAGATTTAATTCCAAATTTCACATATGGAGACAACGCATTCAATGCCACTTGCAACTCCTCTGCTGTGTCAGCCAATATTAGGGTATCATCTGCATACAACAGTGTGTATAATTGTATAAAAAGATCCCTATTTACTTCTTTGTCTAAGATGTCTGCACATACATTTTCAACCAATAATTTGAGACCTTTAAAATGATTATTGAGAAAATCCTTGAAATCATTAAGATATATAGCAAAGAGTAGCGGCGATAAGTTTTCACCTGCCTAACACCAACATCACATTTAAAAGCATCAGACATTTGACAATCTACTACCACACATGATTTTGCTTGAGAATACATATAACTGTGAACACCTTACCATCCACCCCTGACCTCAATAATTTGTGCCAAAGTGAAACCCTATTGCAGGGCTGCCAACAATGGAAAATAGTTGAGAGTGAGATTATACGAGAAGCGAAGTGTGAGGGAGTGGGGGAGGGTGTGGGAGGGGGGCGTCCCACATTGTTGAGCTTTTTTATTTTTTAAGGTGAAATTGTGTGATCTGGTGCATACTTTTTATACTACAGTGGAAACTCAGTATAACGAGGTCCTTGGGACCATCAAAATTACCTTGTTATAGCAGGAATCTCGTTATATCAGGTTGAAAAACAATGGAATATAAAGAGCTGGGACTGGAAAATTGCCTTGTTATATCAGGAATACTGTTATATCAAGGCCCTGTTGCATGAAACTTTTATGTCCTGATTGATGTCATGATTCATGACATAAATCACCGAATCATGACATAAACATAAATATTGACATAAATCCGTTACATAAAACTTTATGTCGGAAATCACGAAATAAAATCATGACATAAATATGTTTTAATGAGATAAATTTATGTCGTGATTAAAATCATGACATAAACATAAATAGTAGATGGCGATTTGTAATGTTTCTGCAGAATGTTTTTGGTGCCATTTCCACTATTTTTGGGGGTGTTGAACATGAATTCACTTGTTGCTATTTTTCTAAATGACATCTTCAGCTGTTTCCATGGCAACAGAGTATTTCTTTGAAAGGTCTTAACAACACAAAAACATGTACTATAAATGCCAAAATATATCAATTCAATGATATATCTTTGATTGAAATAAAAATCTCAATTATCCAATCATGGTTACCTCAAAGTGATGACAGTTGCCATGGAAATGTATATTTTTTGTCTAATTCTGCTTCAAACCCATTCAATGATTTTGTCAAATATGTATACTTTTGCCTTTATCATGTTTATGTATATCCTTTGTTTTGTTTTGTATTGTTCATTTTGATGTTTATCTGAAATTATGGATTCCATATCCATAAATCTGAATTTGAATTCAAATTAGAATTCAAATTTGAATTCATACATTTTACATGTTGAGGGTACTGCCTTCTTTGACATGACCTCCCCCCCCCCCCCTCCATCACTTCCTTCTGTATTCCCCATCCTAATTCAGACTGGTCGACCTTAATATAATATTCTCTTTTTATCCTCTCTTTTGACTTTCTTTTCCTGTACTGTCCACTTCAGTATCACATGCTCATCATCATTTTTCACGCTACGTGTATCACAATCCTTGATCCCCAAACGTACCTCTTACATTGTATTTTCATCAAATTGATATGATTCACTAAGGCCTGTACATCATGATCATCCGCATTAATCACTTTACAACAAGCACTCTAAAAGGGATTAATGTAGCAGTGATTTTGATACCCTGAACAGGGATTTTATTCAAGGATTGCATCATTATTCCTCAGAATTTGATACCCTTTTGTTCACGGTTTTTACTGTTTTTGATGCCCTTGATGGGATCCCCAGGTTCTCGCCTGGTGCTTAAAAACAATCTTGTATTACAAGTTTCCGATAATGCAGATGATGTACCTGCCTCATGAGACACCCCCCCCCCCCCCATGTCCAATGAACCTGTCAGCCGTGCTAAGGCAAAACAAGGTATCTACATGTGGCATCGTTTTGAGTAAATCGATTTTAAAACTTCACTGACATGCAGTTTAGTTTGTAGCTTGGTTAAGTATTTTGAACTCATATTGAGAATTAATAAATTGATCATTGTTTGCACACAATAAAAAAAAAAAACTTGAAAAAGTCCTACATACTTGAATAATTTGCATGAATTAAAAGATACGCTGTTTTGCTGCATGCACAAATTAACCATTAGATATGGCAGAACAACGAATGTCTTAATCGATTACGAATTTGCTATGACAAAACAACGTATCTCATTTCTTTGCGATGGGCTCGGACAGTCAGTATCAGATCGTGGTCTATTTCAAACTCCAACTGATAATTGATAAATCGATCATTGTTATGCACAGTAAAAAAAAAATCCAAAAGTCCTACACATACTTGAATATTTACATACATTAAAACATACGTTCTTTTGCTGCATGCACAAACTAAAGCGTTGGCTATGGCAGAACAACGTGTGTCTTACGCACATCACGCATGCGCATTATGTTGTGGCCGCAATTGTGCACATGCGCAGCAGAGTTTATGTGACACTTATGTTATTTTGCCGTCAACACCGCGGCCATGCGCTAAGAAGAAGCCCGCGTATCTCCGCTTACGTTGTTTTGCCATCAAATGATTACTTTTTTTCTGGGGAGGGGTAGCCATATTTCAAAACGGGGTTATTCCGGTTCATTATTTCATTGGTAGTTCGATTATACTTGTACATACCCAAATACGACAAAAAGTCATTTGCTAAAAAATTCGACATATGTTGTTTTGCCATCTTACGCGGGCCGCTGTGGCGAAACGGTTGAAGATTTTTTTGACACACGTACTGCGTTCTAAGTACCTGTACGTACTGGCTTTCCACTAGTCGTGGACAATACATATCATCAAAAGGAAAATATAGTATAAATGCAGTTAGTGTGTGACGCAAGTTCAGCATCACAAATGTAATTGCAAGATGGCCAGGCAGCACTAACGATTCCCGGATTCTACAGGTAATTAGGATTACACTGTAGATTACACTTTTGGGAATTGGCATTCATACATTAAGTTACACTTAATTTCACTTAATTTCACAAAATGTGGGATGTATCTCAATTGTTTCTACAAGAAAATCAATGTACAATTGTACATGCAAATCTCATGATTGTAACAGATAGTATAAACGTATAAAGCAAAACTCCAACTGCAATGAAATGATTACTCAATACATGTTTTGAATACAAGAATGTTCAGTATACCGAGAAAAATACAAATGAATTTATAGGCGCATGGATGATTTTTTAAACCTGAGAGAAACAGGCTCCAATACAAACATGAATTAACTTCCTATTGGTGTGAGCTTAACGTCTCTTAGCAAAGATGCAGGAAAATGGTCTGAAATGCGCTCCAGGCTCGTACCACTTTTTTCATGAAGAGTGACATGCTCTCAAGAAGCCAGGGAACCTGTCTGGAAACCAACGCCAAGTTAGTCATATCTTTGTCCGCCAACTACAGAGATGGCTCTGATGTTGCAACCCATTTCACGAAGACCATGCTAGCTAAATATCTCATGATTGATGAGGATTGTTGGTTGTTGTTGTTGGGTTTATAGCATTTTAATTCAGGAGTGAATATTTGTGCCTTTCCTTCATTTTGACAACACACCCCTGGGGTACACTTAAGAGATAAAATCGTTGCACCCTGCTTGTTCTCTCGGAATACGGAATATCTACGTCTGATTCCATATGTCCATTCGGCCTCTGGCCTCATGGAATATGGAACCAGAACGTAGATATTTCCCGTATTCCGTGA